>OZ035997.1:87008482-87255982 GCA_964035015.1 Corallium rubrum
TGTGTAAACAAAATATTTCGGTGGTTTTCCATCCATGTATATTTAATATTTATGTTTGTTGCTGAGCGGCCCAGGATGTTTTCATGATAAGAGTCTTATTGTTGTTCTGAACTACAATAATAACAATCCTAGACAGTAGCTTTCTAGCAGTCTGAATTAAAGACGTGCCGACCGGCGGTACGGCACGAACACTTGGCAATAAAATAAACAAGACTGTCAATACACATGGTCATGGAAATCTACAAACGTTTCGTTTTATGAAGTCGCCAGCTTTATAAAGGACCGCTGAAGATCACGAGAAAATCGTAAAGAAGCGAGGCGTACCGAGTTCTTCTTAGGGGCTGTTTACATGGGAGGCCATATTCCTATTTGATCAGACAAATAATCCAGCAGGCCTCAAGAAATTAACAATGACCAACCTGCATGCATTAACTCTTTCCTGTCCGAATTTATTGCTCTTTACTCTTTAGTATTTTGTTCTGGCTAACGCCAGACGATTTTATTCACCTCTTGGGGAAGCCTTCACAGGAACAATTTTTAAACTATGTCTCTAACTCTTTCCTGTCCGAATTGGTGTTTAGTATTTTATTCTGGCTAACGCCAGACGATTTTATTCGATCACCTCTGGGGAAGCCCTCGCATAGGAACGATTTATTAATAAAGTAATAAAATCGCTTTGTATTTACAAAAATATTCTGTTTTCCTACGATAAGTACATGTCAGTGGTCGCTACCATTAGCAGAAGGACCCATAAATGCCGCCATTTTGAAAGTGAAAATGGGGACACATTTTTGGCCAGCACCCGCAGTCCAGTTATATATATAGGTCAGTGGTTGCAACGCTTTAATAAAGAAGACAAGAGTGGATGTTAAAGCGATTATAAAAAGACCATTTCAAGGACGATAAGATTCATTTAGAAGGTAAGAAAACTTATATATGAATATAGATTTCAAATATTTAAGTTGATGGTACGTTGAACGAAGATTTAACACAGGAAGGTATGGCTTAAACATTGCCACATTGAGAAATATTTGCCTTTCTTCGATGTTGGATATGTTAAATTTTGATTAAAAATAAGAGACAGCTTATAATTTGGCTCAACTATTAATACTGTAGGCATATACAAAATTTTTATTTATTTCCAAGCATTGACGCAGTTTTTCTTGTTTCTAGGTGTGCATGTATAAACTGTAAACTGTTATAATTATTTGTAATTTCATCAGACTCCATCTGTCAATGTCAGCGACAATGTGTAGGCTGTGATGGTTCTCACAAAATTTGCAAAGCAAAGATCAAATCAAACTCAAAACAAAGACTCCGTGCTTAGCTGAGCTCAAACTGTACTGTATTAAAATAGACAGTAAACAATTGACTATTTAATAATAACAAGTAACTTGCTTTCAATAAATCAATGTACAATAGTTTACAAATAACTTCCAACTAGTTCAGCGGTTAAATGTGAAAATGAGAGTGAGCTGTGCGGCTTGAGCAACATGTCAGAATTCAAATGCATGGTGTAAAATAGACTTGTGCGTTTGACATAGTTTAGTTGATCTGAAGAAGTAATTTCAGGCTGGGCTGGCATAAAACTAGTCTAATGTTTTACTGCAGTTTATAGTAGGCTGAAAATCTGAGCCAACCTTGGAGCCTTGGTGGTTTTAAATAGGCTGCAGTTTTCCCCATCAAATTCACAATTGCAGCATTATACTTTAAAGTGATTTGTTTGTAAATTCATGCTGAAATTTCTGTCTAATTTACTCATTGTGCCCTTAAAAGCACTCAGCTTGAGGTATTCAGTTTCTTGCAGATCTTTCTAAACGCATCTTACAATCACCATCATAATATATGTTTACTTTACAATAATAAGTCGTAGTATCTTCAGTACATTAATGTGTTTGCAATATACAATTTACATTATCCCTTGTAGACTTCCGCACTCTATACAGCAGCAGTTCATTGATTGTTTTTATTACCACATATGGTCCATCCCAATCGCACGTCAGTTTTGGAGACATTCTTTTTCTTCGTTGCGGATTGTACAGCCACACAGCAATCGCCCTTTCCAACGTCGTGCCTGCGTTTCATTCGATCTGTAGCCACTCGCATCCGAATTGAGGCGAATTCGTGGCAGTCATCCAGTCTCTTTCTCAGTTTCCCGATGTAATCGTACTTGTCACTCGGTATCTGTGACTGGTCAGGGGGCTGTTGTATATTGAACTTGTACGAGTAAACAACAGCCTAACATTTATTCAGACAAAGTCAAGCTTTATATACATACTGATATCTAATTAGCATAATGTAAACTTGAATATATTACAACCCCCCTAATGAATGAAAAAAATGCAATTTTTTTCCCTTGTTTTTGTTGATCAAAGAGAGTCACAATTACTAAACGTTTCTAAATCGAGAATATAAATGTTCTTAAAACATGCTTCTATAATCTATTAGCTACTTTAACTAATCTTCCTGAGTGTGTACGATATCCTTCTTCGACATTGTTCGCTTGTTGCTGTGGACTCCCTGAACTTTGCGACTGCTGTTCATAATCCTTACTTGTAGATTGCTTCGTTTCCCGGTTAATTTCTACGTTCGTCTCCATATTCACTTTCGTAGATGGATGATCTTGTGAAGTGTCCTTATGCAAATGTCTTAGATTTCGTCGTGAAACGGCTCCTTCAGAGGTTTCGACGATGTAGCTTCGGGGTGTATCAGCAACTTCAATAACTTTTTCAGGTTTCCATTCACCTTCTCGCTTGATACGTACTGTTGCTCCAGTCTAAAACGGCGGTAGCTGCACGGTAGACTTATCATAATTGGCTTTCTGCTCGGCCTGTTTCTTTTGGAATCTGATCTGTGTTTCGCTGTGACAAATGGTCTCTGGAATTAGATGACTCGTGGTGCACGGTAGAATTGAACGCAGACGTCTTCCCATAGAGAGTTGTGCGGGTGATTTGGAGTTGGCTACTGGTGTATTTCGTTGTTCCAACAAGGCGAGATCAGGATCCTTGCGATCACGCTTGGCTTTCTCTAAAGTTCTCTTAACAGTTTGCACAGTCTTCTCTGCCAGGCCATTTGACTGCGGATACTTCGGGCTCGACGTCACATGAAAAAATGTCCATTTAGATGCAAACTTTGCGAACTCGGCAGAACTGTACTGTGGACCATTGTCCGACTTGACCGTCTCCGGAATTCCATGCCTCGCAAAGACTTGTCTCAACTTATCGATGACAGCTGTACTCGTTAAACTGTGTAGTCGCGCGACTTCCCCATAACGACTATAGTAATCGACAACCACAACGTAATGATTGCCATTCCATTCAAACAGATCCGTTGCAACGACGTGCCAGGGGTTGCTGTGCCTAAGCTCTTGACAGATTGAGCAGTTTGACACCGTGTCTTCGATCTGTTTGCACATACCAGGCCAAAACACCAACTCGCGGGCTCGAAGTTTACTTCTCTCGATTTCGAGAGGCCTTCATGAATTTGTAGGAGAACATCTTTCCGTAGAGCTTGAGGAATAACAATGGTTTGACCTTTAAAGATGAGACCATCAGCTGCAACAAGTTCGTCTTTGAATGGCCAATATTCACGGACTTGTTTTGGCACGCTGTGCTTATTGTTGGGCCATCCTTCTTGGATTAAGACTGCTAATTTGACCATAGTACAATCGCTAGCTCACTGCTGTTTCCTGACGTAATTCGGCTAACTTCTTATCGCTCACCGGTAAACTCGTCGTTGCTCTATTTAACAATTAGTCACCGAAGTCGAGGTGACTATCGGTGAATATTTACCGAGCCGCGAAGCGGCGAGGTAAATACACCGATAGTCACCGAGACTGAGGTGACTAATTGTTTTAGTATAATTTCAGAGGTTGATAAAAACCAATCACATTGAAACAAAAACTTTTAGACAACTGCTTTCATTTTAGCAGTGGTGTTTCTGTTTATCCACAGACGATGTTAGCAAGCCACAGTCTTTGTCAGTAAATAATTAAAAAAAAAAAGAGTAAACAACATCCTACTTTGGAACTGAAATTGTACATACATTCAAATATATGCTAAAAAAGACTTTTATTCTGGTGTTTTGGCTTCTGTGATACAGACGTTTTTGCACTTAATTCATGTTCATTATGTTCTTCACTCATGACGAAGTTTTCGAAAACATCGCTACGACCAAAACCTAACCAAAACTTGCTAGAAAATACGAAGAATTATAGAAAATATACTTGCTTACCTTTACAAAGTTTTGTTTTTATGATATTTGATATGTACAACGTCTCAGTGATAAATATTTTCAGTATTATGCTCTTTTGTTTGTTTCAAAAACTACAGACACCATTTTGAAAAAAAAATCAACCGTTCAATGAATCGCCAAATTCTAAATCTCATAATTCAAAATGACAACTCCGAGGGGGAGACTGAAACGAGTAAAGTCAGTGCAGTGTTAAATAAGTACCAGTCTATTTTCCAAAACTACTTTTGAAGAACAATTTCTTGTGATGCAATAGTCATCGCGCTAGGCGGTGACTATCACCTCAGATTCACCGCTGAGCGGACCAATCAGAAAGCTGGAAAGCTCTTTTCCACTATGAAATTATACTAAGTACGGATAATACAAGATCTTCGTCCTCGTCGCCTGTGGTAGAAAGGTGTGCTCTCGAGAGTGTATCTGCAGAGTAAAGTTCCTTTCCAGGCTTGTACCTTAAAACGATGTCGTAGCGTTGCAATCGCAGGAGCATGCGCTGTAGCCTCGCTGGTGCCTTGTTGAGTGGCTTGGATATGATTGAGACTAACGGTCTGTGGTCCGTCTCAACTGTTACTTCCTTGGCATAAATGTATTGATGAAACCGTTCGCAGCCAAACATCACCGCGAGTAGCTCCTTTTCATTCTGAGCGTATTTGTACTCGGCTTCTGTAAGCGAACGGGAGGCATAGGCGATTGGTGACCCGTCTTGTGTCAATACTGCACCCAGTCCAGACTTGCATGCGTCGACTTGCAGACTCACTGGAAGTTTGGGATCATAATACTTCAACACTCCTGAACTTACATCTGTCAGAAGGCGCTTGATGTCATGAAATGATTGTTCGTGGCGCTCTGTCCAATGCCACGCTACATCTTTCTTAAGGAGCTCACGTAGGGGTGCGGTTACCTCTGAGACGTTTGGTGCACACTTCGCCACGTAGTTAACCATTCCCAGTAGACGTTGAATGCCATGTTTGTCATCGGGGGCTGGCATACTTGTAATCGCTTCTAGCTTGGAGGCGTCTGGCTTGACTCCTTCACCTGTGAGTACATGACCAATGTACGGAACTTTGGAACATCTGATCTTGCACTTATCTGGGTTTAACTTGAGGTTGCTCTGTCGTGCTCTCTGCAACGTCCTCTCCAGTCTTTCGTCGTGCTCCTCTTCGGTTGTGCCCCACACAAGGATGTCGTCGATGTCCGTTTCGACCCCAGGAAGATCATCAAGGAGCTGGTGTAATCTCTTGTGGAACACTTCCTGAGCACTATGGATGCCAAAAGGCATTCGAATGAAACGATACCTGCCAAAGGGCGTTCCAAAGGTTGTCAAATATGAACTCTCTTCGTCTAGAGGAATCTGCCAAAATCCCGATCTGGCGTCCAGTGTTGAGAAATACTTTGCTCCGCTCAGCCTTGCTGTAATTTCTTCAATCGCAGGTAGATGATAATGCTCTCTCTTAATCGCCTTATTTAATGGTCTCGGATCTATGCAAATTCGCAGGTTGCCGTTTTTCTTCTCCACTACGACCATCGCGTTGACTCAGTCCGTCGGTTGATCAACTGGCACGATAATACCTTCACTGCACATCTCGTCGAGTACGGTCTTCACTCGAGGCTCCAAACCATACGGAATTCGTCTCGGAGGAACTATTACTGGTTGTACTGTTGAGTCTAGCTCGATATGATACGGCTGTTCTAAGCACCCGATTCCCGTAAACATGCACATCTTGATACTCTGTCTTGATTCTCGTCGTGAAAGCCTCGGTTTCTTCTTTGTGATCTACGACGCTGACAAAGTTTATTAGACCAAGTTCTTTACACGCGGAGATACTGAGAACTGGTTCGCTCTCTATGCTTGTAATGAAGAATTCTAAATGGTGTACTTTGCCTTTGTGTTCACATTGCAGTGTGCAGACAACTTTGACTGGGATATTTTGTCCATTATAGGCGCTCAACCAAGCGTTGGGATTTCTAAGCTCTGTCTTTGACGTTCTTGCGACGCTCTTGAATGCTGAATACGGTATAACGTTGACCTCGGCTCCGGTATCTAATTTCAAACGAACATCTTGGTTATTTAGAGACAATGTTACGTGTTCTGCTCCGGATTGGCGAATTTTGTCGACTGATTCTACTTTAACGGTACGTCTCTAGAAATAGATGACTAATTCGCTCGGCTCGTGTTGAAATGAATGCACGGCTTTGCTCGATCGGCACATCTTTGCACAATGATTCATTTCCCGACATTTATGAGACTGCTTCCCGTAAGCTGAACACTGTTCCTTGGGATGAATCGAACCACAATTTCGACACGTATCATGCTTAAGTTCTTCTTTCCTTTGCGTGCTTTTCTTTGTTTCTTGTGCTTTACCTTCTTTGCCTTTGTTCTGGACTCGATGGGCCCCGTTTTACTTGATTTACATTTCCTTCACTGGCAAACAACTTCATCTGTTGTCTTGATAACTCATCTGCTTTGCAAATATCGATAGATTTCTGTAAACTCAGTCCTGATTCTCTCAATAATCGTTCTCGAACCACTCTCGACGATATACCACTGACGATTCGGCTACAGAGAATGTCGTCAGGCACATCTCCCGGATGAAGTTGGTATTACCTGCTACAAAACTAAGATCAGACCCCTACTCGAGTATGGGGCTCCAATTTGGGGCGGTCTTCCTAGCTATCTCGAGGCTGAGATTGAAAGCATTCAGAGAAGAAGTTTGAAAATCCTAGGCTTACCCAGCGATTATCTACCATACTTGTCCCAAAGGAGAAATAACATTACCCTCCAAGAATTCAGACGTATCATGGATGAGGACACACATCCTTGCTCAGACCTAATTCCGAAACACATAAGCCACAACTACCATCTCAGGTCAAACAAGAAAAAAGTATCAATATTTTCTGGAACTGAAAGACATAGATCTTCTTTCATACCGAGGGCTGCCTCACTTTTTTAAATATTTGTATACTTTGGTGAATTTTTAGGCTATTTTGAACACGTCGGACTTACCATAAACGTCATTTTCAAAACTTTTTAAATGTGTATATAGAACATAGGTAGTTTTTAAAAACATTTGATGTAATTCTATTTGTATTTCTCAACATAAAAGTGGAAATAAAGATTTAATAATCTTTATTTCCATTCTTATGCTGAGAAAAGATCGTCTTTGAGATTCCCCCACTCGCATACAGCAACTAGAGTTCTTAACTCAGTAACGTACTGATGTATAGATTCGCCGGGGGCTTGGTCTCTTGTAAGAAAACAGTGTTGGTCCACAACAAGATTCTTCTTGGGCTCGCAATGCACCTCGAACTTAGTGAAAAGAATTGCTGGGGTAACCACTTCTTCTCCTGCTTCATTGGTTTCAAACTCGAATGTATCCTTGATTTCCTGGCCTTCCTTACCGATCATGCACACAAAAATAGCGACCTTTTGTGCTTCGATTTTACCAGCGCACGTTGCTGCCAGGTAATATTCCATACTACGTTTCCAACGTCGCCATATCTCAGACAAATTCTGTGGGGTGGTGAAATCCATTTCACCGGGTCCTCTTATTTCGTTCATTGTGTAACTCTTCAGTAAATCTTCCTGAAGTCATCTTTACCCCACACCTAACACCATGTTGTATATTGAACTTGTACGAGTAAACAACAGCCTAACATTTATTCAGACAAAGTCAAGCTTTATATACATACTGATATCTAATCCCCGAGCCCAGGCGTAGGGCCGAAGGCCCGGAGCCCGGGCACAGAATAAGGATCAACCAGAAGTCCAACTCGCGGAAAAAATTGTCCCATTATTTTTATGCGCATGCGCCAGTCCGCCATTTTGAAAGTAAGTGCACCCGGAAAATTATCCCCCTCGTCCTTACGACCCTCGGGCTCCTGTAGTCAATTACTCTTGGCCTTCTTGTGACCTTGTAATTAACTTCATATTGTTATCTATATATATAAATAATATTTAGTTAAGTAAATAAGTAATTTACTTTAGAAAACGATTCTTTGGAGATAAAATTCTTTGACCACGAGGTTATTAAAACTTCAGTACGCGGATACTACGGGTGAAAGTCCGTCGCAAAAAAGTCCTGTACTCACGAAGCGGGTTTTACATTTCTCGATTAATGCCGACACATTTGTTTATAGAAGAAGATGGCCAAAATTTACGGAACTACGCATTGTTGAAATACATCGGGTACGTATGTTATTAGAAATTTTATAAGCTTTCATTCGGTATATAGTTCAAATCATAGTGTTACCTGTAACTTTTTAAAATGTTCAAAATGTTCTGACCATTGACCATAAAAGTTTTAATATTTTTTCATATATTCAAAAGGTATGATCACTAATTTGCACCAAAAACGTTTTCAACTTCAACTAGAAATCTGCAAACTTTTCCACTCCTTTCATATTTGAATTAGCTTCTGTTCAAGAAATATCTTAGGTCCATGCCAGAAGTCTTTCTGAGGTTATAGCAAACACCAAAACGACAAAAGGCAAAACAAACTTAAGAAATTCATCTATATCAGACGGTCCACGTCAAAATAATAATGTTTTTTTTCATATTTTAAAATACTTCCCAGCAAGAAAATTAAAAGTTCTGACATGAATAGCACTTGACAGTACCCTTTGTTTAATATCTTGTTCAGGGCTGTGCGTTTAGTATTTAAAAACAAAGTCCAAAATTCTATAACACTTGTGAGGAGTCCATTTCCCATTATATAATTCTTATTTTACGAGCAATGCATGGTGAGAACATTTTGAACATTTTAGAAAGTTACAAGTAACACTAAAATTTGAACTACATGCCGAATGAAAGCTTATAAAATTTCTAACAACATACGTACCCCATGTATTTCAACAATGCGTAGTTGCGAAAATTTTAGCCATCTTTTTCTATAAACAAATGTGTCGGCAAAATCGAGAAATGTAAAACCGGCTTCGTGAGTACAGGACTTTTTTGCCACGGACTTTTACCCGTAGTATCTGCGTACTGAAGTTTTAATAACCTCGTGGTCAAAGAATTTCATCCCCAACGAAACGTTTTCTAAAGTAAATTACTTATTTACTTAACTAAATATTATTTATATAGATAGATAACAATATAAATTTAATTAAAGGTCACACCAAGGCCAAGAGTAATTGAATACAGGAGCCCGAGGGTCGCAAGGACGAGAGGGCTAATTTCCCGGGTGCACTTACTTTCAAAATGGCGCCGGGATCGCGAGGCCGACATTTCCCGAGGACGCTTACATCAAAGGTGCCGACAGAGAGTTGGACTTCTGGTTGATCCTTATTCTGTCGCCCGGGCGAGGGTGCTAATCTCGACATGCGTGGAGTCCACTTTACACGCGTGTAGAAAAAGCAAGGGAGACAAAATCTGGAAATAGTTTATATATTTGGTACGGTGTCACGCGGTAAGAATAGTTGGGCACTGGTGACTAGCTTTGAAGCAAACTTATAGTTATTTCCATATTTTGCTAAACAAAATTGTTTCAAATGGTTTCGTTTTAAACGGAAAGAAGCAGAACAACGAATAAAAGAAGGATCCAAACAGCCAGTTTAATGTATCGTCAAGAGAAACCAGAAAACCTGAAGAAACCAAACGTATGGTAAACGGCAAAAACTCGATCTGAATTGTAGTGTTTGTGTCATAGGTACTGTTGTTGACGGTAAATGGTAATCAGCATTTATTCATTAATATATTCTGTAAACGCCAAGACTTTTACATAGAACCCTTTTAGACACTCGTCAGTTACTGTAAACTTAATCTAGCAACTATCATATAAAGTTTTATACCTTGTCCTTTAATATGTTGTTTTCAAGTTTTTGCTTAACTTATTACAGTAAGCAGTATACAGCTTCACGTTTTCGTGCTTTCCCTTTGCTACTGTGGACGTGATGTTTTTCATTGACTTAATTGCGAGCACTTATCATAAATACTCATAGGCTTTGTCCGTTTTCTTTTGTCCTGTATTATACAGACTGAAATTACGCTGTCTGTTGTTTTTATCTCCTACGTTTTTGAGCTGTTAACTTTTAGTCCTGCTTTTGCAAAACATAAAAGTAATTCCTTTGGAAACCTCCTGTATGGCTAAAAACAATGTATTTTAACAACCAGATTTTAATATGAAATCTGTAAGTTTTCCTTTGATATGTTCAACTTTCATTTTAGTCATCTTAATCATAAATTCTGTAATTATCCTGAGGATTAATTCATTTGCTTTTGCTGTATATCAGGAGTGCTTATATTAATTGGAAGGTGGGGTGGGTGGGGTGTATTTCAAAAAGCATATAACAGCAGGCGAGGGGTTGTTGCATTTATGTATTTCTAGTTAGCATAATGTAAACTTGAATACATTACAAGCCTGAATATATTACAAGGCCATAAAGAAGATCAATTTGGCAAACTGATAGTTCTCGTCCAAATTACAAACTTGAATATATTACAAGGCCATAAAGAAGATCAATTTGGTAAACTGATAGTTCTCGTCCAAACATTAGGTTAGCTGCGGTCTGTTTGGTACTCTCATGTACCGCTGAGAGATAAGACAGTAGTAGCAGTGGAATGTGGTCGTCCCAGTCTTTTTGGTGGCTTTCAACAAAGATGGCAAACTGATTCTCCAACGTTCTATTAAATCTTTCTACCATGCCGTCTGATTGTGGGTTTAATGCAGAGGAGACCGGACAGCTGTCATGTGACTGTCACGTGATATTGTCGACCAATGAAATTGCGCTATTTTCTTATCGTTGATCGGCTGAAAATTTTGCATTGGACTCAGAATACCGAATATTACGCTGTTGTCATTCATTTTTTTCTTTGAAAAAGCAGTGATATGGTTTCATATATTGTTGGACTATCCATATCTGCAGGATTTTGCAAGGTAAATGTATTTTTTCTACTTTGTTTTGATCGTTTATGTAGGTCGTGTCGCGCTAAGCGAAGACCCCACATCCGGTTTGTCAACAATCTTCAAACCAAAAAATCTCGAATTCCCATGGTTCGAATTCTCTAATTTTTGCGTAATAAGTTGAAGAAATGTCTAATCTTGGATTCTATGGAGGCGATCCCAGCGATCCCCTCACCGTTTTCGAGATATTCGCCGTTGAACCGACCATGGTATTTCGGCTTTCGCTAAGATGGCGCCCAATAATTTAAGAGAGCCTCTCGCCACTAAAGCCTGTTTCTCTCTCAAGAATTTTGGAAGTTTCCTAATATTTCGAGCTTTATTCTTTAGAGTAAGTGTAGAATGAGTGGTGGACAATTATTACATGCTAAAATTTGGTATTTGTCTGTTTTTATGGTCCAAAACGCTGACGTCGCTGTATAAAAACACCATCATATTCTGGAAAAATTATATACATATCAGGCCATATCAGGGCTGCATACAGAATGTACTTAACTTTCTTAAAGATCTGCTATATCTATATACAGAACTGATATGTATAGATATTTTTTATATATTAAATAACGTGTTCCATGCCAGCAGTATGATTATTAAAATTGATGTTTGGATTATTTGTAGTTTATTATTGGTCATTGTTATTGTGAATAATATATTGTAGTTGTAGTATTTTTTTATTTTTTGCTAATTTGTTATAATTTGTTGTTCGTATTGCTTTTCAGTATACAAATATTTATTATCCCTTTTGCCCTAGTTGTCCATTTCAACTGAGTCAGTGATGTGGAAAGCAAGCTGATGGGGTGCCAGGGGAAGTGTACACTTTCAAAAGTACCTTGTTTCAGGGCAGAGTTTTAAAATGACCCTTGAGGCACATGTCTTCTGATAAAGGTCTTCTGATAAAGGTCTTTTTTGTTGAAAAATTATAAAGGGGGACTCCAAGTGGTTGGGGGGGGGGGGGGGGTGGCATGTGCCCTGTGTCCACCCCTTGGTTTGTACCCATGAAGTGAATACAATAGTTAGGTATTGGCTGTACAGTCAACTCTTAAGACATGAAAGAGTTAATAACTCCATATCACATTGTATTTTTTACAGGAAGTGAAGAGATACAGTACAGATGTAAGTGTTGGAAGAACTTACTTTGGTGGTGTTCAGACTGAGTGCCCAGGCACGAGCACCAATCTGAACTGGATTTTTACAATGATAAATTGATGGATTCTCTTTTACTAAATAACATTCAAATAATATGTGGTTTGAAGTTTTGCATGTTGTCATGTTGTATAATTACGTAAGGCAACGCATAATAATTGTGGACGTAATTAATAAAATTTTAACACAGAAGTATTATCTTGCATATTATTATACCAGAAATACATGATCGCAACAACCCCTCGCCCACTTTAAATATATACATTTTTGTAAACCACCCAAACCGCAACCACCACACTTTCTGTGTGTGTTTTTTTTTTTTGTATTTAAGTCTATTATAGTTTTTATATTTTTATATTTAGTCTATTCATAGACAATCCAACTTCTGGATTGTCTATGGTCTATTATACTTTTAGTACGTAATAATAAAATTAACAGTCTTAAAAATTTTGAATAGAAAGAGAGAAACAAACCAGTATAACATCAAAGAAAATTCATTGGCAAAGTCCATCTGTATTGACACACCGAAAGAGCATACAAAGTCAATATTAACTACTTACTAACTGAGAGTGAGGTCTGTACGGTAAAATATAAAACCGAGGTTTTTCTGTATTGACCGAGCGATAGCGAGGTCAATACAGCAAAACCGAGGTTTGATATTTTACCGTACAGACCGAACAGACGAGGTTAGTAAGTTGTTTATTATATGGCATAAATCAGTGCAAAAATTAATATCGATGGATAATTAGTTTATCCATTACAGCCGGTCACGCGCCATGGTCACGCGACTGAATATGCGAGAATGCGACAATTTGTGCTTGAGGCGGCGTGGCGAATTCAACAAAACACACACGGAAACAAGCAAACAAGTCAAGTTTGTTTTAAATATCTTTATCTGGGAAATATAATCGCAAGATTAAATTTAAATAACGATGAAAGAAAAGATTAACAAATCAAGAAAACTTGTTGTCGTAACTGCTTAACGGCTTAAAACATTCGTATAAAACTCAAAGTTATTTGAAAAATATATTACGGCTGTTCGATCAAAGTGTCAACAAAACTTAGCCTTCTTCATCGCTTTCAATCACAAGTCTTCGTCGCTTTTTCTCTTGGAATATCTTCACTGGACCATTGAAAATCTGGAATTGACACCCTGAGATGCTGCTTATACTTGCACCAGCGAAAACTGCTTGGTTGTTTGAATCTTGCAGCTGGCCGAGCTGGGTTTCCGACTGGGACGTATCACCTGGCTCACGTATCGCTGGTTGTAAATTTTCAAGAGGATTAAGTGCTCTTCTTGGTTGGTTTTGTGCTGATGGTTGAGTTCCGCTGAGTGTACTGGACATCTGAAGCTGATGTTGTTCGCTTGCCGATTTATACGACTGTAGACTTTGCAGGTTCTTGGGTCCACTCAGCTGGGCCACAAAGATTTCGGGAGTGTTGGCGTCTAACAGCCTCGAGATACTGGTTTTTCCAACAGAATGGTTACTTAATTTCCCCCCGGCTCGCTGAAGACCAGCATTTTCTGCTGCTTTGCTGACGAACTTGCCAATTTCATTCTTGCCCAGAGGAGATTTCATATATCAAATGTTGTTTTGATGGCGGTTCCCATGTCTGACAGCAAGGAAAAACGGCGCGTCTGCTGTATTCATTTCGACTGGACGATGGCTCTTGAAGGTTTTATAGTATTCAACAGGGCATCGTTCTGATCCAGTGGCATAAATCTTCGGTTGAAATGATCTTTGGTGACCGTTTTCTTGACCTCTACGTGTTTTCGTGCCACGCTCACATAGCCAGACGAGCATTTCGCGACCATCAATATTGGTTTGGAGTTGAATATCGCCCCAACGCAACTTACGGCTTTCGTCTCTCGCCCTGAAGCCAAAGTGGAGTGCCACAAACCACCACATGGTTCTCTGGAGGACTTCTGGTCCAGACACACCAAACTGTCCGCATTCAAACAGTTTGTCCTCTTCTTCTTGGTAAGTGCAAAATGTTTAGATATTGTTTGTTTATTTCAGCTAGGTATCGGTTGAATGCATTCATGTCGCTTGCTGGTTTTTTTTACCGTGTTTACGCTTTTCTGCTCTCTTATAAAACTGTCAATTTCTTCCTGGCTGTTTCGCTGCTCGTAGACGTCGTCGCTCTGTACTTCGTGAAACTGATAAAAATTACTTTCGTATTCTTCATTTTCAACTTCTGGATAACAAAACTCGCTCTCAGAATGCACCTCGTCGCTCATTTTAATAAATTTCTACTTCTTGTAAATACAATTTATTGAATTTTAAAGTTTTTGCTATTGTTTTCCTCGCAGGGTAATAAAAATTCCGTATTGCCCACGGGCGATACGGGAAACTCCTGCCACGTCAGTAGCCAATCAAATTGCGCGATTCACCAAAACAAATGCTTGCCATATAATAATAAAAAAGAAACAACGAGATGAACCAAATAACAAATTTTCTTTCAAAATAGATAATAGTGGCCAAGAAAAGACACAATACCACGTCCTAGCGTCCAAAGGCAACTGTAGACAAGAATATTATTTATATTGCATGATTTTTCAAGACTCAGCTAAACTGGCAAATATGAATCTCCTACCGTTAAACTTTCTTCTGCTTTTGTCACCACAAACACTGCCAATTCAGTCTATACTCTTTTCAGAATTCAGATTGTTTTTCTCGTTCGGTTTCTTACTTTTTCCGTGACCAGGTCATTCAGTTCTCTTCAAGCCCTAAAAGGCCGTTTGTTTCAAACTGATTTCTTCATCGTTCTCCCTCGAGTTAAGTAGAATACACCAGAGCAGAATTCTTTACAGGCTTTGGCCAGTTTCAGGACACAGTGTCGTTTTCGGTCTTCATTGTAACAGTTACAAGTACCCCGCTATCCGAACTGCGAAAGTTGTGGATTTGTTGATATATATACAAACATCTCACAGAATTTCTTTCCCACTTGCGTGTAATTTCGCGTGTAAGTGAACTCCACGCGTGTCGAGATTAGCACCCTCACCCGGGCTCCGGGCCTTCAGCCCTAGGGTGGGTTGGGGGGGGGGGGGTGGGTTGGGGGGTTGGGGGGGTGCTTCACTGCAAAAATTGAACAGAAGTGACCAAGATCAATATTGAGACAAAACATTTAATTTTATTCAAGTTCCTTATTTACATATATATTGAGGATACAGGAAATACCCTTTATTTGATAAAATAGAAATATTTGACCAGTCCAGTTATATACCAAATTTATCAATAGATTCTGGAGGCAATCCAGTAAATTATCCCGATTTTTCATTCACCTTAATTATAAAGAAAAATACAAGATTATTATTGAATAATAAATTTTAAGCTAGCTTTATTCACAATTTTATAAAATTTGGGATACTACAAGTACAGTATAAAGTATAAAAGGAAACAAGACTGTTTGTTAAAAAATCGGGGGGAAAACCCCAAACAAACCAAGGATGATAGTTGTATCTAATTGATCCAGATAATTGTTACACACAACAGTTATATAAGTTTACAGTAATACTGCAGAATGCAAAACATTAAACAAGGCGAGAAATGGTGGACATAGAGAGGCGGAGCTAAGCCGTATTAAACTAGTACCTATGTCGTGCGGTCGTCACAGTTCCGCGGTTCAGAAGAAAAGAGAACAACTAATTTATGCAATGTTGGATGAAATCTTCATTCGATGATCAGAAAATACTGAAGCTTTGAGATTGAAAACCGCAACAACGACAAATACAGGCTAGAAATGAAGAATATCGAAAAGACGGATCTTTATAGTAGCCGAATCAGATCGAAACTTGTACGGAAATAGTATACCTCTGTTTGATTTTCGATAACGTGAGTAGCAAGGTTGGTACAATTTGCGTATTCGCCATATTGGCTTATGTTAGACTTGTGCTCAAAATAGTATATCAAAAACCGCAACGGATTTAATATCTGTGGCATATCGCTCATGATATTTGTATCGCAAATGTGTTGCACTATACGATTCAGATTGAAACATTTGAAATAATTTAAAAATTGACACTGCTATGGCGATTGTTTCACTCATCCTCTATGTAAGTCCTATTAATCTTGCAGAACTTTTCTAGTCAAAATTTTTGTAAGTGGGCATGCATTACGCGCATGCGTGACCATTATTTCTCGCCATGCCACGGAAAATGCATCATAAAGTAGTATAGAATAGGAAACATTTGAGAGGGAAATCATTAACCCCTAAACAACAAAATAATGTTGATTTCTCACCTCACGCTTTTCTCCAGTTGTAACGAATCACACGTTGCACAGCACAACCAAATCCTTCTTTGTTGTAAACATCTAATTCGTTTCTGATTTGTTCCATTATTAATTGTAACATAAAATGCGTCGAATCTGAAGGAACTTGAGTAGTCTTGAATGCCCATCCGCCATTGTCACGAATATACGCCAAATAAAGCACAATCTGATCATATTAATTGTCTATGATAACCACGAATTGTTCTCGTATATTTCTGACTATCAGATTTAACAATTCTGGATCAACTGTGACTAGTTTTCCAAAGTTTTTGCGCATCTAGTCCACCGGGCAGAGTTCATTCCTCGTCGGCGGTCAGATGCAAATGAATCGATAATTTATCAATTTTAACGTTAGGACCATGATGCTTTGCGGCAGCTGTCCAACCTCCTCTGGGTTTAATGCTGTTGTTCTCGTTTTATAATCTTTCTCTTATCTTTGCCAGTGACGTCTTGGTGACTCCGAAATGTCCTCACGTTGGGCTATCGTGTAGTTGCTGGAGGATAGCTCGCCGCAATACTTTCGGTATTACACTGTAAAACTGATTGGTTAAAACAACCAATTTGTATTGGTTGTAACCAATCTGAATTGGTCATTTTAACCAATTGAAGAATTGGTTAGTCAGACATGACCAATTAAATATTGGTTGTTTCGACCATACTTAATTGGTTGTATTTTCAACCAAATTAAAATGGTAAATTCAACCAATTTCATATTGGTCGCTAATTAATGTTGAATGACTCAAAATGTCCAATTTAAATTTGTTCATGACCACAACCAATTCTAAATTGGTCATATCCGTAACCATTTATAAATTGGTCAAATCCTTAACCAATTATAAATTGGTCAAATCCTTAACCAATTATAAATTGGTCAAATCCTTAACCAATTATAAATTAGTCCAATCCATAACCAATTATAAATTGGTCATATCTATAACCAATTAAAAATTGGTCATAACCTAACCAATTATAAATTGGTCACATTCACAACCAAATATGAATTGATAAAGGTAAAAATCAAGTAATAAACAAAAAAATATCTGATTTGCTCTGAATTGAATCACGTGACTCGATGTAGGAAGTATGGTCGTCAATCCTCTTTTATTATACATCTTCCTGGGCTTTTGGGCTTATCTTAGGCAGATTTGGAGGTGGGGAGGGGTACAGAAAGGTATACGTTCGAGGATGCCAAAACTCAGCGGCAGCTAAACTATTGTAAACTAACTGTAAGTATTTTAGGGGGGGGGGGGGGGTTAAAAATGCATATAAAGCGGGCGAGGGGTTGTTGCCGTCCAGGGCAGGCGCTGTCAGGCACATGTGGCCGCGCAGCTAGCGAGTGCGCATTAATACTTGGGATATCGTCATCTCATCTCATCGCGCCACGTTTTGAAATCAGGGTTGCCAGATTGGCCTCTTTCAGTCCAAATAACTCGATTTTGGCTTCTTTTTTTCTTGCTTGGCCTCGAAAAAAAAGTTTGGCCTTTTGGCTTCTTCTTGGCCTCTTGTCACTTCAAAGCAATTGTTAAAAATTTTATTGATCTTTAATTGTAAAAATAATTTAGTTGTATGGTAAATGATGTAGGAGGTTGATTTGTAATGTAAATTTCTGAGGATAATCATATGGGATAATCTAGTTGTGTTTTTAGCCAATCACAGTTTATGAAATTCAGCCAATTGTAATGCCGATAAACTAACGAATAACATTGAATAAGCAATGCTTCGCAGACGTCCGCCTCTCTTATCTTTTCTCATTTTTCGAATATAATCCCCCGATTCAGTCAACCCGTACCTGTTGCTTCAGTTCCGGTGCTCTTTTTGCTGACTATTCAACCGAGGAATCAAAAAGCCCTGGGTACGAGCTTGCCATTTGGCTTCTTTTTGGCCTCTTTTGAAAAAATAGTAGTTTGGCCAGCCTCGTACCCAGGGCCATTTGTAGGGAACTGGGCCAAGATGGTGGGAACAAATGGCCCAGGTGGAAGCCAGGCTATCTCAGCCTCTGATTGGTCAAGAGCTTATGGCGTAAATCAGACGGTTTGTTTTTGTTTTGTTTTTTTAAAAATATTTTAAACCACGCAATAATTAGGTGTAATTAGGTATAATTACTGTGTAAAGAACTGAGTTCTAGTTAATAAAATGCGCAATATACTGCGTCTGCGCATTTTGGGCTAGCCTCCACCAGGGCCCATTTGTTCCCGCCATTTTGTTTTATTCGCCATCTTGGCCCAGTTCCCTACAAATGGCCCTGGGTACGAGGTTGTAGTTTGGCCTCTTTTGGTGGATTTTGTATTATATTCCCACTGCTCCTTCCGCCACACAATGGCCAAGCTGAAGGAGAATTCAGATTGGGGACAAAAATCATTTCAGCACGGGCAGAGTGGGCGGAAGGAAAGGGTTGTCGCGACTGAGGGGAGGTGGGTGGGTAAGAATTTCCCTAAATTAACGACTTTGTGCCTCTTCTGCTTTCCAACGTAGAATGCGTAAAGTTGCTTTCAGGGCCCCCTTTTAACTATTTCCTTGGTCCCTAGCGGTTTCCCCTTCTAGCAGCTAATAGGGTCTCTAAAATGATCTCCTTTTTTGGAACAATGCGGCGGAATTCCCAGTGACAATAGTATTATATTCCCACTGCTCCTTCCGCCACACAATGGCCAAGCTGAAGGAGAATTCAGATTGGGGACAAAAATCATTTTACACGTACTGATAGAGGGCTTTATTCAACCATTTCCCTCTAGCTCAAACAGAAATTAAATGCTCTCCCTCTCCAATACTCAGAATATATATAATCTATAATACAACACAACATACAATACAGAACATGCTATAGAGTCATGGGAACGCCAGCAAGAAATTTTCCAAATTATTGCGATTGCGGAATTGGGAACCGACGCTAGATGCAGGCGATGAAAACAATGATGTAGCAGGCGATGTAGCTTCACTAAGGAGAGTAGCTGTTTTTGTCGTGTGCATGACCTGGCGGGTTTGAGTGTAGTATTGTGCAGTGGTTAGACTCTTCCAACCCACGTGGTGTGCAACATCGTCGTCGGAAGCGCCTAAAGAGACAAAGTTATGGAACAGCCGGATCGAAAACTGTGCATCGTCTCCCCGCCATGAATTCGTAAGGCGGTCAGGTGTCGTTGAAGACGGTTTCCCACCGCGGAACCTTGGAAGGCGTTTCGAGTGATTTGTCCTTGTTGTTGGAAGAACGAAACAAATAACCATCGCGCAAATTGATGCCCATGGCATCTGAGAGGTGAACGTACAAGAAGAGGTCAGTGGCGGCGGAACATATTTGAAAGTAGAGGGGCTGGGTGACAAAGTTAAAGGGGCGTGGCCGTAGACTCTGACAGGTCAAGGGCGTAGCCCAAGCATTCTAGGGATGTCCTAGGGCATGTTCCTCCCCCCCCCCCTCCAAATTTTTTGGAATTTTAGGTTTCTGAAATGGCCTTTCCTGCATTTTAAGAGCACTTTTGAACAGAAAGTAAAATTTTCCTTGTGTTTGGAGAGTAGTCTTCCTTTTTATAAACGACAAAAAGCAATCGTCAAATCCAATCAGAAGTTCCCTCATGCAGGTTCTGACTTAAATAACATCATCTTGTTGTCATGTCTAATTGTCTATGTGACTATGTTCGCGGCCGTTTTGGAGCCTGTTCCACAAGAAATGAGGTGATCGTACTCTGCTTCGCCATGGCGCCATGTTATTATATATTTCTTGTTCCCAGGCTCTCCCTTTAATTTTATTGCCCATGGAATTTCATGGGACCTCTTGGGATTTCATATGATAAAAGTGGCATCCTCCGATATTGGGCAGAAGACGTTCGAGCCTGAGATCAAGCTAACAAATCCGAACTAATTGAACCAAATTGACCATAACCTTATATATCAGTGTTTACAACAGGTAAGTTCAGTTTTTGAGTAGATGACAGATCACAGAAGTCAGAAGTATCTCTGTATGTTGGTGTGTTCTGAGTAGGGGGGCTTAGCCCCCCCTAGATGCGTTCTCTAGGGGGGCTATAGCCCCCCTAGCCCCCGTGGTTCCGCCGCCCTTGGAAGAGGTTAGTAACCGGGCAGGCCGCATGATCGGAAAATGCGCGCACTGCGAAAGTATGGACATCGTTTCCCCGGAGTGTTTTTCCAAATGTGTGTTTGAATAAGAGTCCTTGTTTATCGGGCAAGGAAAGCACCTGTTTAGTCCGGACACAAAGAGAATGAATAATTTGTAGTTTCCAGCTGAGTAAACTTAACACCGCCCTCGTTCTTTATAAACGCCATCTAGAGCATTGTCACGCCTTCAGGGCGACGTCAACGGCGAAAAGATGAGGACTGTTGCTTAAGATTAACTGCAATACAGACACCACAATCAATTTAGCAATACTGGGACGTTTCGGAAATCGTTAAACTAGCTTCAGAGATAAAATATATTAGTCAGTTAACCGCGACTTCTTTAAATTGTAAAATTCATGTTGCTTTTTAGCCGCCGTCGTCGTCCTAGCATCTTAAGGTCTCTAATTGTGTCAGAAGTTGGCCTAAAATTTATATTTGAACCGGCATTTACGCCTCTTAGAAAGTTAGATTTGCCTCACACACATAGCTGATCTATTGTGAAATATCTTGCTTTGCATGCCAAAGACAAAGTGCAAGAAAGCATGTGTTTTACGCAAGTGGTCGAACATCGAATAATCCTGCCTGACGAAGTGGCTACACAGGCTACAGTCGCCAAATCAAAAATATATGCACAGTTAGAATTGCCTCACACAGTGGCTAAACGTGCCTCACCACTAGACGTCGACGTGCCTCACACAGGGGCTAGATTTGCCCCAGGCAGATAGTGGGTAGACTTGCTTCATATAGTGCCTATACTTGCCTCACATAGTGGCTAAACTTGCTTCACATAGTGGCCAAACTTCCCTCACGTAGTGGCTAAACCGGCCTCGCACAGTGGCTAAACTTGCCTCACACAGTGGCGAAACCTGCCTCACACAGTGGCTAAACTTGCCTCACACAGTGGCTAAACTTGCCTCACACAGTGGCTAAACCTGCCTCACACAGTGGCTAAACTTGCCTCACACAGTGGCGAAACCTGCCTCACACAGTGGCTAAACCTGCCTCACAGAGTGCCTAAACTTGCCTCACACAGTGGCTAAACTTGCCTCACACAGTGGCTAAACTTGCCTCACACAGTGGCTAAACCTGCCTCACACAGTGGCTAAACTTGCCTCACACAGTGGCTAAACTTGCCTCACACAGTGGCTAAACTTGCCTCACACAGTGGCTAAACTTGCCTCACACAGTGGCTAAACTTGCCTCACACAGTGGCTAAACTTGCCTCACACAGTGGCTAAACTTGCCTCACACAGTGGCTAAACTTGCCTCACACAGTGGCTAAACTTGCCTCACACAGTGGCTAAACTTGCCTCACACAGTGGCTAAACTTGCCTCACACAGTGGCTAAACTTGCCTCACACAGTGGCTAAACCTGACTCACACAGTGGCTAAACCTGCCTCACAGAGTGCCTAAACTTGCCTCACACAGTGGCTAAACTTGCCTCACAAACAGGCGACTGATAGAATCAGAGTTCTATACCGAAACGCTCTAAAGAAATGAGGCGAATCGTTACGAAACAGTCCGACTGCAATACAAATGGGAATTGTGTAAGCCTAATTAGAGCAATAGAGGTGCTTTTGTAATAACTCAGGTAAAGAAGAGTGATTAGTATGATTTCACGACATTTGTGGGTAGCAATGCATGCGTAACGGGTTAACTTGCTGTGTGTAAAACTTCGTATTAGCGGCAAATGGGGTCCTAAACACGTAAATGACACTATGAGGTCGGGGTAAAGGATAATTTTCCCTATTTTCCCTTTAAAGTCACAGGTAGGTAGCCAATGCTTCAGTATAAGGCGTAAGACGAACACAATACGAAGAATTGTAATAGTACTAAACACATGGAATGAAGACTAATGGGGCAAGACTAATGGGGCGTAAGACGAATACTATACGAGGAATTTTAACACTACTAAACACATGGAATAAAGACTAATGGGCGTAAAACTATTACTATGCGGCAGGTATAAGACTAATCGCATAAAATAAAGAACAACTGAGTATACTATTAGAAAATAAGACATGAGCGACCCGAGGAAAACCCAAAGTTGTTAACCCAAGCTAACCTGAGGCATTGGTGGCGGGATTATTTCACCAGGCTGCTGTGGAGGCACTTGGGCGGCTTGAGCTTGTTCTGGTTGATTTGGCGGACCTGGTTCATCAGCTACCACGTTAGGAGGGTGTTCCGCGTTGAAGGCCTCTAAGACTTCGGCAACGTCTATTTCTTGAGGAACAGCTTCATTGTCCATGTTTTAAAGGTAGACTGTGGCTCAGTCGCGACACACCGGAGTACTTGGCGAATTTCCCTAAACGACTTTGTGCCTCTTCTGCTTTCCAACGTAGAATGCGTAAAGTTGCGTTCAGGGCCCCCTTTTAACTATTTCCTTGGTCCCTAGCGGCTTCCCCTTCTAGCAGCTAATAGGGTCTCTAAAATGATCTCCTTTTATGGCACAATGTGGCGGAATTCCCAGTGAGAATAGAAAGATGATCGATTCGATCACAAGCACTGATCACAAGGTTTATAGAAATATGGTTGCATTGGAAGATGCGATTAGTTATGGGCTTGTGAAGTTAGGATATAGAGAAATGAGAGATCGACAACGCGAAGTAGTCGAAGCTTACGCACTTGGAAAAGACGTATTCTTAAGTTCGCCGACTGGTTCAGGGAAAAGTTTATGTTTTGAAATCGCACCGTACGTGCTCGATTGCATGAAGAGAGGCTTTATACATCATGTCGACGAAGAACCCATTAAAACAGTTTGCCTTGTTGTTGCGCCTCTGATATCTTTAATGAAAGATCAAGTGGCAGCACTACGAGAAAAACATGTGGCAGCGATATGTGTTGGCCCAGAATGTAGTTCTACAGATATCGAAGATGTCAAGAACGGCAAGTATAATCTGTTATTTGCCAGTCCGGAAGCGATACTTCAGACACACAGAAATATATTCAGAAGTCAGTTGAAACATTGTATTGGAGCTGTATTTGTAGATGAAAGTCACTGCATTGCAAAGTGGTAAGAACTATCCTGCTTGACGTTTTTTTTAATAATTTAAATGGAATAACGCGAAATATTAATAATACAACATATTTGTAAATAAGGGGACAGATAAAGGGACAGAGGAAGCTTTTAGAAAAGATTATGGACGACTTGGTGAGTTACGATCTCTTGTGAGGAAAGAAGTGCCTTTTATTGCCTTAACAGCTACAGCAACAAACAATATCAAGGAGACAATAATCAGTGATCTCTGTATGAAAGACTGTGTGCAAATTACAGGCAATCCTAATCGACGGAATACACGTTATGCTGTAGCAGAAATTGATATAACTAACCTATATTCCTCCTTCAGCTGGCTAATTGATGACTTGGAACAAAAAACTGTTAATACTCCCAAGGTTATCATATTTTGTCACAGGAAACAGCACATGAAGGAACTCTATGAACTGTTCAGTGAATGCTTGGGTGATAAAGCTTATCATACTCCCACTGGCCAGGAACCAAAAGATGACAGAAGTCGTCTGTTCGCAATGTACCACAAGAGGACACATACACCTGTAAAGGAAACTGTGGAGAAAGAGTTCTGCAAACCTGGTGGAATTGTGCGTGTGTTGTTTTTCTCTGTTGCTTTTGGGATGGGAGTGAATATTAAGGAAGCATACTTGGTGTTGCATATCGGCCCACCATCTGATTTTGATGATTACCTTCAGGAGACTGGACGTGTTGGTAGGGATATGTTGCATAAGAGCCATGCTGTACTATTGAAGTATAAAGGATGCACTGACAGCAGAAATATTAGCAAAGAAATGAGAGAATTGGTTAGTAATAACAGCTTGTGCAGAAGGAAACTCCTTTTAACTCACTTTGGTTCTGACACACCACCCGACACTATTTTTCATGACTGCTGTGATGTCTGCTCTAGGGAATGCAAGTGCTCATTTTTTTGCCTTGATCAGAGCGCACTTGTATTGCCAGATGTTCTGAAGTTGAAAATATTTCAGTGATGGAAACACATTTAAAGTCTATGCAGGAAAGTTGTGAAACACAAGACCAAGGAAATGTTAATAATGTATCGCAGAGTGGTATAAAGAAGTTACAACATGATCTTTTAACATATAGATCAGGATTAGCCAGAAAAAGCAACCAGGGAAGTAAGTTAAACCTTCTAACAAGCATTGATGTCACTACTGGCTATAGCATAAGTCTTATCAACCAAGTTATCAAGAACATAAATAACATCAGGGATGAACAGTATCTAAAAGAACATTTTGCATTCTTTTCAGATGAGCATGTACAAGCAACATGGGCTTTTGTGTGCCCTGTGCTTAATAATCCTGATTCAGATCAGGATACTAGTACCTGTAATGATACAGGTAATCTAAGTGTTACAGATCATTCTAACAGTTCCGATGACTCTGATAACTGTAACTTGTCTTGTAGCAGCAGCAGTTGCTGTGAAAGCATTGTTTTACAAAGTTCTAGTCGTGAAAACTCTGATTCTACTTGAATTTTACAACTTATAGTATTATAATACATGTATCAGAGAAATTCACTACGTACATTAATTGCATTTAGTAGTAGTAACTTAATTGATTGTCAAAATTACAATATCACATTACAATGGGTGACTTGCACTAAGAGGTCACGTGATCATAATCATTTTAAAATAGCAGGTATACTGTATAATTATAACTCTATAAAACGGATATAGCATGGTTTTCAAGTAAAATTTCAGAATTTTCATTTCCAAAACTTGCATTATCTTAGAAAAAAACAGCGGTATTGTTACTGGTCACATGACTAGAAATATTTCACACTGTATAAAATACTCTTCAAAAGCAAGTTTTTCACTCAAATTACAAGGAACATGCAACAAGTCAGTTTGATATTGTTCATATCAAGTTTTATCAGTAGTTATAACTTATAACCATTCATAGTATCTAAATGTATTTTGATTTTTGCCACCATGTTCCATGACAAATATGTGTCATCCAACATAGTGGCCAAAAACAAAATGTGTTTTGATCATGCTAAACGTTATTTGTTTCTGACAAAAAATCGACATGCTCGATACCAAACAATTTTTCTACATGTTTGTTGTCAGAGGTTGACTGTATTTTTTAAATTGCTTTTGAAGAAGATTCTACAGGTACATATATGAATTTATTTAAGTGACATGACCAGATACTCACTGTTTTCTCTAAGACAATGCAATACCAACCTATATCTGTTTATAAGGTTATAATCCCATACCAGCTATTTTAAGAGTATTGAGGTCACATGACTTCTTCGTGTAAGTCGCCTTAATACATAATTATAATATTCATTACACTGTGACATTACGTATAATAGTGTTTTTGACTGAATTTCTTTAACGACTTGTTCACCCAAATCTTAAACTTTCCCATGTCCAACTTGTCTAATATATCATTCTTCATAGTAGGATGAGCATTGTGATGACGTCCAAGAATGAAATCATAAACATTTGCATCTTGTAGCTGCTCAACAATGACCATAACATCATCTTTTGTTGATTTACGGGTATGTTGACCCGATGGTTTCCTTAATGCAGTCTTCTTGTCATAATTTGCAACAATTTCATCTGTTGACTCCACACCTCTGCTGACGCGATTAATACTCTTGTCAGTAATCTCCCCTCTGTAACTACATATATCATTCTTAAAACATTTGTTATCATGCTCCACATCCAAATCCATAGGATGGTTTGAATAAATCTGTCCCTGATGGTTAACAAAACGATTCCACGTAAGGGAATATGCCATCCTTGGAGTTAACAAACCATTCACTTGAGCTAGCAACTTCAAAGTGGCAAATGCATACTTTGGACAATTGGAAATCTTGAAATATAAATAAAAAAACTTGTAAAGACGAATCACTCTTGATCCATCACCAAGACGTATTGCATTGTTGTGATTCATTTGCAACAATAACAATACTAAGACTTGATTAGTATAATTGTACACCTTATCATCTTCACTGGGGGTTTCTGTAGTATCTCTGGTGGCCACTTGTCCATGTTGCTTTTCTTCATGCTTCTTAAGATAAGTTGGACGCACATACTGTTTTCCACAATATTTGTAGGTTAGGTTGTCTTCTGAAGGTGTGTTGAGGTCGAATTCTTGCATATATTGTTCATGACATGTTTGTCGATGAAACTTCTGACACTCTTCCGCACATACTCTTTCTTGCTAGGGTTGTGATTTGGTGGTCCAGTATACACATTGGTAGTTGGTTCAGCATCGACAGTAGCCATCCCAAAGTGACCTAATGCACCAACGATTAGATAGGCATCACAAAATTTCTCCAAAAGTTCTTTAGCTGCATAGTAATTCTTTGCTGGATCTTTGGTGACATTCCTGGCATCAATCAGGTTTCGTACTTGATACAGTGTCCCAGTATCTCTTGCAGACAATGTGCTGTACAAATGAAACCATATTACCTGTTAAAAACCCAAAAAAAGTACAATATTGTTGTGAGATTGTGTTGTGGCCTCGAGTTGAAGGTTATCAATATACAACATGGCTGCGTATGTTGTATATTACTTAATATACGAATCCCTGCATCTAAATAACCATATTTACCAACTATTTTGCAATTATCTCTCTCTCTCTCTTCCTCGCCCTCCCTCCCTCCCTCCCTCCCTCCCTCCCTCCCTCCCTCCCTCCCTCCCCCCCTCCCCTCCCCTCCCCTCCCCTCCCCTCCCCTCCCCTCCCCTCCCCTCCCCTCCCCTCCCCTCCCCTCCCTCCCTCCTATATATATATATATATATATATATATATATATATATATATATATATTCCAGTGGACATTACTTTAATCCATTCACATTGTGTATGAAAATCCTCAAACTTTGAAATGAGACCAAGTAATTGTGATTGATGATGGAGTCCTTCCATCCTGCATCGCTGACTATGCACTCTTATGCCTTTCATGGGTTAGATAGTCTCCACCATTGAGGACTTTAACAGGAACTTTTTTTGCATCATCATCATTTGAATGACCAGGTACAAACTGATGAATCCATTCCAATAAGTCAATCATGTCCTCCTCTTGTTGCTCATGTTTTCGCAAAACGCCAAGATGCACCTGCAAGATATGTGAACTAAATTAATAAATATATTTTCATAACTTATAAAGATCTTGCTCAAAAATAAGGCCAATTTATCAGTTTTTAATGTACTTGCAAATTGCTCCACCTTGACCCTTGGGTGGCCAGTTTGTATGAATATAAAACATAAAATGGTGATGTACTGCACTGCACTGTACTGTACTATATTCCACTGTATACTGTATTCCACTGTATTGTACTGTAGTGTACTGTACTGTACAAAGAAGATTTTGTTTGCCTTAAACATTAATTGAAAATTCAGTAGAAAGGTCATTTTGGGTCATCCCTTTCAGCTATGTACAGTGTAACTCCTACGGTACCTTGTTTGTTTTCTTTTTTACTTCCTCAATGTGCTTATGGTGTATATGATCGGGTAAGTAGTCCCCAAACCATTTCAGAGCAGGTATGTACTCTGACCATTTTTGGCCCACCAATGTTGTAAACTCTTCAGCCAAACTTTCCTGCTCTTGCACACTGGGAAGGAAGGTGGTTAGTGGAATACTTTTGATGTCAGCAATGGGTTTCTCGTCTGGAAGATGGTTTGCAGAAATTCTATTTTCATAGGCCACATACTGAAACATATGGTAATCCTTATTTTGATTACTTTTCATCATTTGCCTCGGTTTCACGATCATATCAACGTTGTCTCCAGTGAACGAATAACCTGGATGCATGTCTTCTCTCAGTTTTGTTAACTTCAATAAGCGTTCCACACTTCCTGCGTTTTGTGAACTTGTTTGGTCACAAGAATTCAGTTCTGTCAACAACTCTTTCTCTTTCTCTACATCTTCTTCAACTTGTCTTTTCTACATCAGAAGTTTACTGTCGAAATCGTTGCCAAAACTTTCAAACATTTTTATCGTTGAATTATATCCCATGCACGTGTACGTCGCTGAAATTCTTTTGAAATCAACCTTTTTGAGGCCTGCTTTTTTAAGAATTATACTTTTAATTCTTGTCACGGCTGACATTCCCTCGTTGAATACAGAAACCAAGTGACATGCGGCATCGCACATCGAAGGTATAAGAACATCGTCCTTCTTGAGGACATTTCTCGATTGGGAAGGGTTTCGTACAGCAGCTTCGACAAAACCAAGAAAGACCGGTGTTCTTTCCTTCAGTTCTTTGTGCACATCACTCCAGTTAAATCTTTTAAGATCTTCCTTGGACGTTTTGCGCAACAGCGAAGGATTCGACACAGCGCAGAGCCCTTGTAATTCATTAGTGACGCTGCGAAATATCACCTGTAAAGATTCCACTTTGATTTCTTCAACTTTCATCAAAGAAGATGCAATTGACTTCGGACTTCCAAGTGCAAGCTGTCGCGCAACTTGAAAATATTTCTCTTGCAAAACGACTTTCTTGGGTGGGTTGTTAGGGTACCTCATCACAACCTAGAAGTATATAAATGTAAATAGTTTTAAGATACATTTGTCAAAGGAGCATGTAGAAATAAGAAACTATTCGTATAACGAAACGTTGAAACTCACGCTGACTGACGAAGTTCCTTCGCCAACTTCCAAAGGTTGCATTTCTTGTTCTGAAGTTATTGGCAGTGCCTGGTTTTCAGGAGATGGCTGTGAATTAAGATCCGTACCAGAGGAGAACAATACCCTCCTTTTCACAGGATTTGTGGAAGCACATGGTTCACAAGCATCGTTGCGACTTTCGCTGTGCTGTCGCTTTGTAACGCTTTCTCCACGCTCTTCCGTTAAAGTAATGGCAACGGAGGTGAATAGTTCATTTACTGATTTGATTTTTTAAACCAGCGAAGCATTTTTATCGGTACAAGAACGGCAAACAACGTTGGTTAGAGCAATATCGCTACAGAGATCCTTTCCAATTATTAGTTCGATGTTTTCGCAAACGTTCGTCTTCTTCTTTCCAACAAAAAGTCGTCGTCGCGTATCTGGGTCGTTTACATCTCAAACGCATTGCAAACACAGCCCGTCCTTCGAAGTGGGAGAAAGTATTACACGTTGAAATGTCTTAGTTGGCGTAAGAACTGTTGAAGTAGCCATGAAAACATTGCCCAGCGCTATAGTGCAATACGAACTGAAATTGACAACGTGAAGCAGGTCGAGGTGTGAAACTGACATACCACGCTATTTGACACCCCCCCCCCCCAAATTAGAATTAATTTTCGCGCCAGAATTGCTAATCAGATTTAAATCTCTGCAAGTGAAACAAATCGAACTCACACGCTGCTCGCGACTTCGTCGCTCGTTGAGATCGACTTGTGGCAAGTCTATACCTCACAGAGTAAACAACAAAACATGGCACGGTTGGTTTCAGAGGCATGGATCGAGAAAGATTGATTCAGATTCAGGGGGGGTCCCTCTGGTCTAGCAAAGGGGTTTTGATAAAAAAATCATAAATTTCGGGTGAAAAAAGTCCATAGCAACCGAAGAAAACAACATCATCATAAACGGTTGCTATGCCAAATTTTGTAACAACTTTCCAGATAAATGAATAATTTGAAGAAAAGCTTTGAAATACCGGGAAATAAAGTTCAGGGGGTGGAAATACAATAAATAGTGAAGCCAATCAAGCAAAAAAAATTTTTGAAAAAATTTAAACTGTTGATCAAATTTTAGGGTTAACTACCACCTTAAGTTTTTCATGTAAGAAGAAATTGATTGGATTTACAGATAAAATATTACTTCTATTACTGCATCAGTATGTATTTTGTGTAGAAACTAGTGTCAAAGAGAATTTATTTTGGATAATGTCCATGCCTTTTTATGCCTTTCATGGAGGCTAAACTTCACCACGAGCGCATTGCACTACCAATGGCTGGAGATTCAGGTATGTTGAAGGTTTTTTTATTTTTTATTTTAATTATAATTTATTTTAATTTTAAAATAAATCCTTCTGGAGAAGTCAAATATGTTTTTGTTGTGGTAGGGAGTGCAAATATGGGAATCCACTGACTTGTGCTGGTGATTGTGATTAATATCATGGATTAGGGTTTGATTTTATGAGGTGGTTTTAAGTATTGGGGTGGGGGGTTAGTGTTATAAGATGGTGGATATAGAATGGCGTGAAAACGCGAGAATCCATATTTCCACATGGTCAAGACCAAGCAATCTCGTTGTCATGTATATAAAATACTTCAGGATGAAATTACATGAAGTACATAGCGAATTTGTAGGAGAAAGTGCAGACTTCCTTCGGATTTTTTTTGGATTTTGATCAATTCAGTAAGATTTTGTGAATTTTAATAGATTTTGAAAGGATTTTTATGGATTTTCATGGATTTTCAGGACTTTTTGCAAATTTTTGGATTTTTAAGGATTTTCTAAATTCCGCTGGACTTTTTGGACTTTTTGCGGACTTCTCGTCAAAGTGTACGAGATTTTTGGAGTGATTTGCCCCTCGGTTTTGACATACGGCGATTCTCTTTAACCGTGTCATTGTATTCCTTAAGTTTCCAGACTGTTGAAACAAAATGATTGTAATTTCTAAACAGATTCATTTCTGTATTCGATTTATTACAATACGAGTTTTTGGAAGTATAGTCGGCGCATTGTGTGTTAAAATATTGCCAACACCGTGAGATTTTACTGTGACATAGGTAAGAAGTATCATTTTCATATTTGGTAGAAATAAAACAATTTGTGATGGATCAATTTTTTATTTTGACCCTGAAACTTGGTGTACTGTGTGGAAGCGAGAGGTTTCTTCTATCGAACATTGGCCTGTGCTTATGCATGGCGTTTGCAAACTTAAAAAAATATGTCGCGTCAGGACTGTAACTGTGTCGTAAGCAAGTTTCAGCAATTTTCAGAGTAAAAGAAAACTAACCTTGTCTGTTGTAAAAATGTGTGATATCTATGGTAAAAGACCCGGCGCGGACACATTCTTCCACGTATATAAAACGAGCTAAATCCTCAGAAGAACTTATTTCTTCAATTGGTCAAAGCACGGCCTTACCTTATACAATACCAGCAATTCATAAGAATCAATTGTACTTGCTCATGAAATTTCTTAAATGAAATTTCTTAAGAAATTTTAACTTTGCTTTGCTGTTTCTGTTAAAAACTACTTAGGTTGAGCTGTTATCTGAAAGCAATCATAATCTTCAACAGAAGATTGTTTATAGATTTGCAAACTGTAACATGTTAAATATTCAAGGTGCTGTGTGTTAAATCATTACATGACAACTATCAAATCCTAAATCCAAGAAATGAGTGTGCCTTATTGCCTCTTTATCACTGTCAACTGTCTATCTTGAAAGTGGTTGAGTAATTATTCTCTGACAAGCATATATCTTTTCATTTTTACAGTTTCTAGGAATGTTACTCCCAGTTGACCAAAAATGCTGCAGAATTTGCTGGAGGATAGTTTTTTAGTGAAAAACAGTCAGTTCTAAAGAATTTCTGGTATTGGTGGAAAAATGATTTGTTCCCATGAGTGGTTTAATTTGTTTTTGCAAAAGTTTTCTTCAAGTCAACTGCTTTTTTCCTCACCTTCAACTTCACGAAAACAAGCTTGAAAGTCTTGAAATAACTCTGAGATACAATTCAGAAATTCTTATTTTAGACCAAATTTAGTGGAATCCAATACTGGTGCTAGTGCCAATGTAATATTTTTTTCTTCATTTATCTGCTTTGTATCAAAAATAGTTGCCAGAGTTTGTAAATAGTTATTAAATTTTTAATAAAAATGCTTGAACCAGTTGTGCTTTCAATGTTGAATGCTTTGATACCTTATCTTCACTATTAGTGTCAACCAACTCAAACTTGAAATATTTTTTAAATCCACTTTGCTAGCCATATTAATATTTTTGTTTTAATTTTATTTTAATGTTACCGCTTTATATCGATTTATACCTAGTTAGTTTAATAACCCTCTGATACCCCATTCTCGTCCCCAGAGTCTCTCCCGTGCTGGCGCGTGGAAAAGGCTCTGGGGGAATCCATAATCATCGCGATCTGATTGGTTGTTCAAATTCAAAAGCCTAGATATAACGGACAGTGCTTCCACTTTGCAAGGAAATTTCCTTCCATGGGCCTGTCACCATGGGGGAAGGGGTCAGATATTATTAGCCTTCTTTGCAAAAGTTCTTTGTTTCTCTTGTTTATCTAAACCCTCCCCCATAGTGACTGGGCTATGCAAATAAAAAGTGGAAGCACTGATAACGGAGCTTAGTGAATGTTTATAAATAAACAGTATTTGAGACACGAAATCTGACAACGATGTACAATTCTAATATAGTTCTAATCCGAACAATTTAATCGAACGTTTTTCAAAGCATTCCCCTTATATAATTAAATCAAACACAGAAGACAGACAGCAATTTGAAACCGATAGGCGATAAACGATAGACAGCACACTGCAGGACGTTCGTGCATGGTACATATTAAGAATCTCATTGAAATATACAAGTCAAATATAAACGAACGGTGCAAAAAATTAAAGAGAACTACCTTCACTAAAAGAAGCTGTAAATACGAAGAAATTCCGACACGGCTCTATTGCCAAGCTCTGAAGCGAACTCGTAAATTTTAATGTACAGTATTTTGCCCCACCGAGTAAACGCGGCGATGATCCACACTCGACAAGGACCTTCGAACGGAACCTACCATAATCAGAATTGTTCCAAAGTCAAACGAGTCAATACGAGACAGAATCGAAAACGAAAGGAAAATTATATTCCAAACAACTGTCGATGATCTCGTGTCCAACTCCCAAACCGCGAACTTAAACGCATGCGCTTTAGAAAGAACACCAAAGAATCTTGGTGTTCCGGTTTTGGATTCTCCCAGAGCCTTTTCCGCGCGCCAGCGCGGGAGAGGCTCTGGGGACGAGAATGCTGATACATGTTATCAATCATTCTAACAACCGCTGACCGGTGAATATCAATTACTCGTTGCCAGGCCCCGCATCACACGTCGATCAGCTCTCCCATTGCCGTTGCACCGCCCAGTATATAAGCGCTCATGACATAAGCGGATATGGTCTAACAACCAGTATCCGAAAAAAAACATACCACGAGAAGATAGAAAAGCTGAAACCTTTTGACACTAAACTGTCTTTCTTCTGTTTATCCAACCGCTATACTCAACAAAACCGCTACAAGTCTTTACCTTTTAGTAAAATATTTTCCACATACCAACCTCATCGTGTCATGTCCTTGAAACTTGAATTACAAATGGCTTACTACAAACATTTTCGTCTTCATACTATAGGCCACATTTTCATGCAGTCAGCCAAATATTGAAAGTGACTTTCCAAGCGAACAGCCAAAAACGAGCAAGCGACGAAGAGAATGACGAAGAATCTTTGTCAACTAAACTTTAAAAACACTTGGACTGAATTTTGACTTCCCTTCGTAACTAGATCTTCAAGTTTTGAATGTTTTTTTTCTCACAAAAAAAGGTTCCAAGCTTCCCTGTCAGACTGCATGTCGGCAGTTGTTTACTGTCGAACGATAAACTTTGAACTTTTGAATATCACGTGAACGTCATCTCGATTACGCAACTTAATTCAATTATGTTAAATTATCTAATTACGTCAAAAAAATAAATACGTTATTTACCGTTTTGGTCGGTGGGTATCGAAAAAATATTTGCCCTCGGTCTCAAAAATGTCCCTCGGGCGCCTGCGGCCTCGGGCCTTTTTTAAGACCTCGGGCAAATATTTTTCTATACGGACCTCCCAGCCGGTAAATAACATATATTTCTTTGAAATGATACTATTACTATTAAATTTATTATATGTATTTTTACCTCATATTTTATAAAGATGTTCTTCTATATATACGTACAGTATGTCGGAAAAATTGTTGTTTGTCGGGAAAATTGTGCTCTTGGCCTGGCCTTTGTAAAGTGGCAGTTTGTATTCCAGCACGTTTAATTGTTGAGATGTCGTGAAAACTCTACCAAACATGAACCCAAAGAAATGCTGTTTCAGGGCCCCCAAAACTCGATAATTTCTGTAGACGTCTGTAAAATAGTAGAAGCACGGCTATGAAACATGGACATGGAAAAACACCAACAAATTATGGCGGTGTATGTAATACTCTTATAAATCATGTTATAAAATAAGGTGTCCTCTACGCACGCTCTGATTGGCTGGGTTCCGTGCATAGATCATGAATGACGTAAAATAGCGTAGAATGGCGTCAGCTGGTCGGAAAAACCCGCCAAATTCCTAAACTACCTCACTTTTAGTTTGATTTTTCCTCTTCTTATTTTATAAAACAAATAAAACATACCGCTCCTGTGCATATGTACTCTTATAAAGGTACGTTTGGCGTCATTTGAACACGAAAGAAGTGTAAAGGCACCCGGCTTTCGCCTCGTGCCTCTACTCAACTTCTTTCATGTTTAAATGACGTTAAACGAACCTTTATAAGAGTACATATGCACGGAGCTTTATGTTTTATTTGTTAAATAACACACGCTTCGGTGTATATAAAGACTATTTACTTATTCTGTGCTTTTCCCGCTCTTAATCCTCTAGACGTCACGTGTACTGGTGACGTACTATACCGGATATTACACCCCTCCCCGAGTGGGATTTACAGCTTTGCATACAAGTAGGTCATCCTAGGCTCAAAACAAACTAGTAACAGTAACAACATAAAGTTAATGTCCCAAATAGCAGTAATTGCATCATAAGGTTTATGTCCAAAGTTTAGACGCTTGTAGCACATGAGGCCAAGATGGGTACTAAAGTTGGTTATGTACCTGGATTCGGGTGGTAATTCCAGTTGGTTGGTACCCTGGTCGAGGTCGAGTTTACTGAAAACTGTGGCACCGTTCAAGTCTCCGACTATTTCCTTGATTGTTGGAGTGATGTGGCGTTCAGGCTTGATAGAAACATTCGCTCGACGCATGTCAACACATACACATATTTTTCCAGGCGATTTTGGTTTTTGTGCCACAGCAATGGGTGATACCCAGGGTGTTGGGCCTTCAATCCGCTCTATGACACCCAGTTCTTCATCGTTGTTGATCAGCTGCTCTAGCCTTCGACTTGTTTGCGCACAGGGAATGGTACACGTCTGTGTGGTTGGGCAACGGGTGGTACACATTCATCAATGTGGAGGTGAACTTAGTTTTTCAGTTTGCCAAGTCCTTGAAACAGGTCTTGATACTCAGTGGTACGGAAGCCCAGACGCCACAACATGAAATTAGATTTTACATTTCTTGATTTTACATTTCTTAATTTTACATTTTCTGATTTTACATTTCTTGATTTTACATTTCTTTATTACGGAAACCCAGACGCGACAATATGAAATTAGATTTTACATTTCTTGATTTTACATTTTCTGATTTTACATTTCTTGATTTTACATTTTCTGATTTTACATTTAATTTCTTGGAGAGCACGGGTGGCCTGTGCTGTTACGGCGCTGCCTCTCACCAATAGTTAAGCCCCGGTCGGACGGGGTTAGTACGTGGATGGGTGACCGTTTGGGAATAACCCGGCCGTCTGAGGACGCGCTGCTAGCTCTGATTTTAGCCGAAGACCACGGAGTAATACTATTTTTACTGATATATGTGGCGATACATATCCCGGTCTAGTTTATATAATATTAAAACAACGAACAAACGACAAGACAACTACACGGCTTTAGCGTAACCGAAGCGGTAACATTATCCGACTTGGGAACGACGGCTTTTAATTAAAACTTCAGCTTTGAGTTAATGTTATAGTTGTTGCAGCAATTAATAATTCAAAACTGTTACAGCAGTTTTACGTGATTCGTGATCACCGTATTGCAAGAATCAATTACCTTTTGTTTCACAGCTATATAAGGCAATTTATAAACATAATTGGTCCAATTTATACTACAGACGTTCAACTCGTCTAGACACATGCATATTAAATATATGGCCAGGGGCGTTGGAAGCTGGGGGGGGGGGGGGGGCTGGGCCCCCCACTTTTGGGTGGGGGGGGGCAGGATATGTTTGGGCCCCCCCCCCCACTTTTTAACAAGACCAGTAATAAACAAGGCCAGTAATACAGTTATGATTAACAAAATCACTAACCCTAGCTAACCCCGGACTTTGAATAAAGATATAATAAAGAAATTTGAATGCAGATATTCAATGTCCGGAAAAGTGTTGTCTTTTGAGTATTTTGTGACGTTTTTGGACCTTTAGAATTCTGTAAATCCTTCTCCTAAAATGCAGGAAATGGCATTTCAGAGACTCTAGATTTCAAAATTTCCCGGGGGAGCATACCCCCGGACCCCCCTAAACATTTGGGCCCCCCCCACTTTTAGTGTCGCTCCGATGCCACTGTATATGGCTGTCACTGGGAGAGAAAACAGAAGACGTGTAAAAAATGTAAAAGTTGAAAATATATAAAAGTCTCAACTTCCACACACACACGATGGATTGCTCATTCGATAACCAACACATTTTTTTTCCGTGGCGACGACAGACTCCAACCTCGTACCCAGGGTCTTATCTCTGCTCTCCCGAGATAAGACCTTGGGTACGAGGTTGGGGCAGATTCCTCTAAAATTCCCAGCAAGAATAAGATGAAGATCCATGATCGCCTTTCATGAAACCGCATGCATATTGTCATGCGCTGCAGGTGGCGGTTTGATTGCCTGCCGGTTAATAATTGGTTGATTGGTTAATTTGGTTAAATGGGTTGGTTGGTTGGTTAGTTCATACTTCATTAGTTGATTGATTGATTGATTGATTGATTGGTTAGTTGGTTACATAGATGGTTGGGTAATTGGTTGGTTGGTTGGTTAGTTGATTGCGTGGGTTGATTGATTAGTTGTTTGTTTGTTTGTTTGTTTGTTTGTTTGTTTGTTTGTTTGTTTGTTCGTTCGTTCGTTCGTTCGTTCGTTCGTTCGTTCGTTCGTTCGTTAGGAATCAATAGCAAGCGACATCTGGCCGCGGGGGAATTTAAATTAGCTTTGTAACTTTTTGAGTATTTAAAATAACAAAAGCACGAAATGTTTGGACTTTTCATACATAGTGTTGCGGAACACTTCCGTGTGTAAATTTTTTTTACACTGATTAGTGTTGCCATAGCAACCACGTTTTTGATGACGTTTGTGACAAAAATTTCGAAATTCTGGTTTGATTTCTTTTTTTTTTTTTTTTGAGTACTTCATTAACTTTAGTATTTTTGATATAATTCCATGAATTTTGTGTTGTTTTAGTTCATCTAATAACGTCACAATTCCAATATGGCGGAATCCAAGATGGCGGAACAATGACGTCATACAGTGACGTCATCAACTTAATTTTTACGAAAAATTTCTTTTACAATTTTACGGATGCTCATAGGATACTTCGGATAATATATAAAGATAGAAAATAGAACAATAAAGCTTGATTAATGAATATAACATTTACCTTCTTATCATAACTGGCTCAACGGCCATAAACCAACATAAACGAAATTCTATCTAAATTTTTAACTTTTATAGTTTTATCTTTTTTCTACTCGCTCTAACTACAGTAATAATAATAAAAAATAATTTGAGAGTTTTACTTGTCTATTATTTGTGGTTGTATGTCACTTTGTTGTATTTTTATGTATGACGTCATAGATACGTAACATTTGGGGTGACACCAATATAAATTAAAATATTTTTGAACATTCTTTAGCATACCAAGTTTAACTTCGATAGCGTAAATATTTCTTGAGATATTAACCGCGGGCACTTTCCCTCCCCCTAACTCCCCCCCCCCCCCCAACCCAGAAACCAAAAAAAAAATGCGCAGTCTAGATAGGGCTAAAGTCTTCAAGAATGCTAACAAAAGTGTTCATGCATTTTATAATTAAAGTAAGTTTTTCTCCAATAAGGAAGTTGTTTGGCGAGAACCGACCACGTAAGGTGTTAACAACACAAGGTACAAACCATTCAAGTTGGAGTTATGACAGCTGCGGTACCACCATGCGCCTTTGAATTTCACAGCACAGTTTATACCCTCACTAATTTTATTATCATTATCTTTTGTGGTAAACTTCTTTCCACTGTGCATTTTAAGTGAGTCACTGGCATTATATACCTTGCAAAGAGAAAAATATGTCGAAACTGCATGTTATGACATCATTTCTCAAACTCATATGCATTAATAATATTCATGAGCTTATTAGCCAATCAGAGAAAAATATCGTGTTTTACCAGGGGTTGCAAACAATTGAGAACAACAAAAATCACTCGGCCTATTACCTCGCAATGTCCTCTCGTGATTTCGAAAATAAAAAAGAATTCGAAAAGAATAAAAATCACTCGGCTTGCAGCCTCGTGATTTTCATTATTCTCTCTGATGTTTTACAAACACTCGAGAACAATGAAAATACTCGCGTGGTTAACGGCTACGTGATTTTCATTGCAGGGCCGGATTATGGTTGCGCGGGGCCCGCGGCATATTTTCAGCGCGGGGCCCCTTGACCTCCCCCCCCCCCCCCCCTCGACGGCGTTGCGAACACCTTACTAAAAAAAACAACAAAAAAAAGCAAAGATACAAAAGATTACAAATTCTCCTTTTTCTCCCCAAAACGATTAAAAGTTGCCTGTGTGTTTACAAAAAGGGAAACATATGTCAATAATTTGCTCTGGGTCTGACCTATCTGCGTGTTTGTGAAGAGTTAACAATACATTATATATTATATACAAGAAAAAAAGTTAAGAAATAGCATAAATTGCCAACATGAAGTCATGAACAAAATGTATATGCATGAACATGCAATGACTGGTGTCTCAGTCTGCAGACGCCTCGTAAGCTTAACGTTACGTTTACGCGATTTCATAATAGCAAAATCATTTATTAATGACAAGTCAAATGTTCCGCAGAAGCTCGTGTCCACGCTAAGCAGAGACTCTGAGTACGGCTGTTTAGCCGCTTCTGTGTCTTGCCCGATTGAACTTGGCTTTTTATACGTTGCAGTTTAGGGAATGATCTTTTGCTAGAACAGTTCGAGATCGTAAGACTCAGATAAATGCGAAATGCGATGACAGTATTTGGAAATACAGTTTCCAGATTGTTGGCTACAAGGAGAGAAGTAGTCGCATATAATGATTTCTTGAGAAAACTAGAAAACATAATTCGTCCTGCGAGTTATATATATATACGTTTGCATATTCTTCACGCTTTCAATAGTTCTATTGCAATTTTCTCGTTCATTTCTGCTCTGATTTCGCTGTCTTTGGCACACAACGTACTTTATAGTCCCCCAAATACATTTCCCTTTTCGAAATTCTCCTGCGCGACAAAAAATGTGCTTAAAAGAATAAATTCTTCTCACAAGCAAAATGCTCGCTTCGTGGCGGCCATTTCGCCTGCAAGACTGCAAGTGAAGCGCAGTGTTTCCACAATGAACTGTCAAAATTTCCTTATCCGGTCTTAAAAATTCCTTTAATTTCCTTGAAATGAGAATATAATTTCCTTGAAATTTCCTTCAAATTCCTTGATTAACAGAAAGTAATTTTTTATAGTATTGTCGTGTTTTAGTCTGCCAAGTCTCAATATCAGATTTTACATCAGATGTAACAACCACAAGCTTTTAAAGTTATTAAACACAGCTAGCAATGCATTCTGGGAAGGTGTTAGGTTGACTGCCGAGCGTATAAAATTTTTGGAATATTTGTACGCTCGGCACCCGACTACCGAGCGTACAAAATGTACCCTCGACACCTGACTGCCAGGCTGCTAGGCTCAGGCCATAGAAATAATAGACCTAGAATGCGTGCTCTGTCACGTGACAGGTGTCCAAATTAAATTTTATTTTGCCCTTATAGATCCGCCATTTTGAATTTTGCAAAGGGTGGGATAAATATACAACAATGATCGCCTCTCAAAATAAAGAATTGGAGGACGTTTCATAGGGATAAATTGGATACATGCATGACAACAAATCAGCCACATACACATTAGCATAAAATAAAACAATTTGCAAGACACTTGCTTTATTAAACGTGCTAAAAACTATTCAAAATTATATTTCGATCAATTCACCACAATTACAAAAAGCAACAAAAAGATAGGCTCACGCTAAACTTGAAACTCAGAAATTGTGGCTGCATCAAAACCCGTTTGAAAGAAAGAAAATAATCAAAGACGTTAATGGAAACTAGGAGAAAATCTTAAGAAAACTACGGATTTAAAATGTCAATATAAATAGATGTCGAAAACACTGATGTATAAAAAGTATGACAGGTACATAAACATATTTTATATTTCAAAAATCACAAGCTAGAAATCCCTTATTAGATTGGATAAAAAAGAACAAAACACTTACTGTCTCCTGGATTAATTCTTCACACTCAGTATAAATCACATACAGATTGGCAAGTGGGAATCATTCAAATATAATGAAACAGTAAAAACACAAAAACCATTCGTTTTAAAAGGCCGCTATCGTCGCCATTTCTACATCCAAAGTTTGATGTTCGAAATGTTTTTGCGAAGGATATTGCACTTCACATGCCTTTATCGTTAAATTCACCAGTGCAGTAAATTCCCCAGCGTAAAAAACAAAGAAATTCAGTGCTAAAATACATCCATCGTCCACTCCACACCGGTTACCAACCGCGGCCGTGTCAAAAACTGTTAAAAAGTCCTAGGGCGAGTTCCTTTTGCCCTTATAAATCCGCCATTTTGTGGCGACAAATTTTTGACTGACAGGAGATAGGAGCCCGCATTCTAGGTATATTATTTCTATGGCTCAGGCCCAGGATCGCGTAACGCCATAACATTTCTTCAAACTTTCCGATTTTTAATTTTTCCTACCTGAGCACTTTTATTTATTTATTTTAACCAATTTAAAACAGTAAAGTGCAAGTTAAACATTCATAAATCTTAAAATGAATCTTAAACAGTAGTTACTGTACACTACCTGTTACAGTGTGACTAACAGTACAGTTAGTACACCATGTAAGTTTAAACAGGGGTACTTCATATAATAATAATATAATCCCCGAGCCGGGCGACGGGCCGAAGGCCCGGAGCCCGGTGAGGGTGCTAATCTCGACACGCGTGGAGTTCATTTTACACGCGTGTAGAAAAAGCAAGGCAGACGAAAATCTGCAAGCTGCTTATATATATTTAACAGTTATACCATGAGCTCGAGTTGTATATGAGCTCATAGCCAACGAGGCGCTTCGCCGAGTTGGCTATTAGTTCGTATACAACGAGAGCGAATGGTATAACTGTTTTATTATATAGCCAAGCACTGTACTAGAGGCAAAATTACAGCGAAATGTTAATTTGAAACAACAAACTTCTGGCATAGGCAACTAATACTTCCGCCATGCGTAATGATACATTCACATAGAGTTTCTCGCTGAGCTGTTCGGTAAACAGCTTCGAAATGTTGTATAAATGTTGCTCGAGAGGCAAAAAATGTGTTAAACAGATCAACAAAAAAGATTAAAAGGTACCTTTATGAAGTCAAAAGGTGGGTCAGTTGTTTATATTAGCATTTCTGTCGTGAAAAAGGTTTTGATTTCATGCAAAAATGAAACTGAAACACCTTCGGCAGTGAAACTAAATTACTTAGTTGGTTGTTTTTGAAAAAGAACATGCTTTTTACTGCTCCAAATGCTTATCTAAATCAAAAGTCTCTTTACTGGTGATCTCCTACGAAATGTGTATTGTAAGCTTGATTTTAACCGCGAGTTTCTTTGTTTAGCAACAAATTAATATCAACCCGTTAATTTAGTCGGGTTTTTGAAGTAAAAAGACGTAATTTTTAGGTGAATTTTACAATTTAACATGCTAAATTGTGTATTTGTTACTGTATTATTACACAATGTTGTTTTTGCATACATTGGTTTGAGGGTGTTGATGTTTTTCTGTATATAAATCCGTCAATTTCAACTCTTTTCGGCAGTTTAAAAAAACATGCCGCCATCTTGTTTTTCCTCTACTAGTAGGATATGAGCTGATAGCCTGGTAGTAGGGAACCAATCAGATTGCGCAAAAGCTCATATCCGATAGCATGCTATATAATAAATATATATACGTCGTAGGGTGTCATGCGGTAAGAATTGTTGTACTGGTGACTGACAACGAAGCACCACAAAATTTTAAACTAAATCTATGGCTATATTTTGCGAAACGAAAGAAACGAAATGGAGCCCGCTCTACTAAAACAACAAACGGCGGTTTAATATATCTTGAAGAGAAACCAGAAAACCTGAAGATACTAAAGACACTAAACGCTGTATCGTAAACAAAAAGTCGATCTGAATTGGCAGTGTTTGTGGAATCAGTAAGGTTTCTTGTAGGTTGTTTGTTATTACATCCACAGGAATAGTTATGCGCTTAGCAGATAAATTACATTGATCAGTTTGGCAGGGAGTCATCTGGTCATCAGACAGGCTGGCCTCTCTAGTCGTACCGAGATGTGTTGTAGGTGTTGGTGTAGCTGCAGATTCACAAACATTAATCAAAATTTCTTTCAGGGTATCACCGTCTTTTCCTTGCAACAACAGTGTTTTTTGTTTACCATAATACCAAGTTAGGGTTAAATCTGCGTTAGTACGAATAAAAATGGCGGACGGTCATGTTTCAGTGAGCTCCGTAGAATCTCTAAACACCATCGCAAGGAAACTAAACCTGGAAGCTGTTGAACTTTATATAGATCGATCTGATTTGGTATACGACGGAAAACGCATGAAATGGACTAATTGTTTTGATTCACTAAAGAAATTCATTAAAGAAATTATCGGATTAAGTGGCAAATGGACATCGCCAGGAGGCAACTCGAGGAAGTTCAAAAAATCATTCCGATGAATAAAAATGGCGGACGGTCATGTTTCAGTGAGCTCCGTAGAATCTCTAAACACCATCGCAAGGAAACTAAACCTGGAAGCTGTTGAACTTTATATAGATCGATCTGATTTGGTATACGACGGAAAACGCATGAAATGGACTAATTGTTTTGATTCACTAAAGAAATTCATTAAAGAAATTATCGGATTAAGTGGCAAATGGACATCACCAGGAGGCAACTCGAGGAAGTTCAAAAGTACTAACGCAGATTTAACCCTAACTTGGTATTATGGTAAACAAAAAACACTGTTGTTGCAAGGAAAAGACGGTGATACCCTGAAAGAAATTTTGATTAATGCTTGTGAATCTGCAGCTACACCAACACCTACAACACATCTCGGTACGACTAGAGAGGCCAGCCTGTCTGATGACCAGATGACTCCCTGCCGAACTGATCAATGTAATTTATCTGCTAAGCGCATAACTATTCCTGTGGATGTAATAACAAACAACCTACAAGAAACCTTACTGATTCCCGATGACATGCCTGAATCAACGTCGAAAATATCTAAAGAAATATCGAATAATTGTATTGGGGAGACCTCCTTGTCCGCGTTTGCCCAATGTAACTGTCCGTGTAGGGATCTCGCAACAGATATCGAAGGAGTAAAGCTAGATATTGTAATAATACAAAAGCAAATGGAATTTATGGTAAATGCTGATATTTCGACACCTACAAGCACCGAAAGAATTGATCTGAAAAGCAGTTTTGAACTAGAGTTAGCAGACGAGAAAGAAAGACGTAAACAACTAGAAAAGGAGATTTCCATAATGACTGAAGAAAGGAACAAAGAAATTATCGATCATAATAAACTCATTTGTTCCCTAGAGGATAGAATGAGCAAAGCAGAGAATGAAAGGGATTCGCTGAGGCTTGCAATATCATTAATTATGCAAGATAAGGATGTCAAAACAAGTCAAAGCATACCAGATTCTGAAAACCGCCACAATCCTGATCTGCAGTACCTACCAACGCGATCATCACATCATGAGAAAGAGAACAGTACCCATGGACTTGAGTGTAAAAATAGGTTTAGTGCGCTGAGAGATTGTCTTGACGAAAGTAATCATGCAGAGCTGTCGACGGCGAAGTCGGTCACGATTTTAAGTGAAGATGGGATTTCAATAAATATGCTTACAAATTCATTGGAAAGCCCGCGGGGCTCATGTTTGAAGCAGTTGGAAGAATATAGAGCAAAGAATCGAAGTTGTTATAATTCCTTGCTCCAGAGTCAAACGATTAATATCCCTGAAGTTCCTAAGAGGTCCAACATAACCGATCAAATCCAAGAATATCGAGATCAAAAAAGTGAAGCCTTCCACCAAGTACATCGCCAACAGAAAATTACCGTAAGGCCTGAGAACAAGAGTGGTAAATTAGTTGGTGCTGACCACTATCCATCGAAGAAAAAGAATTCAAGTTTTCCGCAAAGAATATCTGCTGGTCCTGCAATCCGCCAAAGGAAAAAGCTTGTGACCTCTAATGGGCCTCATCAAAGGAAGACCGAGAGTGGTGCCAGTTATAATAGCATGTCTAGGCAGCAGTATCGGTCTAATATCGATCAGTTGAGTCAAACACGAGAAGAAGTCCTCAAACCGAAAACGAATCAAACCGCCTACTCTAACAAGCGTATCAGTATCAAATCTAAGGATTATCGAGATAAGCAGGGCCCAACAGATAACATGAAGCAAGCTTCAGGGATACGCCATAAAAAATCTGCCAACACTATCCCGCAATCTCAGCCCCGTGAGAGAATGAATCATGTTCCTAATCCTATACTAAGAGCTAAGCAGTATAAAGATGGTAGCCCTTCTTTTTTTTTTCACAGCCCATCTTATGCAGATCCGGTTCGAGTCTCGGACTGGGGAAAATATCTGAGATTCGTCAGCCACGTAACAAGAACCTAACGATATTTGATCATCAGCCGATTCCTGTAATATTATCAAATCGCAATGATCATAGTAGCAAGCAGAGTAATTTAAGTACTCGAACACACATTAAAGCGAATTGTGTTACAATTAACATAAAGAACACAATTTCCTCCAATTCATTTATATCCTTACCGAACCTGTTTGTTTCTAACTCCAGATCATTGATTAACAAATTGGATGAATTGTCTGTTACTGTTAAACTCTATTCGTCTGACATTGTTGCTATCACTGAAACGTGGTTGTCCACAAACGTTCCCAATCCGGCCATTGATCTCCCTGGTTTTTCACTGTTGAGACATGATCGATCAGACGGAAGACGAGGTGGAGGTGTTTGTGTTTACGTAAATGAGCGTTTACCCATTATTCACCTTAAAGAACTCGAGAACCAAGACAATGAGACCCTATGGCTGTTATTAAAACCTCATCGTCTGCCTCGTGGTCTGAATTCAATTATACTGGGAGTCGTGTACCATCCACCTGGAAATGACGATAAAGCTCTTCTAGCACACCTCACAGAATCTCTTGATTATGCTCTTTCCACTAATCCAGGTGCTGGTGTTATATTAACGGGCGATTTTAATCAATTTAGACACACTCAATTATGTAACTCCTTTAATTTGAAGCAAGTGGTTAAAAGTGCAACTAGAGGAAGGAATATTTTGGACAAAATTTTTACCAACTTTTTTAACTACTATAAACCTCCAGAAGTGGTAGCACCAATTGGTCACTCCGACCATAATTCAGTCGTGTACAAACCCCTTCAGACAAGCAAGTACTGCGGTTCAAGGTCAGTTCGATTGGTCAGAAATTCTCGCCCAGCGAATCGCCGTACTGTTGGGGCTCAACTCTCTAATGTGAATTGGACTCCGCTCTATCATATGGAATCCTGTGATGATCAGTACAAGTTCTTCTCTTCTGTCATGAACAATATCATTGACGAGTACTTACCCCTGAGACGAGTTAAAGTTAACTCAAATGATAAACCTTGGATTACACCAGAAATAAAGGATCTGATTCCTAAGCGTCAGGCTGCATGGGCCGTTGGGAACGGTTTGACATTTAGATTTTACAGGAACAAAATTAATGCTCTTTGTAAGAAAGCGCGGTCCTCTTATTACCGGAATAACATCGCTGATGTCCAACAGTCCAACCCTCGTAAATGGTGGTCAGCTGTGAAAAGTATTGCTGGCCTTTCGTCCACTAAAAGTGTTACCACCATTACTCACGAAGGTCAGTCTTACTCAGACATGGAACTTGCTAACTTGCTCAATGACAAGTTTATTACTGTGGGATCCTCTCTTCCTTCTCTGAACTGGTCTCCCTTGACCGTCGACGAATTTCCAACTGATTTTTATATTACTGTTGAAGACACTGCAGAAGCATTGCTTTCGTCCAAACTCCATTCATCAGTTGGTCCAGACAATATTTCTGCTTGGCTACTCCGTGAGAATACCGCAGTATTAAGTCGCCCCTTGTGCTCTATTTTTAACGCATCAGTCCGTGAAGGATTTATTCCATCGTTGTGGAAGTCTGCCAATGTCACACCGATTGAGAAGTGTTCACCTCCTTTGGACGTTGACTCTGACTTTCGGCCGATTTCGCTTACTCCAATCATCAGTAAGATTTTAGAATCATTTCCTTATCAATGGCTCCTGAAATCGGTTGCTGACAAGATTGATCCTTTACAGTTTGGATCGCTAAAGGGTTCGAGCACTAAAATGGCGCTTGTATACTTACTTCATAAATGGTATGAGGCGATGGATAAAGGTGGTTCCTCCCTACGGATATGCTTACTTGATTTTTCAAAAGCATTCGATCGCATAGACCACAATATTTTGCTGAACAAATTGATACGCATGAACGTCCATCCGGTGTTGACCAACTGGATTGCAAATTTCCTAACAGATCGACAACAGAGAACCCGTGTCGGCCCTTATTTTTCTGACTGGAAGAATATAAACGCCGGAGTTCCCCAGGGTACTAAGTTGGGTCCCCTATTGTTTTTAATCATGGTCAACGACCTCGTGGTTTCCGATAATGCTGTCAAGTATGTGGACGATACCACTTTGTGGGAAATCATCCCAAAAGATACTCAGTCTTGTCTACCATCAATCGTTTCCGAATGTTCTGACTGGGCACTTGTCAACAACATGAAGATAAACCCATCTAAGACCAAGGAACTGCGTGTTTCTTTTTCTTTCCAATCTCCTCTTTACGCTCCGATCATTATCAACGATCGTGTTATCGACACCGTTTCTGAGGCTAAATTGTTGGGCGTGGTGATCTCCAGCGATCTCAAATGGAACAGCCACGTAGACTACGTTCATAAGAAAGCTGCTAAGCGCTTGTATGGTTTACGTCTTCTTCAGAGAAATGCCTTACCTGCAGAAGTCCTTCTTTCCGTGTACTGTACGTATATACGACCAATTGTGGAATATGCATGTGAGGTGTGGCATTTTAACCTCCCTCAGTACCTGAGTGACCAGATTGAAAATATCCAAAAGAGAGCGCTCAGAATTATATTTCCAGCTTTGAAGTATATCGATTCTATGTCAAGGGCAAAGTTGACAACTCTACACGAACGAAGATCTGTACTTTGCAACCGTTTTTTTTCGAATATGATTTCTCCTTCTCATAAATTGAATGCCCTAGTTCCGCCAAGAAATGTATTAACATATAATTTGAGAACTCACGCTACTTTATTAGAACCTAAATGTCGAACAGATCGTTTTATGAACAGCTTTGTTGCAGCTGCTACTCGTGTTTATAATATCCAGAAACGTTAGTTTAAATTATATCACTTCTTAAGCTTAGTCTTAAATAGTACTGTTCTATTTTTTAATTCATGTATTTTTATAACTTAATATTTCAACTTATATACGTTATGATGTAAATCCTAAGCAATTCAGTTTTTACTGCTATTTTGGATATTAAAGATTATTCATTCATAAAAAACTCAGGTAGGGGATTTGTATATTTATTTTGCTGATTGGATTCATTGTATTAAGCCAAGACCGGCAATACGTTTAAATAAAAGTCCTTTTATAGTCACTCGTCCGTTAAACTTAATCTAGCATCTATTATATAAAGTTTAATACATTGTGTTGTTTTCATGTTTTCGCTTAAACCTAAATGATATACAGCTCCACTTATATTCGTGCTTACCTTTTTAAAAACTTGTAAAACTTATCTGGACGTGGTGTTTTTCATTGACTGTGTGTATGCACTTCTTATTATTTATAATACATTACTCATGGGCCGACTTTGCCTATTTTCTAGGCAGTATTTCCAAATTTTCGCCAGAAACGTTGTCTGTTTAATATTTCTTTCTGGAATCCGATTCTACTGAATTGTTTTTATCTCAGACTTTATATTATAAATGTAGTTTTGGAGCTCTTTTTAATTCTGCCTTTGCAAAACATGTATGCAGAACAGCAGAGGAAAGCCATTTAAAGACTTGCTAAAAATAATTCCCTTGGAAACCTATAAACAATGAATATATGTTTTACAGCTATAGTTCAATTAATGAAACCTAAGTTTTGCTTTCATATGTTCAATTTTCAAATCAGAAATCTGAAAGTAAACAGTCACCCTATAAATGCATATCAGGAGGGCTTTAATATTTTAATCAGGGGGTGTGTGTTTCAAAAATACATATAAAATTTAAAGATGATCTGTGTGTCATTAATACAACAAAAACAGAAATTAGGGGGGGGGGGGGGAGGGGGGGAGTGGGGTTTAAAAAATGCATATAAAGAAGGCGAGGGGTTGTTGCATTCATGTATTTCTAGTATAATATAATCCCCGAGCCCGGGCGTAGGCCGAAGGCCCGGAGCCCGGGTGAGGGTGCTAATCTCGACATGCGTGGAGTCCACTTCACACGCGTGTAGAAAAAGCAAGGGAGACAAAATCTGGAAATGGTTTATATATATACGTTGTAGGGTGTCACGCGGTAAGAATAATTGGGCACTGGTGACTAGCTTTGAGGCAAACTTATAGTTATTTCCATATTTTGCGAAACAAAATGGTTTCAAATCACGCTTGTCATAAATGACCCCGAAAACGCCAGAGGTTTTTGTCGCAATTTTTTCCGATATCCGAGCGCATATTTTGGAAGACTGGTAACGAAATTAATTATCGAAAAATTAGCTTTATTTCTGGGCTTAGGTACCCTTTAGGATTGCCTTGAATCTCTTGGAAAATATAGCGCGAAAATGGGGGATATTTAGGGATTTAAATGATACCAAGATTGCCATGGTAACATTTGTTTTGGCGCGACAACCTTCGTCGATCTGAACCCTGTTGAGCAAAATGTCGTCTTTACGCTCGCAGGCCGTAAATGTTGATGATTTTCGGCTTCAAATAACTTCTTTATTCGTAGATATTAACTGCCTGTTTTTAATATTTTGCAAAGCCAAGATGCTTATTGAAAAACGTATATTTTTTGTTTTTGGAGTTCGTGTTTGAAATCGCTGAAATATGCCTTTGATGTCGGCACTTATATGAAGACGTTACGCCAGCAGTCGGAAACGATTGGAGTAAAATCCAAAGAAGTCCGGATATATATATATATATATATATATATATATATATATATATATATATATATATATATATATAATGATATTAGGTTTTAGTCCGAGTGATGAACCATATACTGGAGAAGTAGAGAAAAATCCACTTGGCTCAGCTGGGATTCAAACCCGCAACCTTTGGTTTACTAGCTACAGGTCAAGTTGGGAGCTGGTAGTTGGTTATTCTCCACCCAAGTTCATTGTCCCATAATAATTGTTCTATATAAATAATCACTAGCTATTTCAATTACAACTGAGCTCTTACATGTATCTTTGTCTTTGACACAGACTGACACAGAGCTATTTATATTATGCAATTGTCTTATGATAATATAAATTGTATCAAAGAGCTGTGTTTATTTGCTGAATATGCACATCGATCTATAAACACCTCATATTATCTTTTCTGTTTATAGTGTCAAACAGTTGTGTTCCAGATGAAGGCACCTTATCTCTTCCAGTGTCACCGGCCACCTGGCCGGTGTTGTACCTACTTACAGTTACTGAGGACTATCTGATTTATAGAGTTCTGAATATATGTGTATACATTTATTCTCTTGATTTTTAAACCTATGCTGTGATCAGATGCTAAATACTAATTCTTCTCTGTCTTGTTTTATATATTAAACTGAAAATTTAAGCAGAGTTTGCAGGAGTGTGTGTGTGTGTGTGGGGGGGGGGGGGGGGGACTGGGTAGGTTTGGGGAGAGGGGTTGATTGGTTTGATAAGAGGTTGGCTGAGTTTAGGGAAAGGGTATGGTAGAATAATAATGATTTGCAGCTATTACCATGATACACCATTCTTGAATTTAAATATGTATTTCCTTGAAATATCTCCATTTAGTTTGATTTAGTGTCACAAGGTTGTTTACATGTATTTGCTGATAATGCAAAAAAAAAGCTGCTTAATATAATGGACTTATTTATTTCTCAGAACATAATTGTTTATTCCATATGAAAATATGTGAATATTTTCCCATTTTCACAATAACTATTTTTTGTATATTCAGTTACGGTGTGAAGGCACTGAAGCTAAGTATTAATTGTTTTCTTCTACAAATTTGATGTTTTCAGGGGGGTGCCAAGAAACATTCAGAATACTTCAACTACAATATACTGTACAGGAAGTACAAAAATGTTTTACATTGATATTTGCCTCATTGTCACTCATTGTCAGGACTGCTGATAATCTCTGTCAAACAAATCATTCACAACTTGAAGCAGATCGTTATTGTGAAAGAAAAATAATTGCATGACACAATACCGAAAATCCACAGTATTTTTCTACTGACAAGCATATTTAACTAGAGTAGAGAACCAGATCTGAGTCATCTGATATTTCACTTCGAACATTTGTTATAAATACACCATACGGTCTTCTAGTCAGAAACTATTTTGTAAAAAAAACACACAACCGGAGTAAGCTGAACAGTTTCTAAGCGATCACGATGCAGTGCCGTACAATTGTCGTACTTCTTTACTGTACAATTGCACGACGACCAGTAACTCAGTTGCAAGTCCCCGCCATTTTGTTTCTTTTTTGGAGGAAAACCGCTGTGCGCAATGCATGGCGACCTTTGGCGTTTTCGATGTCATTTTTGACAAGCGTGAATGGTTTCGTTTTAAACGGAAAGAAGCAGAACAACGAATAAAAGAAGGATAAACAGCCGGTTTAATATATCTTGAAGAGAAACCAGAAAACCTGAAGAAACCAAACGTATGGTAAACCAAAACTCGATCTGAATTGTAGTGTTTGTGGTCACAGGTCACTCAGTGGTCTCAAAATAATGTTAAAGTTGACGGTAGGGCATTTGTTTTTATTTATTTTGCTGATTGTAATCAGCATTTATTCATTAATATATTCTGTAAACGCCAAGAATGGCAAGACTTTTAAATATAAACCCTTTTAGACACTCGTAAGTTACTGTAAACTTTATAATCTAGCAACTATCATAAAAGTTTTATACCTTGTCCTTTAATATGTTGTTTTCAAGTTTTTGCTTTACCCGCTTTCCCTTTGCTACTGTGGACGTGATGTTTTTCATTGACTTAATAATTGCAAGCACTTATCATAAATACTCATAGGCTTTGTTTGTCCATTTTCTTTTGTCCTGTATTATACAGACTGAAATTTATAGGTTGTCTGTTGTTTTTATCTCCTATTATAAATGTAGTTTTTGAGCTGTTAACTTTTAATCCTGCCATTGCAAAACATAAAAGTAATTGTTTGGAAACCTTCTAAATGGCTAAAAACAATGTATTTTTACAACCAGAGTTTAATATGAAATCTGTAAGACAGTTTTCCTTTGATATGTTCAACTTTCATTTTAGTCATCATAATCATAAATTCTGTAATTATCCTGAGGAGTTATATCAGGAGTGCTTATTTTAATTGGAAGGTGGGGTGGGTGGAGTGTATTTCAAAAAGCATATAAAAGCAGGCGAAGGGTTGTTGCATTTATGTATTTCTAGTTCCCATGATGCATTGCTATAATACAAATTGTCCATTGTGGTCAGCTGGTGAATGTTCTTCTCTAGTAAACTTCTGAAGAGTGAACACACTTGTGAACTGTCTTACAATTTCGGTGAGGAGAGTTTATCCTGTCGAGGTAAGATATTGGTTTCTACAAGTGACAACTGTGTTTCTTGGTAGGAAATTTCACGGTTGTTTTCTTTTATTTTTAGGTGTTAAGGTGTATATTGCCAATATTGGTGTGGGTTCATTGTGTTTGCACTGATCAGCATTCTGATCTGCATGTGTGTATTTTTATTCTACAAAATAATCTGATGGGCTCAATGGTACATTGCTGTATAATTTTATTAAAGCTCTAGATTGGTCAGTAAGCACTTGGGATTGCACTGACAGTTAGAGCAAGAGGCATGATTATTTAATATTTGTATGTTAATTATGTGTATATCCTGTCAAAACCCTTGTCATATCATGTCAAATGATGAGTTAGTAACTTGTAGTAATGTGTAAATACTCTGTCTATATATAGACAGCACTTCACTTGCGATAGTAACTTCTAGTCTAAAATTAGACTTAAATCATGTTTCTCAATGGGCAAATTATAATAATATGATTCTCAATTCCAAGAAAACGAAATCGATTAAAATATATTCGAAGCGTAAATTTCATGATCGAGCTGCTTCTTCCCTTATGTATCAGTCAATTCCAATTGTGCCCATCCCCCCCCGGGCCAACACCCGGGCCTTAGACATTTTGGAGAAAAAATTGACCATGTCCCCACCCCAGGGAAAGACATAGTGTGCCAAGGCTCCACCCCTGGGCAACAAATTCAGGTCTAAACCCCAAACGAAAACAGAGATAAATCGCTTCAAATCAACTCAAGAAGCACACAAATAGAAGACAACACATCATGAACTCAAGGTAACGCTATTTTACTGAAAAATATATCGTATTTTAGCTCATTTAACGTCCGATTTACTTGGAAGTTTGAAACCATATATTTCAAACATATTTCCGTTAAAATGCCCGCACAGCGCCCGCCACAACTTGAGCATGGGCTGCCTGTGGTGCGAATTAGACATACTTTCCCACAGTGCATAGCAAGTGCGAATGTTCCAAATCCCGACCCCCGGGTTATGTGCTCTTGGCGATAGCCCTACCCCCGGGATTAGCAAAAATGGTGAATGCCCGGGGGTGGCCCGGGGGGGGGGGGGGGGGATGGGCACAGCTGGAATTGACTGATACATTATGGTGCAACTTAATAACATGGTTATTGCGTTTGCATTTGGCAATGATTATCAATTATTGGACGAGTCGGAGCAAAATATCATGATTTGTCAGTGGCAAGCTACTAGTTATTTGCTACGGTGGCCCGTATGTGCAATACACAAAAGAGAATATCAGTACACAAACAAAAGTTTCAATTCACAAGTAAATTAGCCGATACTCATTACAAAGTATCGATTCACTGAAACGAATTTCAATACACAACAAAGATTCGCGAAATACACAACAACAAATATTTTCAGTACGTAATAACTTCTTTCCACAAATACACAACAAATTATCATGCGAAACACAACAGCGTAATTTGATACACAAAAAAGTCGCGTCGCAATACAACAGAGTGTAAGTCGATACACAACAAAGAATAGATCTCGATACGCAACGAAAAGTTTCGATACACAACAAAAAGTTGCATGTGGGAATCTCATGGACAATAGGGGAAAGGGCAAGGACAGAGCAATGTGATCCAAACCATTCTGTGGTGTCTCATTCTAAACCACGGCCGCGTGTTGACATGTTTAGTTTGTGAATTTCTTTGACCTCGAGACAGTGTTCTGTTGATAAACAAGAACTAGCCATTTTCAAAGCGCTTTCTAAAACCTGCTCATAGGTCATATATTTTGACAATTTCACAGGAAAAGTCTTACCACGGACTACCGGGCGGCTTTAGCTATATAAGCACTTCAGCAGCGGGCAGCGGGATTGGAATCTTTGTCATTGGTTTTCGACGAGCCGGCTTTCTTGCGGCTGGAAGTGAGATGTTCTTCTTCTTTTTCTTTCATAAAAGAAGAATATGAAGGAACAGACGAACCTCTGCTTTGCGAGAGGTTCGTTATGCCCCGCTTCACGTTCTCTGGTCTTACTAGTACTGGGCTACTGGCACCGGCAGTATCAGTATCGCCCTTTTTATTCCCACAGGCTGGGCAATAGATAAAGGATTCCTCCATGGAGCTTCCACATTTACAACAGAACATCGTCTCGAGCTCAAGCCTCAAACAATTTCACAAATTAAACATGGAATCTCACTGAACTCTCAGGATGTCAATACGTGGTGAGATTGTGTTCACACCGGGTTTAGACACCACAGAATGGTTTGGATCATATTGCTCTGACCTTGCCATTTCCCCTATTGTCCATGAGATTCCCACATGCAACTTTTTGTTGTGTATCGAAAACTTTTCGTTGTGTATCGAGATCTATTCTTTGTTGTGTATCGACTTACACTCTGTTGTATTGCGACGCGACTTTGTTGTGTATCAAATTACCCTGTTGTGTTTCGCATGATACTTTGTTGTGTATTTGTGGAAAGAATTTATTACGTACTGAAAATATTTATTGTTGTGTATTTCGCGAATCTTTGTTGTGTATTGAAATTCGTAGGGCGATACTGATACTGCCGGTGCCAGTAGCCCAGTACTAGTAAGACCAGAGAACGTGAAGCGGGGCATAACGAACCTCTCGCAAAGCAGAGGTTCGTCTGTTCCTTCATATTCTTCTTTTATGAAAGAAAAAGAAGAAGAACATCTCACTTCCAGCCGCAAGAAAGCCGGCTCGTCGAAAACCAATGACAAAGATTCCAATCCCGCTGCCCGCTGCTGAAGTGCTTATATAGCTAAAGCCGCCCGGTAGTCCGTGGTAAGACTTTTCCTGTGAAATTGTCAAAATATATGACCTATGAGCAGGTTTTAGAAAGCGCTTTGAAAATGGCTAGTTCTTGTTTATCAACAGAACACTGTCTCGAGGTCAAAGAAATTCACAAACTAAACATGTCAACACGCGGCCGTGGTTTAGAATGAGACACCACAGAATGGTTTGGATCACATTGCTCTGTCCTTGCCCTTTCCCCTATTGTCCATGAGATTCCCACATGCAACTTTTTGTTGTGTATCGAAACTTTTCGTTGCGTATCGAGATCTATTCTTTGTTGTGTATCGACTTACACTCTGTTGTATTGCGACGCGACTTTTTTGTGTATCAAATTACGCTGTTGTGTTTCGCATGATAATTTGTTGTGTATTTGTGGAAAGGAGTTATTACGTACAGAAAATATTTGTTGTTGTGTATTTCGCGAATCTTTGTTGTGTATTGAAATTCGTTTCAGTGAATCGATACTTTGTAATGAGTATCGGCTAATTTACTTGTGAATTGAAACTTTTGTTTGTGTACTGATATTCTCTTTTGTGTATTGCACATACGGGCCACCATAATTTGCCGATGCCGAAGGCAGAGGCAAATAACTAGTAGCGAGACACTGACAAATCATGATATTTTGCGATAGACGAGTTCAATAATTGATTTATCATTCATAAAATAGTTAAAAATTTGAAATGCCTGAAGTAAGAGATCGCCACTCTGCTATCTGTCTTCGGCATACTAAAATCTTCGTAAAACTTACTTTTTGTTGGCACGAATCTTGCTTTTTATCTCACTAAAACTTCCTTCTCACTATTTCTTTTCTGAAGTACATTGTCGTTAAGGATGCTTCCAAATACTCTCGATTATTTCCTCGGATAGCTGAAGAACTGGCCGCCATGTTTACGAAAATTGTTTGCCGTCAGCAGCGTTATCGCTAGTGCGCATGCTCATAAAATTATTTGCAGCAGAAAATTATTTGCACTCTGTTATTTGCAGATGAATTAACCAATCAGAATGCGGGATAGAAACGAAATGAATGATAATATTGCTTATTGCAAATTCACGGGATGTATATCTGTATATATACCTGGTATAAGGGGTATATATTTATAAGTATAATAAGCATAACATATAGGTTGATTAGTGATTAAATGTACCAGAAAGCCGAGGGAGGTTTAGTAAAAGTCCCGAGGGCGATTAGTTTCTTATCGTACCTCATCTTTATGCATCGGGTTATTTCGAGATTAAATGTGCGTGTGGGAACAATGAAAACCGAGGTGGCCGTGATATTATACACCATATATACTAAGCGTTTTAGAAAAGATAAAACTGGTTTTTGTTCAAGAGGAGTCTTGACTGTCTTTAATTCTCGAGTAAAACCAATCAACTTGTTGTGACCCCACATGTGTAAGCGGTCCGAAATGATGTATTGTAAAAAGTAACATAAAAGAGAAAGTAAACCATAATGCTCAGGATTCTTGGTGTATTATGTTGGTGAATCGTGATGGGAAATAGTTAATAATTTGAGGTTTAAGGTGTTAGAGTAATAATTATGATTGAGATTAAGGATAAGGTTATTATTATTATTATTATTATTATTATTATTATTATTATTATTATTATTATTATTATTATTATTATTATTATTATTATTAAAGCTTTATTTTAAGAGGGTATTTTCAACATTATTACAGTTTTTCAACGGTCGTAGCGCCCCCAATCGAGAAGTAGAGACAAGCGTTTGCCTATCTCGAAGTACCTAAACGAGAGGCAAACCTTCATTGTGTATGTTCTAGTGATTTTGGGTGAAGGAAAATTCGAGTGTAGAATATATACATTTTAAGACCAAACCGGGATCAGTTGCGAAAAATGCAACTACACAGGCCTTCCGGCAGGAATTGAACCCACGACCTTCTGAGCCACGGAGGGCGTTGCCGAGAGCTTGATGGCGAGTTCTGTATATATAGTAAGCAGTGGCGGACACTTGACGAAATATTGGGGGGGGGGGGGGGGGGGGGGGGCGAGTGCCGAAGGCACGAGCCTTCTAGGGGGGTGCGGGGGCATGTCTATGCATAGTTCGTCTATGACTCCGTTCTGCGCACGCTTTTGTTTCGTTAACATATTCTATTCTCGTACAAATAAAAGTAGAAATTCTACTTTTATTTGTACGAGAAACATGTTTATAGGCATTGAATTTTGAAATGAAATGTGTAACGGAATTTTGATATTAATTTATTCCGTTTATAGTTGAACAATTCTATTAGCTTATAGCCTTATATGGTGATAATTAGGTTGTTATTGTACAAACGACACGTCGACACCGTAGCAACGTCAATCAACCTCCTAGAAACGTCATCACGCAACTGTTGCAACGAACGCGATAAATTATTCGCATTAATCAACCTGAATCCGCAGTAATAAATATTTAAACCAGAGAACGCTTGAAAATTCATAACTACAGATATAGTTCGTAGTAAATTAGATATAAGTAACGATTAACGAACTACCACTTTAGGTATGATCAACAACTTTAAATACTATAGTTTTATACTTTTATGAAGAGTCAGAAGATACGTTATATATGCATGTATATCATAAATTTAGAGCCTATAGACTGACGTAATTGGACACGATTAAGCTTAATCATTATTGGCTGTCGATAAATTCGCTTACTCATACTGTATTACCGTATTGCATCAGAAATTATGTCATAGTTCTAGTTATAGAAATTAGGTCATAATTTTACACCTACCCGTTAGTATAAATAGCTAAGCGCAAAGCATGCATTATTCATAAGTTTAAAGTCTGTAGCCCGTGAAATCATGAATGTGAAATTGTGAATCTTTTGAAATCCATTTTCCAATATATTTTTTGAACTTATCGTGAGTGATTTTATTGTGAATTGTTGAGACGGGTGAAACAATTAAGAGAGGCGAACTTCAACAATATGAAGAGGACTGCAAATCGCACAATAACTTCATATTTCGCTAAAAGAGCAAATCGTGAAGTGACTAATGAATCAGATGGAGCATCATCAACAGCTGGAGCTGTGGCAACCACAACATTGAACGAAGAAGATAGCGCTCACGTCAGGACTACTGAAGACAACGATACACCGTTAAGCTCTCTAATCCCGTCAACATCTGCCGCTGTTACTCCGTTGACTCCTTCAGTATGTGTTGTTCAGCCGCCGCAAGTGGGAGTTCGTCCAGTTGATCTGACTCCGCAGTGAGTGATCTTGGATCTTTGGTGGATGGGCCCTCGCAGCCAAACCTTGGGCTTGGGTCCTATCCGAGAGACCAGAAGAATCGTTGTTTTCGAGCAACCTGGTATACAAGCTACCCGTGGCTTGAATACAGCATTGCAAAAGACAAAGCATTTTGTTTTGCGTGTAGGAACTTTAGCACATCGACGTCAAAGAGCGACACAGCATTCACTAAAGTTGGTTTTTCTACCCAAAGGCGATGGAAAATAATCGCGGATTTAAAGCTCATGAGGCATGCTCTGATCACCTCCTTTCCATGACTCGTTGGAAAAGTTACAACATCCAGAAAAAGAATCCAGGGGCTAGTATTAGAAATATGTTAGACCCTGAGAGACCGTCTTTAGTGGAAAACAATCGAGAATACATGAAGACGCTGTTGGAGTATCATCGCCACTTTTGTTCTGAAGAGATGGCGTATAGAGGGCACGGTGAAATTAAACTGACGAGACGCTCAATGCAGGAAAGTGGAAAGAATTCATCAATGTAATGCTACGCACTAACCCAACATTCAAACAACTGCATAGGATGGTGATTCAAACATACAAAGCGTACGACTACACATCAAAGCGATCTTCGCTCGAGTTGATAAGAGCCATGGCTTCCGAGGTTCGACATCTGATAGAGGAACAGATAGACAGAGCGGGGATGTATTCAATGCTCATTGATGAATGCAAAGATAATGCGGGGCATGAAGAGCTGTCGACTTGTTTTAGGTTTGTAAACGACGAAGGACGAATCGAAGAACGATTTTATGATTTCGCTAGACTTAAAGAGACTGATGCCCAGACCATTGTGAATGAAGGAGTTTTAATTTGCAACAATTGAAAAACTGAGCTCGTCCGCCACTCTTCTGGCGCTTGGAGCAGATGGCGCATCTGTTATGAGCGGATGTTACGAAGGCGTAGCTGCTAAACTGAGGAGATATTATCCTTGGTTGCTTTATATTCACTGTGCTGCGCACCGTCTGAATTTGATTGTAGCGGCTTATTTTCGTACAGTTAATGAAGCATGTAATGTAATAAATGTCTACAAGGCTTTGCACACCATTTTCAATGTCGCCAGCAACAGAGAAATATTCGAAGCTGTTCAAAAGGAGTTTTATCCAAAACAGCCCATAATGGCGGCCTCCTCTCTTACAGAAGTCCGACGGGCTTGTAAGTTTGAGGGTGTTAATACAATGGTTAAAAGACTCCGAGCGATTCTCGTAAGCCTTCAGAAGATCATTGCTTCCAATTCAAACCAAGCCGATTCAGCAGCGGGTCTCTATCACAAGATTCTCTCGTGAAAATTTGTTATCTCCCTTTGCTTTCTTCATCAGCTTTTGTCAATAATGCATGGATTAAGTAAAGCTATGCAAGAGACCAATGTCAAATGGCTAAACGTACACTGCAAAAAAAGCATTTTCGCAATTGAGTAAAATTACTCAATTTTTGAGTAAAATTACTCATTTATTGAGTAATGTTGAAGTCTTACTCAAAATATTGAGTAATTTTACTCAGACAGAAAATGCATCAGTATTTCTACTCAGTCGTTTGAGTAAATGTAAACTCACGTATTGAGTCAAATGACTCGATGAGTATTTCTACTCAAAGACTTGAGTAAGTTGACTCACGAACTGAGTAATTCATCAGTTTAACTTTACTAAAATCCGCGAGTAAAGCAAAAGTGAGTAAAGTTACGCATTTGTTTGAGTAAAATACCAGTTTTACTCAAATTATGAGTAAAGTGAAATGTTGAGTTAGACAACTTACTCAAGTCTTGAGTAAACTAATTTCAATTTACTCAAGGCCTGAGTAAAACAAAAGCACTTTACTCAAACTCTGAGTAAACTGAAATATTGAGTAAAATACTTTACTCAAACACTGAGTAAAGTGAAATATTGAGTAAAATACTTCACTTTACTCAAGTCTTGAGTAAATTGACTACACTTTACTCTTGACTTTACTCAAGGCCTGAGTAAAACAAAAGCTCTTTACTCAAACCCTGAGTAAACTGAAATGTTAAGTAAAATACTTTACTCAAACTCTGAGTAAAGTGAAATATTGAGTAAAATTAGTAACTTTACTCAAGTTGAGTACAATATATTACTCGAATTCTCAGTAGTGAGCAATGGTTTAAGAGTGAACAATGAAACATTTTATCATAATATAAATACTGTATATAATAATTATATACAGTAAATACAAGCAATGTTTACTATATGTAAACACTATATGTAAAATAAATCTATTACATCTTAAAGTTCACAATATACTGTTCATAGTCTTCATATTCATTGCATACAGTCAACTCTGTATCGTAGGGCAACAAATCGCTTGTCAGTTGGTATTACAGCCAAACCTTCATGCAGCCTTTATGCTGTCTCGAGACTCGCTTGAACCAACACTCAAAATGCGGCCGGGCTTTGTCGTCACGGTGCGGTGGCACAACGCGTTTTCAACAGAACTATAGCTTGTCTCACGTTCAATATCTTTACAGCCTTCATGAAAACATAAATTCTTCTTATTATATAATACAATGCGGTACCTATATATAGTCCTTAATTATCTAAAGAACTTTCTCTCTTCCCGTAATTTTTTTAGATCATTAATAAGAGCCTTGTCTGAATTAATTAGCGGTGATTTCATTCTAATGGTCATCATGTTTTGCGGTTTATTTGTATTTTATTCTTTGTGAACTGAAAAATTATGCGTGGGCAGTGTTAAAACAACAATCGAAATATAGTAAGGCTAGATATACTGCCGAAACAGAGATCGTTTTCTCTCTGACGATCTATATTTCGATTAAAACTTATAAGTCAGCTGTTAGGTCTGTTTATTTTAAAGATTTGATCCTTCAGTCTATCAAATGACACGCGTTTCGCCATTGGCACTTGGCTAATACAAGAGCTGAAGATTTTACAAAACCGGGCAACGATAGTTATACGTTTTATTTAGCGTGTAAGAACTATCGTGTTAACCACACCATATTTCTTATTGCTCCTAACCAAAACGTGGCTTAAACTGACAACCTGACTGTCCTGACATCCTTTATTTTCTTTCATTCGACGAATCTTCAATCACCAAGTGGGGTTTTGCCAGGATGCGATGCAGCGATGACGTTGGTAACGCTACACTCTGGTACTTCAACCAATCATTGCATCCGAAAAACATCCGCGACAATTGAGAACATCCGTCGATCACTCTTTTTAAATCTGCCGCGCTACCTGACCAGCACGAATCAGCGTCACGGCGTTGGACGTTGGTTTCATTCTTTCTCTGCCTCCCATCTTGACAGCATCTAGTAAACTAAGTAAAGGTTCGAGCGCGCGTTCTCTTGAGAAGAGTATAACGAATACAATATAGTGAAATCGATTCAGGAAGTCCAAGAATGGTTAGTGGGCAATGGATTTAAAGAATATTGCGACGTATTTAAAGGTATGTCTTGTAAATATCTTTGAGAAATAACTAACTTAATGTAATGGCTATTTGGCATGGTGGATCTATTGGGAGCAACTTGCATGCTCTGACTGAACGAATCGGACGCTTAAAATATTGTAACAAAACCGAACAGACAACTCAACAGTTGAAACACAACTCTTAACTTTGAGAAAGCGCAACAGACATTCAATGTAGCTATTGATATACCAGGCGGAAAGCGTGGTCTGGTCAAGAAGATAATTGCCCATTGTTTGCTGAGCAATTGTCTTCTTGACTAGACAGCCAGATTTTATTTTATACGGGGCTCCAAAATTCAGCGCGTAGAAAGTTCTCTCGTCGTTCATTTATACGAATTTTGAGTCATTCGTAGTGGAGAGGTATAAAAATACTTAGCTGTCGGGTTCAAGTCTTATTCAATTTTAACCCGCTCCTGAAGAAATATTCTCCGTTTATTTCTTTCCGTACTAATTTTTCTGCTCTTTTGTTGTAAGTTTAGACTAGTACTAGCAATACTTTCAAACTAGTGTGGATTTGTTTGCGAAGTCTTTATGAATGGAAGAATCGGTTATAAAAGATTTTACAGTAAATCAAAGAACCAATCAAATTGTAGACAAATTAAATTAAAACCGCGCGCGAACCATAGCCATATATTAATAATAGAAATCAAAATACCGTATTGCAATGTTAGTTTACTGTCGAAACATAGATGTTTATCACTTTGTTTCAAGCGCAAGTTCTTAGTTAGAGCCTTTTACTAAGAATTAACAAAGATCAAGTGCCTTTGCTCGAAACTGTATTCCATGTTCCAACAGTACACTGACTTTGGTATATTTCATTTTGAATTTAAACATTATGTCGATGCAGACTCTATTGTTACTTAATCAGAACAGCACTAAACATGCTAGTTGATTGTAGAGTTACAGTATGCTGAAGCTGTTTTAAATTTATACTAATAAAGAGAACAAGATTGATGGAAATTCCTTAACTGTTCTAACTGAGAGAGCACTTGAGCTCATGATACCAGTTATTGGAGATAGGATGAAAATTGAAATTCCTTCAGGCCTTGCAGAAGTTAAATGACCAACAAAACAACACAACAAAAAATCCAGAGAACAATGAGGAAGATTCTTAGCACTAATAGCCAATGACAACAATGAGCAAAGCAATGTCAATGAGGGTAGTGATCAAGGGAATGATCATGAAGTCAGGTTTGTGAAATTAATTATTATAAAATAACTAGAAGTTTTTAGAGACCCGGTTATTATTTATGGGGTGTAGCTGTTGGGAAAATCATTTGTCTGAATTCAAAAATTTTCATGATCCAGTCTATCAAAAAGCAAAAATTCTATAGCCCATCCAAAAGTGAGATCAGTGAGATCTCTTTTTATTACAGATCAGCTAAATTTGTGCGATCAGACTGTCCGACATTTTCAAACTGAAATGTTTTATCATCTATATAAATGATGACATTAATTTTTGTGACTTTGAAAAATGAACATTTGTCAAGGTCAACTTTTAATGACCTTGGATAAATTTTATCTGATCTTGTACACCCCATACACTGTAAATGGCCAGTCACTTCCAAAAAGATGCTTATTTTTATTAAACTGTGATCTCCAGTCCCATATGTGTATGTGCCAGCTTTATTTTGCAAGCCTGTAAGTGAGTGATGCTAATTATCCAGGATTAAAGCCACCTATACATTTTGGTACTGTATGTTAAATAAATGCAATTTATTTGTTGTTGACAAGATGGCCTATGGCCATCTTTTACCAGCACCTCTTTTGGATGGCATACTTCTGTAAGCCACCCGATAAAGAGGAGATACATAAATTTATAGCAATCTGCAATGACCTATTTTTTCGAGAAGAAAAAACATTTCAACAATTTTGCACTATAAACTGAAGAATCAAATACAATGTATTGTGTTTAGAATTTGAAAAGTAAATGAATCAGTCCACTTAAAGATAATTTTGAATTTAAGATGCAGTGTGATTATTACAGTACAAATTTCTTGAGAGCAAAGGGCCAATTAATTTGATTGGAAATAATTATAAGATTTGAATTGGCAATAACTAAATAGACATTGTAGATATAGTGGCTTGATCCTGCACTGGCAGTGTTGTTTATCAGCTTTTTGGGAGGGTGGCTAATGCCGCCTTTTACCATTAGCTCATCCAGGTGGCCCTTTTTAAGGAGCCGCCTGTAGGTGAGTGCTGCAAAGCCAGGATTAAAGACACCTATACATTTATGTTGATGCAATTTATTTGTTGTTGGCAAGGTGGCCTATGGCCGCCTTTTACCAGCACCTCTTTTGGGTCGCATACTTTATGTAAGCCGCCCGACAAAGAGGAGATACATAAATTTATGGCAATCTGCAATGACCTATTTTTTCAAGAAAAAAACCCATTTCAACAATTTTGCACTATACTGTAAACTGAAGAATTAAATATAATGTGTTTAGAATTGGAAAAGTAAATGAGTCAAGTCCACTTAAAGATAATTTTGAATTTAAAATGTAGTGTTATTATTACAGTACAAATTTTCTTGAGAGCAAAGAGCCAATTAATTTGATTGGAAATAATTATAAGATTTGAATTGGCAATAACTAAATAGACATTGTAGATATAGTGGCTTGATCCTGCACTAGCAGTGTTGTTTATCAGCTTTTTGGGAGGGTGGCTAATGCCGCCTTTTACCATTAGCTCATCCAGGTGGCCCTTTTTAAGGAGCAGCCTGTAGGTGAGTGCTGCAAAGCCAGGATTAAAGACACCTATACATTTATGTTGATGCAATTTATTTGTTGTTGGCAAGGTGGCCTATGGCCGCCTTTTACCAGTGCCTCTTTTGGGTGGCATACTTATGTAAGCCGCCCGACGAAGAGGAGATACATAAATTTATGGCAATCTGCAATGACCTATTTTTTCAAGAAGAAAAAACATTTCAACAATTTTGCACTATACTGGAAACTGAAGAATTTAATATAATGTGTTTAGAATTGGAAAAGTAAATGAGTCAAGTCCACTTAAAGATAATTTTGAATTTAAGATGCAGTGTGATTATTACAGTGCAAATTTTCTTGAGAGCAAAGGGCCAATTAATTAATGATGGGAAATAATTATAAGATTTGAATTGGCAATAACTAAATAGACATTGTAGATATAGTGGCTTGATCCTGCACTGGCAGTGTTGTTTATCAGCTTTTTGGGAGGGTGGCTAATGCCGCCTTTTACCATTAGCTCATCCAGGTGGCCCTTTTTAAGGAGCCGCCTGTAGGTGAGTGCTGCAAAGCCAGGATTAAAGACACCTATACATTTATGTTGATGCAATTTATTTGTTGTTGGCAAGGTGGCCTATGGCCGCCTTTTACCAGCACCTCTTTTGGGTGGCATACTTATGTAAGCCGCCCGACAAAGAGGAGATACATAAATTTATGGCAATCTGCAATGACCTATTTTTTCAAGAAGAAAGAACATTTCAGCAATTTTGCACTATACTGTAAACTGAAGAATTAAATATAATGTGTTTAGAATTGGAAAAGTAAATGAGTCAAGTCCACTTAAAGATAATTTTGAATTTAAAATGTAGTGTTATTATTACAGTACAAATTGGAGACTTTGAATAACTTTTTAAAGAAATTTATAGTACAATTTGGCTTATGAATTATTAATCAGTTTTGGGAGGTTGTTCAATGACATTTATTGTTAGAAATTTTTAAAGATATTTTAATGAACATTAGTATATGATCCACTTTTCAAATTCAAATATATATGAAGTAAATCTGGCTGTTTCTTTTTGTGTAGATGAACGTGCTGAACTTCAGCTGAAGTTAGTAGCAATGCTTTTGCAGTTCGGAAAGGACAGACTGGGCATAATGATTTTGTCCAGTTTATATCTGTAAGTTTTCGTTTTTCTTTTATTGACATACAAATAACTCTCACAAACCAAGTTAATCAATTTTGTAAACACAGGCATACAAAGACTCCATTGTGTTACTTAAAGAAATTTGATAGAAAGAACTTAAAGTGCATATAAACCCTCCACAGTTTTTAGTTCCCTGTTTAGAAGGCAGAAAAACAGTTGTAAAGCTATTTTACAGTTTTTGATTTGGTCGTTTTGTTTCCAAGATATATCTCTTTGAACATTGGCAAAATGTCCTATTCGCTGGAAATTGCCGCAAATGCTATTTGGTCAATATTGAGACTGGAACTACTTGATGTGATGTCATTTCCTCATGAATTCCATTGTCAACAATGGAATTCATGAGGAAATGACATCACATCAAGTACTGTAGTTCCAGTCCCAATATTGACCAAATAGCATTTGTGGCATTTTCCAGCGAACTGTTTTTCCATCCTCTAAACAGGGAACTAAAAACTGTGGACCAAATTTGGTATCCATTTAGAGAGGTGTCCACCTTAGAGAGGTGCCCACCTTAGAAGGGCTGCCCCAATTGCATGGGAATCACAACTGAGGTATCTCAATCAATGCATCAGTGCTCTAACCTCTCAGAGTGCCAATGCATTGATTCGGAAGCTTCAGGTTCGATTCCTGGTTTACACTCTCTTATAATATTGTATATATATATATATATATATATATGTATTTATAATAACACAGAAGTTTGTAAACAAACATTATCTACTATGTTCAACGATATTTATTAAGTAAATCTACAGTATTAGTTATTTATTTTATTTCAATTTGTTGTTGCAGGATGAAGAAAGTATTGAAGAGATAGTGGCAGCCAATGAAAGTCCCTTCCCTAAAATTATCGTACAGGGCAGCGTAATGTCTGCCAATGAGATATGTATTGCTGCCGATTACAAGGTTTTGCTTAACATGAATGGAGGTACTATTGAGGCATGTCTAGGTCTTTTATCATCATATTATGTTTTTATGTTTAAATATCCAAATTTGCTGAATAATTTTTGTGGTATTTACAGAAATGTATTTTAAATGTGCATGATGGTAACGATTGCCATTGTAAGCTTTGTAAATAGTTGAAATAGTTAGCCAGATTATACAATTGTACCTCTCTTTATTGACACTTGGTTGTGCAAAGACATATTATGATTATATTATAGCTTAATATCTGCAAATTTAATTTTTTTATTACTGCATGTGTATTTCGTCTTTAAACATATTAAACATTTTAAAAGTGAAAGAATAGAATATTTTTACTGGGAGTTGATTTTGCTTAATATTTGATTAAATGTCTGATTTACTCAAGATTTTGAGTCACTGTGGGTGATTTGCTGTGAGTCAATTGTACTCAAAACTGAGTAAATTTACTCATAGCTTTGAGTAAAATGTTACTTTACTCAAGATTTTGAGTCACTGTGGATGATTTGCTGTGAGTCAATTGTACTCAAAACTGTGAGTAAATTTACTCATAGCTTTGAGTAAAATGTTATTTTACTCAAGAATTTGAGTCACTGTGGGTGCATTTTGTGTGAGTCAAATCATAGTCAATCGAGATATGGTCTGGAAACTCGGTAAACTTCAAAGCGCCTATAATGAGCCGTGATTTTATGTTGAACCGCACCTTACACCGTGCACATCCTTTGTTTTAGGTTTATTAATATTTAAATAGCACGGTTGAGTGATTGAACTGAAACGTTGCTATTGGACAATTCGTTCATTATACTAAAATACAATGCGTTCAGTGACCGTGCACCGTGCACAAAAATGCATAAAGGCGAACAAAAAGATAGACCAAAGACTTCAGCTGAGTTTCCAGACCACATCTCGATTGACTATGGTCAAATTTACTCAAAATTTGAGTAAATTTACTCATAGTTTTGAGTAAAATGTTACTTTACTCAAGATTTTGAGTCACTGTGGGTGCATTTTGTGTGAGTCAAATTTACTCAAAATTTGAGTAAATTTACTCATAGTTTTGAGTAAAATGTTACTTTACTCAAGATTTTGAGTCACTGTGGGTGCATTTTGTTTGAGTCAATTTTACTCAAATTTTGAGTAAATCTACTCAAAACTTTGAGTAATTTTACTCAATATTTTGAGTCACTGTGGGTGCATTGTTTTACTCAAGATTTTGAGTCAATATACTCAGGGATTTTTTGCAGTGTAGCCAACGAAATGGTGGCTGTAAGGAAGCTTCTTGTTGAGATTGAAACCAACGACATCATTGAATCCGCCAAAGAGCTATGTACGATTGTGAACATTGCCTTGGACTATGAGGATCCCGTGCATGTTTCCAGACAAGATTCCACAAGATCTGCATGCCCTCGTGAATTCTGTGAACATCTCAAGGCAGCTTCTGTTCCCATGCTCCTCGAAGAGTTGGAACGACGTTTCTCTGGCGAGAATACCGATATACTGGGAGCTCTGGAGGCTTTAGGTGCATCAAAATCGACATACCTGGATTACACGACTCTATCCAGTCTCGTTGCCAAATTTGGAGATTGTCTCCATCTTGACTGTGCCTTGCTTAAAACCGAGTGTGATCAGGCGAAGATTCTAATTGCAGCCGGAAAGAACATCGACCCTGAGTTGAACCCCAACTTATTCAAGGTGATCGCCATATCGAAGACCTTGCCAGTTGGTAATGCAATCGTGGAAAGAAGCTTCAGTGCTATGAATCGGATATTGAGCTGGGCTCGTAATAGCTTAGACAGTTCGTTGGCCAATGACTTTATGTTGCTATCGATGAACAAAGACCTGTTAAAAAGGATAAACTTGGACAAAGTGCTTGATCGTTGGGGAAATCAAAAAGCCCGAATTGCACCCTTTAATTAAAAACATGTATATAGTACTTTAAACTATCATCTTAATGCTGTAGATACTTTCAAGTTTCAACTGTTGTTATTATTGTTTATACAGATTTTAATTACTTCTTCCCACAAGGGGCTTTTCAAGAGCAATTTACATTACTAAATTTCAAGTGGCCGAGTCGAAGGCATATTAAAGGCGCTCGAAGCAGCCGCCCTACGACACATTTATGACACACATGTCAGACCACGAATCACAGACCTAGGTGTTGATTTTATGGAGGAAGGAAAACCGGAGAACCCGGCGAAAAACCCTCGAAGCACAGGAGAGACCAACTAAACTCTACTCACATGAGTGTTCCAAGTTCGAGAACGGGGTTATTCCCAGACGGTCACCCATCCAAGTACTAACCCCGTCGAACCGGGCTTAACTTTTGGTGAGAGGCAGCGCCCTAACAGGACACGCCACCCATCGATAGTGCTATGCCTATGGCTACGGCATGTCAATAGTCAAATAAACAGTATATTTTTCGCTGTAAGACTTTTATGCAATGTGTGAACATTTCTAACCCTTTGCGAAACAAAATTGAAATGACAATGGAAAAATGCGAAGCATCAAGCATGTTGTAACTTGTAAGAAATTTCTTTATCCAGACTTACTTCATAACACTTATTTTGTGGGATTAGAATACTTTCGCTTGTTTTTATTAAAACACGCCATTTTGCTGCTGTTGTTATTGTAATAAGTATAGTGCTTCCACTTCTTGAAATGAAAACTTTCTTGTGTTTCCATGCATGTCTACACTTGTTGTTTTTATAGACAACTATCTAATAATAGTTTATTGCGTGAATTTGCATTAGATCAATGGTAATCATTGAACCGATCATATCCAATTGTTATTTAAAACAAAACAATCTGTCTTACTTTTGCATAAACGTCACGTGAAGCGCTTGTAATGTATTTACACTGAAAAAGGTTTAGATATATAAATAGCGATTGCATTTAAAATAAAGATAGTTATCATAAAAAGTTGTCAGCCTTTACACACACGATGCATGGCCACATTTGGTAATTGATGTATTTTCTTCAACCATTAAATGAGTTATACACCTCGGATGTTGGCTTTATGCCAGATACATGCCCTCGGGGCCTCGGAGTATGTATCTGGCATGAAGCCTCCATCCTCCAGGTATATATAACTCTTACATACTAGAAGTTACTATCGCAGGTGAAGTGCTGCCTCAAATGGGACAAAAACCTTTAGCCTACTCCACAGGCAACTCTATGCAGTCTGTGGCCAATGTAACACCCCCTTGCCCACTCCACCCGAGATTGCCCACTCCACCCGGGATTGCCCACTCCACTCGAGATTGCCCACTCGACCCAAGATTGCCCACTCCACCTATAAGATTGCCCACTCCATCCGAGATTGCCCACTCCATGCAAGTTTGCCCACTCCACCTAAGATTGCCCACTCCATCCAAGTTTGCCCACTCCACCCAAGATTGCCCACTCCACCCAAGTTTTTCTCACCGCCCACAGAGTTGCATGCACAGGAGGCTGGAAAGTCCAAAAAATTAATATTAATTACAATCGAATAGACAGAGTATTTACACGTCTCTTCAGTATATTTTTTAATTATAAGATTGAAAACTACAAGTAAACACACACACACGTAGATAGTAGCGTTCTGATCAGAATGCTGATCAGTGCAAACACAATGAACCCACACCAATATACACCTAAAAATTGAAGAAAACAACCGTGAAATCTCCTACCAAGAAACACAGCAATCTCGTACCCAGATCCTGCGATCCTTTTGGTCATTACCAAGGAACGGAGGCTCTGGGCAACTCCGATGAAACTCGGCATCTGATTGGTTAGTTCAATCAATCTCGACCCAGCAATAAATAACAGTGAAAATTAAAATTCTGTGCACGTTGCTAACTTTTAATTGATTTATCAACGTTCTGTAACACATAATTATAAACGACAAACCCAATATACAATTGAACACATGTAATATTCAAAACAGTGAAAATCCCGATAATTCACAAGTTAAAACTATTATTATTGTCGCTATGTCGCCAAACAAACATCTGTCGTTTGATTCGTACGTCTCGTATTTCTTCGCAGTCGTTTCGTCTCAGAACTTTAAAAATAACATTAGAGAATGCAAGGTCGCAATAATTTAGCCAAAATTCCTAACAAAAAGTAGAATTCCTTATCTGAGCAGCTAAACCGAGCCGATCACATCCGACGCGGACAAATAAAACCTACGGCTGAAATCGTCCGGTCAACGATTAGGAGAAAAGCAAAGAATGGCCATTCTTACACGAAATGCTTTGTCGAGAGCCTTGTAAAACATGTTGATTTTATTCATCGGTAAACATATATTTCCCTGGTCTTCGGACTAACGAACGATCATCAACATGACAGTTTATACAAATTATGAGGAACTGGGAACCAGAGGACTAGGACCAAAGACCCCGATTTGGGGACGATTTCATCGCAGTTTCCCAGAGCCTCCGTTCCTTGTTAATGATCAAAAGGATCGCAGGCTCTGGGTACGAGATTGGAAAAAAAGTTGACAGTTGTAGAAATTGATATCTTACCTCGACAAGATAAAGTCTCCTCACCGAAATTGTAAGACAGTTCACAAGTGTGATCAGAGGTTAGAGAACAAGTACATTCACCAGCACTTGATTCATTGCCAATTTAGAAAATCCATCGCCGTTGTGGTGTTGACCAACTACAAACGTGCATGCAATTTGTCAGAGCAAATCCTTCTGGCGTATGTGATGTAAGTTGTAGGAAGAAACATCCTACATACATAGCTCGGCAAAGAGGCCTGGACATGAGACACAAGTAACCCATGTCAAGATTAGTGTGCTGCCTCGCTGACGCTCGGCAGCAATAAAAGATCTAATGCCGCGAGGATTATCCCGTAAAAATAACTTAAGTTCTTCGTTAAAGTGCTTTTATCACTTGTGGGGTTTCAACGTATTTGATTAGAGCAAAAAAAGTAAGTTAATAAGTTATTTTGCCGTTTTTGATACACTTTAATAGTTTCTGAGATATAAGCCTTTAAACATACCAATTTCGGCTTTTCGCCAAAAATTTCCGTCGTTCATTTTTAAGCATGGGGGCCTGGGACTCAGGAACCTAAGCCAACCGTCTTCTTAGTTGGAACTCTCGTGCGGACTGGAAAACGGGTGTGAGCTCGACATTTCCATTTTTCAGTCAAATATATGTGTTTTTGTGAGTCAATAAGCCGAAACGTAGTTGTTTAGGATGGAATCGTTCCTGAGTCCCAGGTCCCCAAGGTGTTAAAATGAACGACGGAAATTTTTAAGAATTGGCATGTTGAGAAGCCAATATGTCAGGAACTATTTGACTAAATCAAAAACGGCAAAATAACTTATTAACTGCTTGTTTGTGCTCTATTTAAATACGTTAAAACCCCACAAGTGATATAAGCACTTTAAGGTTCGCAGATTCATTTCGGCAAAGTGCTCTCAATTCGTCAGAATTTATGCCACAAAAATAAAATAGATATCGTTAGAAAGCTACTGCATTAATTTGCAGAATACAATATTGTATTTGATTTTGCGATAAACACAAGCCAATGATATTTGCGAATTTTTCAAGTAAAACCAGAGGGCTTCACTCGGGGCGACTTAAGAACAAAGCGTTCATTTATAAGGAACGAGATAAAATTTCAGCGAAACGGTGTCAGAGGTTGTTTTTTTTATTGCCTGGTCTTATTTTGCCCGAATGTTGGTCGAAAAACAGCATTTTCAACTTTGGTCGTCAATAACATCAGCAAAGCTCGACATATCAAAATACGCTTACACTGTTTTGTTGGAAATTTATCTCGGAATTAAACTGCAAAAAAAGATTTTGAACAAAATAAAACGCTTTTTACTTGAGTTGCCCGGAGTGGCGCCCTCTGGTTTTAGTTAAAAAATTCACAACTATTATTGGTTTGTGTTTATCGCAAAATCAAAGACAACATTGTATTCTACAAATTAATTGCATTCTAACGATATCTGTTTTGTTTTTGTGGCATAAATTCTGACGAATTGAAAGGGCTTTACCGAAATGACACTGCAAATCTTAACGAAGACTTAAGATGAATTAGGACAGAACTAGGCCCATTACTATACATTCCCTCTCTTATCTTTATGCTCTCTTGAACTCGCAATATACATCAGTGTACGAAAATTGAATATTAAAATATATTAGCCTCAGGTTTTGGCAGATAATCAAAAAGAAATTTCATCAAATAACTGTTTATTATTTTTTCCCAGTCCAGTTTCCAACGGAATCGCGTGCTCTGATTAGCTACCCAGCGGTCCGTATTTTCCTATCCTGACCTCGCAAGCGGACCGCTCGCGGATTGAAAAGACAACTAGACAAGTTTACCGTAAAAACAAAACATTTTACTAACATCGGTTTTTCTAATTATTTCGCTTGACACTGGAGAAAATATATTCAGACAAAAGGTATAGGTATTAATAGGTACTAGAAATACATGAACGCAACAACCCTTCGCCCGCTTTTTATGCATTTTTTAAACCCACACAAGCCATCATTCAGTTCTCTTCTGATCTAAAAGGCCGTTTGTTTCAAAATTTCTTCATCGTTCCCTCACGAGTTATGTAGAATACACCAGAGCAAAATTATTTACCGGCTTTGAACAGTTTCAGGTCACATCCTGACCTTCTTCTCATGAGTTACATTTCGGTCGGCATCGTCTTCGGTCTTTATCGTACTAATTTTTAGCCTTTTTTCAGTGGTTTAAAGTCGTATTTATTGTTATCTTTTTCTCGCTGCCACATCTCTTGTTAGCCTTCTTTCTTTGGTCTTTATCCATAGTAATATTAACGTACATTTTAGCTAGCTGAAACCATTTTTTCTGGAAAAGATTTCTTTCGTAATGACTCATGATCGTTGAAAAACTATTTCGTAATCCAACCGAATTTATAAATTATAATTTGCTGACGTAATTTAAATAATTTGAATAATTTAACAGGTTAGTTACCAGTACCCTGCTATTCGAACTGCGCAAGTTGTGGACTTGATAACATATATACAAACAGGTTTCAGAATTGCTTTCAGCTTTTCATCTCGCGTGTAAAGTGGACTCCACGCACGTCGAGATTAGCACCCTCACCCTCACCCTCACGGGCTCTGGCATTACGATATGAATGCGTTATTTTTTTAATCTATTCTATTTATGACAAGTGTGAAAACAACAAATTTGTGGAAAAAAGCGAGGAAATTAAAACTGTTCACAGAAAAATCATAAACAAGTCATGACATTCAAATATAGATTGCTTATTAAACAACAACATCCCAAAAACACTTTAGTAACTACTTAATAACCGAGGTCTTTACGGTAAAATATTAAACCGAGGTATTTCTGTATTGACCGAGCGATAGCGAGGTTAATACGCTCAAGACCGAGGTATAATATTTTACCGTAAAGACCGAACGGTCGAGTTTATTAAGTAGTTTATTATATGGCACTTTTTATTTCAAAATCAATCTTGTATTTCTTGGTCTTCGCTTCCTTTAACTTCGTCAAAACACCGAACTAGCGTTATTTTCTTCTGTTTCTTTTTCGTCTGGATACTAGAATTTACTTTTATAATGTTCATCGTCGTCTATTTCATCTATTTTCGCCGTTTTTCGGAAATAAAAGTTTCTTTTTAGGATTTTTTGTTTGTTTCCAATCGTAGGGCATTAACAATTTCCATAATGCCCGTGGGCATTATGGAGAAATCTCGCCCCGTCAGCAACCAATCACAGCTCGTGATTTTACCGGAAGTAATCCGTGCCATATAATAAATATACATTGTAGACTGTATTTCGAATTAGTTGTTGAACTATATATTATATAGAAATATCAAATATAGAAGACATACCACTACGACAAAGGCTTTAAAGCTATTGAAAAAACTTTATCTGTTTTCCATATCCCAAACAAGATCGTCACACTATGCTGTCACGTCGGAAAAAACCCATCAAAGCTTCTCCAGATTCAGACAAATATTTTTCACAAGCCAACACTCGTTGTGTTAGTTATGTCTTTGAAAAAACCTACAGATCGCTTATCACAAGTATTTTTGTCTTTACACTCGAACGATGGCACGATGCACCTTCAGTATCCAGTATGGCCAACTTTTCAAGCGAACATGCAGCCATGCACAGACGAGCAAGCGACGATGAAGAATCTTTATTAACGAACTAAGCATTCACAACACACAGACAGAATTTTACCTCTTCTTCGTGACAGGATCGGTTAAAGGTTTGACTGTTTCGTCGTTCACAAAAAAAAATTACAAGCTTGCTGTCAGCCCAGGCTTGTTGACTTCATAAACTGTCAAACACTAAAACTGATGAACTTTAGACTTCAGTAATATCACGTGAATATCATGTTTTTGATTACGCAACTTCCTATTACGCAACATAATTATGACATATTGTATCACTCTTTTCATGCAAAGTCGTCGATATTACAAACAATATATACACAAGGTTCTTCTGTCTCACCTTTTATTTTTAATCAAAAATATTGTATTAAGAAATGATTGGCACACGTCATAAGTGAGTTGGAAACGGATTCTTATGCAAAGTGAACAATATTACACGTTTTTCAGCACTTTGAAACAAGTAATATAGCAGTGTTTCTCAATATCTAGACCAAGGAAACAATAATCACTGTCTTCTTTACTAATTTCCTTCCACTTTCCAGACATGACTAGTTCTTCAAACTTCTCTTGATACCCAAATATGGTTTCATCATAAACATCTTTTCGAATTGTAAAACAGAGAAAACCTCCTGAAAAACAGAACAGCCACAATTTTTTTTATTGCAATGAACAGTTTCGTAGTTCATCGGAAGATATAGAGAACTTAGAATATAGAAATAGGATAATTACTAAGTAGCGAGTACAATACGCGTACTTTTAAAGAGTACAAAACACGTACTTTTAGTGAGTACAGCACACGTACTTTTAAAGAATACAATACACATACTTTTAGTGACTACAATATACATACTTTTAAAGAATACAATACACATACTGTTAAAGAATAAAATACACGTATACTTTTAGTGACGACAATAAACGTACTTTTAAAGAATACAACACACGTACATTTAAAAAATACAGTACACGCGTACTTTTAAATAATACACTACACGCACATACTTTTAAAGAATACAATGCGCGTACTTTTCAGGAATGCAAAACACGTACTTTTAGTGACTACAATAAACGTACTTTTAAAGAATACAATACACGTACTTTTAAAGAATACAATGAACATACTTTTAAAGAATACATATATGTTATTTACCGGCTGGGAGGTCCGTATAGAGAAATATTTCCCGAGGTCTCAAAAACTGCCCGAGGCCACAGGCCGAGGGTCGTTTTTGAGACCGAGGGAAATATTTCTCTTTACGGACCGACCAAAACGGTAAATAACATATTTATTTTTTTTATTACTAATCGTACGATTTATAATTAACATAATTAAATTGGATAATCGAGATGACATTCACGTGATATTCAAAAGTCCAAAGTTTATCGTTCGACAGTAAACAACTGCCGACATGCAGTCTGACTGGGAAGCTTGGAACGTCTTTTGTGATTAAAAAACAGTCAAAACTTGAAGATCTAGTTACGAAGGGAAGTCAGAATGCAGTCCTAGTGTTTTTAAAGTTTATTTGATGAAGATTCTTCGTCCTTCTTCTTCGTCGCTTGCTCGTTTTTGGCTGTTCGCTTGGAAAATCGCTTTCAATACTCGGCTGACTGCATGCATATGGAAATTGAAAGTGGATCGTTCGAGTTTGAAGACGAAAATGCTTGTAAGAAGCCATTTGAAACTTTTTTCAAAGACATGACACGATGAGGTTGGCATGTGGAAAATATTTGACTAAAGGGTAAAGACTTGTAGCGGTTTTGTTGAGTATAGTTGGACATCAGAAGAATGACCGTTTAGTATCAAAAGGCTTCAGCTTTTCTGTCCTCTCGGGGTATGTTTTTTAAAAAATATATACTTCTATATAGTTTCATTTAGTGTTTCAAAATACTGTGTTCACAAGTTTATGTATGTTTTGCCTATTGTTTTAAACTGTTTTCATACGTCGTTGAGCAATAATACTTTAAAACTTTATAAATGTCGCTCGCTGAAATTTTGCTTTTTCACAGCATTCTCGCTTTCTTTTAAAATTCGCTGTTTTCACACGCCGTTGTCAAAGCCATTTGGATAATAAAACTCATTTGCATCGCCGTAGCTCTCGTGTTGAATATATTTTTTCTGTGGCAAGCGAAATAGTTATGAAAATCGATCAATTTTACGGCCTATAAAACACATTAAAAAAATTATCTCGAGCGGTCCGTACGGGCTCATACGGACCGCTCGTTAACCAATCAGAAAGCAGGATTTGGTAGGATACGGACCGGAAAAAAAAAATACACGTACTTTTTTTTAGTGAGTAGAATAGCAATATACGTAGTTTTTAGTGAGTAGAATCATAGTCAATCGAGATATGGTCTGGAAACTCGGCAAAGTTCAAAGCTCCTATAATGAGCTGTGATTTTATGTTGAACCGTACCTTACACCGTGCACAACCTTTGTTTTAGGTTTATTAATATTTAAATAGCACGGTTGAGTGATTGAACTGAAACGTTGCTATTGGACAATTCGTTCATTATACTAAAATACAATGTTTTCAGTGACCGTGCACCGTGCACAAAAATGCATAAAGGCGAACAAAAAGATAGACCAAAGGACTTTAGCTGAGTTTCCAGACCATATCTCGATTGACTATGGTAGAATAGACGTACGTATTATTGAAATCTCTAAATAATCGTTGGTTATTTTCCATGGTTAAGTACAGGCCTTGGGTCACTTCACAACCTCCAAGACAAGTCAAAAAATGTTGTGATTAAAGTGCCTTACTCTGCTTGTAACTCACCTTGTTTCACGAGACGCAATACTTCGTCAAGCGCGTTTGAATTCACGAGGCCACTAGTTATGGCTCCACAGCTTATGAGGGCGTCATAGGTTCCTGTTGGTATATCAAGTCGCTTCTCGGCTGTCACGACTTCGCAAATGTATTGCTTGTAAAGGTTTTTCTCCTTTGCTTTATCAAGCATATGTTGACAAGCGTCGAGTGCATCGACATTAGTAAAGCCATACTTCTTCAGTTCAAGTGCAACTAAACCCGTGCCAGCACCGAGATCAACGATTCTCAAATCTTTGTCAGCTTCACCAACGGTTTTGACAAATGTTTTTGCAACATTTACAACGCCTGGCCAGTTGGTTTCTGGATTTAGATCCTAACAAAAAAAGGCATATACCGAGAGATAGATAGAGAGAGAGAGATAGAGAGAGATAGATAGAGAGAGAGATAGAAAGAGTTAGTGAAAATAGAGAGAGATAGAGATAGATAGAGTGAGATGTTGCATGGTGTAATGTTCTAACCAGATGAAACTTTGGAAACTATATAACGAACAATTTATTTGTCTTTGCAGAAAATCTGTATCTCTACATAACACTGCTGCTCATTTATTAAACATTACTTAATCCCGGCCCCGAGGGTGAAACTTATACGTAAACTCGTTACGTACTATTTCAAAAACGAGTTCAATGTTTGATCACGGTATCAAAACACGAGAAAGCTAATGAATCTCGAGGGGCGAAGCCCCGAGAATTCATTAGCTTTCGAGTGTTTTGATACCGTGATCAAACACGCAGAGCGAGGTTTTGTATTTATTTTTATTTTTCATTTTATTAGCTTTGCCAGATAAAAAATGTTTATGTACAGATAACATAGAAAAGTTACTTAGAAACGATGGCAGGGGATCCGCAACAGCGATTAGCCAATTACAGCGGGCCGAGATATAAGTTAATGTATAAAGCTATATAACTATATACAAAGTATAACTAAATATAATTTACAGATACAGATACTAATAACAGCAAGAAATCGGACAGCTAAGACTACGGACAGAATTACATTTTAGACATATAGTTTTAAACGTACGTGGATTTTCACAGTTGTAACTAGTTTCCAATGATGCAAAATAATAATTTAGCATAACAGATTTAAATGAGTTTAGTCTATCCATACTAAGGTTCAGTTCATTTGCAAGAGCGTTCCAAATTCGACAAGTTCTGATAAAAAAGGATCTCTGGTAGGTGGTAGTTTTACATTTACGGGTAACAAATTTGACTACATTACCACTAGATGATCTAGTGGTTCTGTGAGTAAGCGTAACAGGAAGAACAGAGGACTTAAGATTAACTAAACCATGTGTTATTTTAAAGAACAAGATCATATCTAAATATTCATGCCAGTAACAAATAGGAAGTAGAGACAAGGAATATAACCTGGTGTTATAGTCGATAGTACAAAAAAACGGCAGGTTGAGGATATACTTGGTGGCACGCCTTTGAATCCTCTCTAACTTATTTATTAGTTCAATTGACTGTGGCGCCCAGATTTGTGTGGCATAACCAAAATGAGGCCGAACTAAAGCAAGATATGTATGTATATATATATATATATATATATATGTATCTGCGCAACGCGCAGATATATTGCTATCGTGTCGTGTGTTAACTTTTTGGTGTAACCGCTGACCTGTAATGTGTGCAGTAGTGTGACTGTTTATATTTCCTCGCCATGTTGTATGAACTACGGAGCGAGACGAAGAACAACATTATTTTCGAAGAAAGTCAATTGCAATGCTGATATAAATGGTAACTGTTTTAAACATGACTTATTGTAAACTACCACAATTTTTGTGCGTTATAAAGGTTTCCAACTCGTTGGGCGCAGCGACCGTCTTCAAAGACAGTGTAAGAGAATCAGCGATTTGTCAGACACAAATCATTAAGGGACTGGTTATAGGGTTCTATTCTATAAGATTTATTCAAGTTCACATATCTTGTACATAATTTAACGTTCTATCTAACTGTACGAGTTTCGTGAATGGCACAAACCTACAGACGATTCAGGGATACTTTAAAATGATTGCGTTTGACCGTACGCCAAGTGATAGCATAATAATGCAATTTGATATTTGCGCTCATCTCAGTTCAAATAGATTTTTCTCCGTTGCTATTCTATACGACTTGTTCTAATTCACATACGTTGTACAGAATTTAACGCTCTATCTAACCGTGCAAGTTTCCCAAATGGCACAAACCTACAGACGATGCAGGGATTTACTTTAAATATGACCGCGTTTGACCGTACGCCAAGTAAATAGCGTAATAATGCAATTTGATATTTGCGCTCATGTCAGTTCAAATAGCCTTTTCTCCGTTGCTATTCTATACCATGTTTTCTAATTCACATATGTTGTACAGAATTTAACGCTCTAACTGTAGAAGTTTCGTGAATGGCACAAACCTACAGACGATTCAGGGGTATACTTTAAACACGCGGTGTCCGGTATGGGATATATCTTCATTGCTGTTGAGCCACGGCTGTTAGTAGCCGGCGTGCAGACTTCACCCGTTTCCGTTCCCAATGAAACGGGCGAAGTCTGGGAACGGAAACGGGTGAAGTCTGCACGCAGGCTATGCTGTTAGCCGTTGAATTCTATATTTCCGACAAAGTTTTTGACTAAAACACTATGATTTTTCAGGGTTCTATTCTATACGATTTTTTCTAATTCACATATGTTGTAGAATATTTAACGCTCTATCTAACCATAGTCAATCGAGATATGGTCTGGAAACTCAGCTAAAGTCCTTTGGTCTATCTTTTTGTTCGCCTTTATGCATTTTTGTGCACGGTGCACGGTCACTGAACACATTGTATTTTAGAATAATGAACGAATTGTCCAATAGCAACGTTTCAGTTCAATCACTCAACCGTGCTATTTAAATATTAATAAACCTAAAACAAAGGTTGTGCACGGTGTAAGGTACGGTTCAACATAAAATCACAGCTCATTATAGGAGCTTTGAAGTTTGCCGAGTTTCCAGACCATATCTCGATTGACTATGATCTAACTGTACAAGTTTCGTGAATGGCACAAATCTACAGACGATTCAGGGATACTTTAAATATGATTGCGTTTGACCCGATATTATAAATTGACATTTGACATTTGACGCTCATCTCAGTTCAAATAGATTTTTCTCCGTTGCTATTCTACGATTTTTTCTAATTCACATTTGTTGTACAGAATTAACGCTCTATCTAACGGTATAAGTTTCCAAAATGGCACAAACCTACAGACGATTCAGGGGTATACTTTAGACCCGCGGCGTCCGGCTCAACAATAGGGGAGTTCAAGGGTTTTTTCGCCATATTGCAAGGGGTGCAAAACCATTGGGGCGAGCCCGCGGCCATGCCTATTTATCCTTGTTAAAATCATGGCGAAACTCACGAAGCAAGAAGGATATCGCTTCGGTTTTTGTCGAATTCGTCTTTAATCGTCGTTTGGATAGCTTTGCTGTGGTCTGGTATGTTCGTTCTTTGATTCCAGACCATCATCGCTGATAACGAACGCGTAGAAACGCTATAATACGAAAGTTTCCTCAACTGAGGGGTGGCTGCGCCATTGTGGCAGACACTGGTCGCGGCTGTTTGTTTATTTTTATAGCAGAGACAAAACGCTTCGCTGTGTAGTGGGATACTGCGATAACAACAAACGCAGTCTATGTTGGGTGAAGAGGTATTATCTTAAAATTTTGGTCCTTAATAAGCGGCCAAATCACCAGATTTCGGCAGAAACTTGGCGTAAGCAAACATTTGCCTAGAATATTCGTATATCAGCCTTCAATACCAATGGTGTCAAATTTCCCAAATAAAATTGCTTCGTTCTTCAAAATAATTACACGTTTAATTCGACAAAAATACAATCAATATGTACGATTCTATCTTTATACTTAATAGTTAGACTTAAACTGTATTTAACTATATTTTCCCCTGTATATGCCAGTTAAGAACGTGTATATAGAAGTAAACACGCATATCCCGAAACGTATCCCTTCCCTGCGAGGAGATATACATTATATAAATACACTTCGTTTGATAACGAGAAAGAGGATATTTCAGACTTCAGATGACGAAGATGAACTCTGGTTACTTACGTTACTATACGCTTGAAGTTCGAGTGATTTACAAGAGAGTTGGAGATAAAGTTTTACAATGCGTTGCTGAAATCGTCAGTCAACGTGCCCGTCATAACAGCGCAGCCATCCCTCAGTTGAAGAAACTTTCGTATTATAGCGTTTCTACGCGTTGGTTATCAGCGATAATGGTCTAAAATCAAAGAACGAACATACCAGACCACAGAAAAGCTATCCAAACGACGATTAAAGACGAATTCGACAAAAACCGAAGCGATATCCTTCTTGCTTCGCGAGTTTCGCCATGATTTTAACAAGGATATATAGGCATGGCCGTGCGCTCGCCCCAATGGTTTTGCACCCCTTGAAATACAAATAAAGCACAATCTGATCATATTAATTGTCTATGAAAACCACGAATTGTTCTCGTATTTTGCTGACCATCAGATTTATCAATTCTGGAGATCAACTGTGACGAGTTTTCAAACGTTTTTGCGCATCTAGTCCACCGGGCAGAGTTCATTCCTCGTCTGAGGTCCGAGGTAGAGTGAGACGCCCACGCAAAAATGAAAGCCAGCTGACCATGATGCTTTGCGCGGCTTGTCCAACGTCCTCTGGTATAGCCGACTAGAATCTCGATTTGTGAAATTTTTGCCGTCGAGATGTTAGATCATGTGATCTCTCAACTCAACTGGCTCAACTGCGCATGTCCCGCTAACACGTTGTCTTCTTTGTCTACTTCTTCGACAAAAATTCAACGCGTACAATTTCAATGGCCAGTCTCGAGGAAAGCAATGTACTTTTATGAGTTTATCGGCGATGCAAGTAATCGAGTGGAACTCAAAAACCGTCGACAGTGTCTTACTTAGTACTAGAAGAGTAGAAGTGAAATGCTGCCTTTGCAAAGCGAAGGATAGAAACAATGTCTGCAACGGTGCATGTCAATATGCTATGCAGGAGCAGGCATACATCACACTTTTTGGAGAAGGGGGATGCTATAAGATCAACCTTCAATTTTCTGTTCCAAACAACAAAATTAAATTGTTTAAATAATAATCTTTTCCAGTGCATCTAAAATGGTCTCTAAATGCGTGGAATGGCATTTTTCAAAGACCTTAGACGTTTTGGGGTATTCCTCTATATGTATACCTCAACTTCGGCTATGCCATCGGCAGATCGATCATGTTGCCAAAAAAACGTTGTCTTCTTTGTCTAGTTCTTCGACAAAAATTCACGGTAAGTACAACAAATCATGCCTTTATTTGCTTGTGGAAGTATTCATCAAGGCCATGAACGTTTCAGTGGCCAGTCTCGAGGAAAGCAATGTTCTTTTATGAGTTTATCGGCGTTATTAATAACCGCCAGTTGACTTGGCATTTTAATTTCAAAATGTTTATTTTTCATTGACAACTTTCATATTCATCTGTCAAATGTACACTTGTATTTTAATATCACTGTGTTTATAAACCTGGTTCAATTAATTGAACTGGGACAATCTCAAAGAAATTGGTGTTTAATTCACTTGACAAAGAACATAAAAATGATAGTACATGGAGACAAAATGTACTTGAATGCTTTTGACAATGGTCTCATTCCGCGTGAGGAATTATTATCGCTGAACAACTTACCAACTGTTGTTTGTTCGCCCGTTGAGGTAAATCATTACACAAAATCACCTGTGATGGTGACAAATATCGATCTACCCATTGTGGTGGAGCCCATTGAGGCACAAAATGAGAACTAAATTATGGAAATGACTGTCAAGGTCTGATCAGAAATAGTGAGCATGAACTCGAGTCTCCCTACTTTACTCTTCATTCAGCCTTTGATGAATACTTTCGCATATGACAATCATGCTATTTTAATATTAGAAGGCTATATGAATGATGGTCTTGATACATGTTTTAATATTAGATTCTGCTTTCTATTTATTTGATCCTTATTTATGCCAGAAATGCTAATGGGCTAATGGCATCTGTTGTCATGAAATATGATGATATTACAGTAAAGTAAGGCCTAGGTCAAACGTCGCTCTTCTCATGCGCCGAGTCAAATACAATTAAATTCGACGTTGGAGCGACTGTAGAGCGACATGGAATCAAACGTCGCTCCAGAGTCGCTCCTAATTGTTTTCGTAAACAAAAAGTGCATCTCAGATCTATTTTGTATTTCTTATCAGGCAAGTATAAATAATGTTATCGACGTCTCAAGTGACAGTCTTTAATCTATACATTGCACTAAATAGATTGCTCGAATTTAAAACTATACTGAGTTTGATTTTAGTAGTTTGACGACGGGCCGATCATATCCGCCGTCTGTTACAGTGTTACTTGTCAGACAGTCGTGGAAGAAGATGCTTACAGTTGATTTCACATTACTTTACCGCCGTGTGTTGCGAAGTTCGTTCGGAAGTTCGGAATTACGTTGCCAAGGTTGAAAATCATCCAATCAAATTACGAGCTTTGGATCAAAACTCATTCTGATTGGATAATTTTTCAACCTTGGCAACGTAATTCCGAACTTCCGAACGAACTTCGGAACTTCCCAACGAACTTCGCAACACACGGCGGTAAAGTAATGTGAAATCAACTGTAATAACTTCCAAACTACGCATTGTTGAAAAATATCATGTACATATGTTGTTAGAAATTTCATAAGCTTTCCTTTGATGTATATTTTACGTTTCTGCGTTATGTGGAACTTTTCAAAACGTCCACAATGTTCACACAATAATTACTTCAAAAATCAGGAAAACAAATATATTTCAAAACATGGTGGGAACATTTTGGACAAAATTTACACATAACGCAGGAACTTGAACTACACCTCAAATAAAAGCTCATGGGATTTCTAACAACATACTTACAGGATATATTTCAACGATGCTAGCTTGTTGCATAAATAATCGACATTATATAGTGTATTCGAACAATGTGAAAGTTGTTTGACTTTGTCTTTGTAACCGCATTCTCGTACCCAGATTTACGTTTAGTAGCCTTGTGTCAAGTATCTGCACATGCTCAGCTCTTGTTCAGTCCGAATTTTAAGGTAAAATAATTTATGCATTTTGTTCGGCGCATGAGAAGAGCGACGTTTGACTTGGCGTCGCTCCAGTGTCGCATTATGCGACAGGTCCTGCCGCTCCAAGTGAGCTCTGCCGCACTTAATCCATTCTGGTGCACTTAATTGAATCAAACGTCGCACTTCTGTAGCACTTAATACATCTATTTGATTCGGCGCATGAAGAAGAGCGACGTTTGACCAAGGCCTAAGACATTGTCGACGGTTTTTGAGTTCCACTCGATTACTTGCATAGATTTGGCGGTTATTACTTTATTGTCAGTTTCAGCTTGCTTTGAATTGAATTCCTTTGGTAAAATCACGGAGAAGAAGATTATTTGTTGTATAGAATATAATAATAGATACTTGGTTAAGCTAGTTCGGAATGTTCATTTCAATTATACGTATCGGATTTTAAAAGCAAGCTGAAACCGATTATAACAACGCCGATAAACTCATAAAAAAACATTGCTTTCCTCGAGACTGGCCATTGAAACGTTCATGGCCTTGATGAATACTTCCACGAGCAAAGAAAGGCATGATCTAACATCTCGACGGCAAAAATTTCACAAATCGAGATTCCTTGTCGGCTATACATAGCTCGGCAAAGGGCTGGCACGAGTTAACACATAGGTAGCCCAAGTGGAACGTCAAGAATAGTGTGCTGCCTCCCTTCGGTCGGCAGCAACAAGGAGACGAAATGTACTTGAATGCTTTTGACAATGGTCTCATTCCGCGTGAGGAATTATTATCGCTGAATTGAACAACTTACCAACTGTTGTTTGTTCGCCCGTTGAGGTAAATCATGAGTGCATTTTTGGTGCTTCACGCCGGATATATCCCGGGCGGGACAGAGCTCAGCATGGCGGCCACAACAGTCAAATTGGCGGGAGATTGAGCTTCAAGTCCTGGCGGCGGAAATTGCGCGCACTATTGGCGGTATTGTCATTGAATCATGCGTCTGTTGCTAAGGATTTTATCAATGACTTGGCGTTATCTGACTTGGCGTTATCAGCGCCATTGCACAAATCACATAAGGCCCTACCTTAATTTTCTCAATTTGCACGCTTCTGGTTGGCGCTTCGGCGGAGACCTGAGTTCTTCATTGGCGTACTGATGCTGGCGGCCTGGTACCACTGATCTCAAATAATATACTCATTATACTGGATAGAACATCTATTGTTTCGCGCGTGGCAAAAATTGAAGTCGGAAGTGAGGCTAAAAATCTCGCGGCCACCATATCCGGTGGGACCCACAATATTGCTGAATCATAGTTTTCGCCTCTGGTTTTCGCTTTAAATGATCGGGTTTTTAACGAAAACCAGCTAAATTTTTGTAACATGTATCTGTCGCTATGGGAGAACTTAAAAGTGGCTGTATGAAAACCAAGTGGGTCCCACTTGAAATGGCCGCCACTAATTTATTCCGACTTCACAGCGAGCACCGGATGCTCTATCCAGTATAATGAGTATATTATTTGAGATCAGTGCCTGGTACGCTGGCGCAGTTATCCGGCGGCAGAAAATTATGGAATGCACTCTGGCTGTGATGGTGACAAATATCGATCTAATGAGAACCAAATTTGATTTATAAATTATGGAAATGACTGTCAAGGTCAGGTCTGGTCAGAAATAGTGAGCTTGAACTCGAGTCTCCCCACTTTACTCTTCATTCAGCCTTGATGAATACTTTCGCACATGACAATCATGCTATTTTAATATTAGAAGGCTATATGATGCATGGCCTTGATACATGTTTTAGAATTAGATTGTGCTTTCTATTTATTTGATCCTCATGCCAGAAATGCTAATGGCATCTGTTGTCATGAAATATGATGATATCCTTGAATTAGAGCAATGTTTGAAATTGTTCCAGTTCAATTGAACCAGGTTTATAAACACAGTGATATTAAAATACAAGTGTACATTTGACAGATGAATATCAAAGTTGTTCAATGAAAAATAAACATTTTGAAATTAAAATGCCAAGTCAACTGGCGGTTATTAACAACGCCGATAAACTCATAAAAAACATTGCTTTCCTCGAGACTGGCCACTGAAACGTTCATGGCCTTGATGAATACTTCCACAACAAATAAAGGCATGATTTGTTGTACTTACCGTGAATTTTTGTCGAAGATGCAGACAAAGAAGACAATGTTTTTTTGGCAACATGGTCGATCTGCCCATGGCATAGCCGAAGTTGAGGTATACATATATAGGAATACCCCAAAACATCTAAGGTCTTTGAAAAATGCCATTCCTCGCATTTCGAGACCATTTTAGATGCACTGGAAAAGATTATTATTTAAACAATTTAATTTTGTTGTTTGGAACAGAAAATTGAAGGTTGATCTTATAGCATCCCCCTTCTCCAAAAAGTGTGATGTATGCCTCCTCATAGCATATTAACATGCACCGTTGCAGACATTGTTTCTATCCTTCGCTTTGCAAAGGCAGCATTTCACTTCTGATAAGAACTCCTAGTTTAACCACTCTTATTGGGCGGTTTTCTCAGTGTCCGAATGTTCATCTTGAGATTGTTTATCCGAAAAGTGTCACGTGGACCCCCTAAGGCTCTAGCTGGAAAAAGGTGGATTTCATGCTACTCTCTAATCTGCCTCGTCCCCAGTCGCTTTTCAAGAATGAGATATTGAGTAAATTTGAGAGGGCACATCGAGCTTCGAACAAATATTTTCCTAAAAGTTATAAGAAGAGCCTGTGGAGGAGGCAGAGATCTAATCATAGTCAATTGATCTTTATATAAAGGAAAACTATAGATTAATACTCCTGTAAACTATAGGACTGGTAACGACATACGAGTGTTTGGGCGTGTTGAAACACGGTTTATATAAATACAACCGAATTTTGTACAAGTAACTATTTTCACGATTATTGGTAAATTTTGAAGTCTAGAGGCTCTGAAATGCAATTTCCAGCATTCTACAGAAGATATTCTTTGAAAAAATCAAGCGAGATGAAGATCTAAATGCTAAGTATTTAACGCAGTTCGATGACTGCACCCCACCAAATGAACGGAAACATCCATTGAATTATATCTATCTATGACTGTGATCTGATTTAGTGATTAATAATATTGTAACGGTACATTCCTTATATTCAAACTGCGCAAACGGTAAATCTACTTTAAAGATATTTCGTTATTAAAATTGTGGGAATTGGGGCAAAATCGGAAATCAGGATTGAATTTCAATATGCGACATATGGAGAAACCCGGTGGATTGTTGGATATACAAACCAGGCACAACTTACTCAGTTAGAAACATAATGGCCATGCATAAACAAACTTGTTCACTGTTCTCTTACTTAGTTTTTAAGTTTACACTTAACAGTTGTGACTCGTTAGTAAAGAAAAAAGTTTTGAAACATCCCAGCGATGGCCACACGCCTCGCCACCGTACTGCAAGCCATTCACAACAGCCGTCAACTCAAAACTCATCTCGGCTTAGCTTGCCTGATACGCCGACAATACATATGATCAGTTAACACCGAAAATCCGCGTTTCTTGTCAAGCCAAGGTATTAGTTTTGAGATTCTAATACCTTGAGGTCCAGGTCTAACGCTCTAAGCCTTTCAAACACTCGTCGCTAAAGTCGAACGACGTTGCGCGCGTCAGCGAGGACTGTACGGTACTGCGGAATACTAAACTTTTTAGTGCTTAGCTACCAGATAATTGAAATCAAACAATCATTCCGTCACTGTTCCGTAAGAATAAGTACTTTCTGATGGAATAATTATGTTATTTTACAATTCATTTCAATCTGGAGAAAAAAAAGGTATTAGACTAATACCTCTAATACCTTAGCGCGCCGCCCCTGTAATGAACCATGTTCTCCCTCAGGTAAGTTCCCTCCGGGGAAATATAAATATCTATAACAAGTGCTGTATTTTAATAGTGTATTCTACAACTAACCTCGTCGTAATAAATGGCCCACTTCTTGTAGAACTCACGAACTTGTTCTGGCGTGGCGTCTGGTGGGAACGATGCCTGACTGGCGCGCTCTTCGGCCATATTAGTATGATAGAATATAGAGTAGTTATATAACAAGTTATATGCCACTTTAAGACAAAGGACAATAGACAAAGAACAATGTAATCCACCTTTCCGACCCTGAGGCCTTAGCGGGTCCACGTGACACTTTTCGGACAAACAATCTCAGATGAACTTTCGGACACTGAGAAAACCGTACAATAAGAGTGTTTAAAAGATGGTCTTAGAGTGCTGTAAAAGTGATTCTCGACACCCATAACGATTAACTCTTTCTTGTCCGAATTGGTCTTTAGTATTTTATTCTGGCTAACGCCAGACGATTTTATTCACCTCTGGGGAAGCCCCCGGACAGGAATGAGTTATAAACTATCTCTTTAACTCTTTCTTCCGAATTGGTCTTTAGTATTTTATTCTGGCTAACGCCAGACGATTTTATTCACCTCTGGGGAAGCCCCCGGACAGGAATGAGTTAAACATAAAAGAAATAGTAGAGAAAATGTCAAAATTTGTAGATTTGTTTTAAACGCGACAATTATGATTAGTGTCTTGCCGTGTATGAACAGTTTATTTATACGAATGTTGTGCAGTTGTATAGAAAGCGCATGTTGAATGATTTACAACAAATCACGAAAAATCTACTGTGGAATCATTGTTGATGCCCATACATTTAACGTTCGGTTTGGTCATCCAAAAAAAAAAGCACGCCAAAAAATACACGCCGCGGGATACAATGTTGTTGTGATGATGGCATATTAAAATGGTCAGTGTCATGTTTCAGTGCAAGAAGAAAAGTCGCAGTTGTTCGTGTTATTTATAAACAATGAAGAAAGAACACTTACATTATATCATACCATGAATTGTTATTTTGGTAATGATATGATCATATAATGTAGATTAACAGTTAACATTATATCAAACCATGAGTTGCCGTTTCAGTCATGATTTGATATAATGCAAAGACGGCAATTTCATTATTTGAAATCATGGACCGCTGTGTAAGTCATGGTTTCATATAAACAATGCGCTATATCATTATATCAAACCATGACTAAATGAAAGTCATGGTTTGATATAATGCAATACGACACTTTCATTATATCAAACAATGACTAAATAAAAATTCATGGTTTGATATAATGCAATACGAACACTTTCATTATATCAAACCATGACTTGCGAATATACTCATAGTTTGATATAATGCAATTTGGTGCGCCATCTGTCCAAAAATCATATTTGAGTTGCGAATTTACTCATGGTTTGATATAATGCAATTTGATGCGCCATCTGTCCAAAATCCATTTACTCATGGTTTGATATAATGCAATTTGACGCGCCATCTGTCCAAAAATCAGTTTACTCATGGTTTGATATAATGCAATTTGACGCGCCATCTGTCCAAAAATCAGTTTACTCATGGTTTGATATAATGCAATTTGGTGCGCCATCTGTCCAAAAATCGATTTACTCATGGTTTGATATAATGCAATTTGATGCGCCATCTGTCCAAAAATAAATTTACTCATGGTTTGATATAATGCAATTTGGTGCGCCATCTGTTCAAAAATCAATTTAAGCCAATATCCGGTTTAAGGAGACTGAGAACTAACGACCAAAGCGCGCCAAGATCACTTTCGCGCTTTCGCTTCGAACCTTCGTTCGAGCTTTCGTCTTCTTAGATTAATAGTTTTAATTTCTCCTAATGGAAAGCAACGAGCAGGAACTAGCGGGTGCCATATCTAGAGCTGTAGCAGGAGCTGTGACGTGAGCTCTGTATTAGCCCAGAGACCCAGCGCATCGAGACCGAGCGCGTCGCGACGGCAACGAATAATACAAATACAGTCGTCACAGAGGCTGAGCAATCACGAGTGTCAGACGTTGATCAGGTGCGTATGGCTAGACTAAAGATAGATAATTACTAAACTTAATGTGTTATTACCACGTACGTGTGTGATATTTGAACAGGCCTAGTATTCTGATGCGACAAATAATAAAATTTTGGTTCAACATGAAAAAAAATTATTAAGCCCCCATCCTATCTTTAGCCCCCACCCCCTTTTTAATAAGCCAACAGGGGTCTGAATGGAGGAAATATGGTAATTGCACTGTATAATAAAGAAATATGATAAAAATCAAATTATTTGCATTGCTGCAATACATATATTCAAAGCACACTTTGCTATGTGTAGATTTCGGTTTAATTACTCATGCCCTGTGATGACAACTTTGTATGAAATGCCTTAACTCTGGGAGAGGGCCAAAGTGTCAAATGCCCCTGCACAGTGTTCCAAGGGAGGTTATGGGCACACTACATAACCATGATGTTAGGCAATACAATCCCAATGCAGGGGTGGATCTAGGTGAAAATCTGACTGTATCGTATTTGTGATGACACCAAAGTTAGGGGGGTCCGGGGGCATTCCCCCCCTGAAAATTTTGAAAATTAAGACACCGGAAATGCGATTTCCTGCAATCTGATGGAATGTTTAGACAAAATACAGCGGCACGCGCAACTTAAATTTTTCATGAATATAAATAACCAAAAACGACAAATTAAAGTTAACTGGTATTATAAAAAGTTTGGTAATAAATATTGTCAACAACAAAAACTGTTTATGTTACTGTAGATTATTTAATACTCAATATATAGCTCAACATACCTGTATCGGCGAGCTATCATACTTTATAAATTAATTAGGCTATAATAAGCCCAGACGACATCTACTTTTATAAATAATAGTTATATTCCCATTCTAAATGCGTGGGTACCTGGACATTGTAATATTACTAGCAAATAATTATACTCAGAATTGCACATTCTAAATGTGTTAATGCCATTGTGATCAAAACGATGATGACACAGACACTAGTATACAGAGAGGTTCATGATGTTTTAAAATTAACGACAACATTTTATACAATTAATGATATTTTCAAAAGCATATCAGAACAGCAACTGACACTCAGACTTGGTTTTACGCCGACTCGAGTAAGTCTTCATTTTAATGTAAATCAATACACACAAGTCAAGGACAGTCTCAGTCGCTGTCATTAGCATACTCCAAGTTTAGTGCATAATATTAGTAGCTAAAATATTTATTATTCATGAACTTTATACCTCACTGGGTGCTGATTGAAGAGCGCGATTCCTGGCTGCGAGGGAACTGTAGCTTCGAAAAATTAGACACAAGAAGTTCGGCTGTAAGACACTTCTCACAATACGCTTAAGAGGGAGTAATCTACTCGCCTTTTCTTCCGGAGAATAACTTCCATTATCCAAGACACAACAGCTGTTGTAGAACACTGTTGGACGCCATGGTGAGTTAGAGGCGCTTGCCGCTCGTAAAGTTGCATAAAACTAAATCACATCACGCCGTAATCATATTTAGATCGTCGGAGACTGCTCCGATACAGTCAACTGTATCGGAAGTGTGGAAACTGCAGCAAAACGTGACCAAAATCAAGCATTTTGATTGGTTTGATACAGTCAACTGTATCAGATACAGTCGCTACAGTTACTATATTTAGCACAACTGTATCAATCGTAACCTCATCCGTAACACATCGCCATTAAAGTGCATATACAAGAATTTTCATTTTTTTCTAAAAATCGGCCGTGTTGAGACGATTCTAACGATATATAACACTCCTTCAAACGGATGAAAACTGCCCGAGATGCTTGGTTCCAAACACGAGTTTTTCAAAACATGGCCGGGAGAAAGGAGTCTGAGTCCGAATAAGGCTGATGACGTCAAATCGGGACAAGCTGTAATTTCGACTACAGTTGTTTACTTTACAATTGCGGCAAAATACCTTCGCGGTGTGTTTTATTCGAGTGTTTCAACAAACCAGATAATGGCAAAAACTCAGAGAATGGTATAACACTACACAGGAAGGCTTACACTAAAGGTTTAAGATTGGAGGCAAGAGAAAGACGCCAACTTTGGGTTGTTAACTTGTTAAGTACAAACGCACACAAAGTGTAAGCCAGTCGATTCCCAACGTCGGTTTCGCTGAAGAGTGATGACCTTTGGAGATCAGTTCTTCATCTAAGTTTTCCAGTACAAGACAAGATAAGCTCTATATCTCGTGTATAGAAATGGATGGTATTATAGTAACGTTCTACCCGCCCGCATCTGCTCCACACGACCACCAAGTGACCAAGAAGCGCTTTCAGGGCGAGCGATCCGAGTTACGCAGATCCGAGTCACGCAGTGAGAAATCAACAAACCCGTTGTATATTGTAATTTAATGCATTTTTTCCACAAATATGGACCTTCGGTACAATAACTTTTTAGATATTTAGATATTTAGGAAGTACGAAGAAGAGTCAAATACCACTGAAAAATCCCAATCTTCCATACCCTAACTACATCTACTCTTGAATATTTAATAAAAACAAAACAAGCAGTCTGATATCGTCCTGTCAAGCACCCTGCGAGGAGACGTGCAGCTGACAAGGTTCCTCGCTGATAGTTTTCTTTTTACAGCTTTTACGTAAATCTGTTACAGCTGAGGATAATTGGGCCTTAATAGCCCTTTACAACATATGCCTCATCCGTAGGCATTTCGAGAGTCTGTTTATTTTTTAGCTAATTTGCGGTCTGACAGGTAAAACACTTTTGCCATTGATAAATTATAATATTTATTGGCATATCAGGAATACAATTTTAGTGATCTTCCAAACTGTAGCTTTATTCTATAGATACGAATACGTAGAAAACCCTAATCATACCAACCACAGTAAATAGCTGTAAAGCTCTAGAACAAAGTCAGTGGTTCATGTAACGCGAGAATTATATGTCGACTGTCGGGTCTCTTCGGGTATTAAATATTAACACAACTATTAACGGCGTGTGCGATTGTAACTGTAAGTGTGTATAATATAAAGACACTTGCCAGCGACATTACTGACCAATAAGTATATCTACGCGAAAGACCTGATCAGACATTAGGAAAGCAAAGAATGAAAGTATTATTTCCACACATGTACAGCGTTCAATATGTCAAGTCTCTTCGCCTTTATATTACACAGCTTCATGCTTACCTAGAAAGTGTCACCTGCAAGTTTACTTAATCACCGTCTGTGCAATTGTAAGCGTATATAATATCAAGATACTTGCCAGCGACATTTATACTGCCCAATAATTATGTCTGTGAACACATAAAACACATCCGAGACAGAAAGACTTGATCAGACATCAACGCAGGCAGCTGACAAGATGTTCGACATAACGACATATGCTTGTTTTGTTTTCATTATATTTTCATGCTCGATGTATTCAGATGATCTGGAAGGTTGTGGTTTTTCAGCAGCTCTTCTTTCTTTCTAAATATCTAAAAAAGTTATTTTACCTGGAGTCCGTGTTTGTTAAAATAATTGCATCAAAACATGCGTTGAATCCTCTTGTCGCGCTTGACTCTCAATTCAAAGCTTTCCTTCGCGTTTGTCTGCAGCCAAATATGATGGGTAGGAGGTTTCTCTAATATATATCAGCCCTTTTTAGCCATGGGATATAGGGCTTCTCTTGCCTTGAAAACAATGTTTCCGAAGAAACTGTCTGGCCAGTTGAAATGCTTACACCAAACAGTGCGCCATACTGTATCTTTGCGTTCGCACTAACATCCTAACATTGGCATCATTCTATTGCTTCTGGTATTAAATCTTCATCGTAAACTTCCCTATGAAGTATTGTACCGTTTTTAGGGTCTCGCTTGTTGAAACATCCGAATACAACACCCCGCGAAGGTAGTCGCAAATGCAGTTTGTCCCGATTTGACGTCATCAGCCTTATTTGGACTCAGACTCTTTTCTCCCGGCCATGTTTTGAAAAAACATATTTTCGCCATGTTTAGAACCAAATATCTCGGGAAGTTTTCATCCGTTGAAGGAGTGTTATATATCGTTAGAATCGTCTCAATACGGCCGATTTTTAGAAAAAAAAGAAGAAAATTCTCGTATATGCACTTTAAAGAATCGAGACGAGAGCGCCTTATGCGCGATGCTTTACTGGCAAGGAAACGCAGGTTGGTGGGGATGCGCTTACGGGCAATTTTTGCGGGCTACCTAGAATTTCCTGCAGAAAAGTGCGAGTTCGTCTCCCTGGTCGTAGAACAGAACTGATTTTAAGCTTTGAAAAATTGCGTACATTAGCATCAAAGAATTTGAAAATGATGTTGCTGAAAAAGCTACTTGTGAAATGTAATTATTCGAATTTTAATTTATTTTAATTTAATTAAATTATTAAGCGAAAATCTGACTGTATCATACGATACAGTTGATACAGTCTACAATCATTTTCAAAAGTCTTGGGACATTTGCGTCATTTTTCGCTTTTCCAACTCCCCCGACCCCTGTTCAATGTTGTATACCATGTTTACGCTGAATATTACCGAAATTGTTCACGTGTTTGATTAGGCAACATTGTAAAGGGAGGGGAGGGAGGGATAGTGTACATATCGCAAAAAAGACGTTGTTGAACGAGTATATTTAGAAAAGCTCAAGTGTCCCAACTACTTTTGAAATTGATTGTCCGTAGCGCTGTTTCATTATATTGTCGAAAAACATGCTGTTCCACTCAAGTAAACACTATAGGCAGAAAGTTAAAACAATGTTATAGCACATTTACAACCTATTAAGGACTAACATTTAGCTTAGGAATATGGCATTTTAGAACTTAGTTAGCCCCCCTGTAGTGCAAGAATTAGTGCCCCCCTGTAAGATTAACCCAAAACAAATGGAAAGAATGGCGAATGAGCGAGCGGTATGGAAGAAAGCGGTGGTAGATGGAGTGAAGATGTGGGAAATTGAGCAGATAGAAGACCGTCGGCAGAAGAGGCTTCGCAGGAAGAACCCTACTGCTGCTGCACCGACGGGGTTCACCTGCGACATCTGCCAACGTCCGTGCAAGGGTCGCGCTGGGTTTGTAGCACACCAGCGGCTTGCACACCGTAGATGAATACTCCAAACTGGCCTCGGACGAATCGCCCAGCCACTCCAACAACAACAGTGCAGCTGATTATCCGACCCTTCTCGCAATTAACAACGATGCTCACCACGGTGCTCACGAGAAAAACATGCAATAGGGCGAAGACTGTTATTACTCGGGCTACCTGTGGTAGCCTAGTCTAGGTTTCGGCTCTGTTATTTGTGTTTTTATTTTTATTTTTTATTTTTTTGTGTCGACAATTTGCAATTCTTGCGCAACGTTTCCCAAAAGCCTTTGCGACCCTGAAGCGTGCTCAAATGATTTCATCATGGCTGATTTTCATGCATGAGTCGCGAGTTTTTTCTTTTCCTGACGGCCTTTGGTTGTGTTGTTCGAAGTGAATTTGTGTTTTAATGATAAACACGCTCACAATGCTTACAATAGACTATAGTAGACCTGGGTTGGTCGGCGATCTCGATAACCGTACGCTGAAAATGTGTAGTACTCGACCAACTCTCGATCAATGTGTTCTCGATCAATTTTATACATGTGTTATTAAATTCTACTGAAAAATGTTGCTCAAGTGCTGTAAATCAAAGAACAAAGAAAGTTGGTAAAGCCAACTTGCAAGTGAAAGGTAAACATGCTATGTTTTACATCTTCATCGATTCGAGGTTGACATTTAGCCGAACTAGCTGACTTGTGTCTGTGAATGCTGTATCTGTATGTAAATGTATTGAGGTTTAAACTGTATTAATATTTGTGGTTTGCTTCATTTTTGCTTGTATTGTTTATTATTGATTTATTGTACTGATGTCTTGCAAATAAAAGTCGATTCTATTCAACAGTTTATACATTACTTTCATCAAGTTATTGTTTGGGTACACCAATATGGCTACCATTTCAATGTTTAGGTACACCAGTATGGCTGCCATTTCATTGTTTTGGTAACACCAGTATAGCCACCATTTCATTGTTTTGTACACCAATATGGCCACTATTTCATTGTTTTAGTTAACCAGTATGGCCACCATTTCATTGTTTTGGTACACCAATATGGCCACCATTTCATTGTTTCTGTACACCAATATGGCCACTATTTCATTGTTTTGGTACCCCAATATGGCCACCATTTCATTGTTTTGGTACACCAATATGGCCATTATTTCATTGTTTTGGTACACCAGTATGGCCACACTATTTCATTATTTTGGTACACCAATATGGCTGATTGGCCACTATTTCATTGTTTTGGTACACCAGTATTACCACTATTTCATTGTTTTGGTACACCAGTATGGCTGATTGTCCACTATTTCATTGTTTTGGTACACCAGTATGGCCACTATTTCAATGTTTTGGTACACCAGTAATGGCCACCATTTCAATGTTTTGGCAAAGCAGTATGGCTGCCAAATCAATGTTTTGGTACACCAGTATACCCAGCATACCCAGGCGAAGACTATTATTTAAAATGACATTTTATATAAACCAGTCTTGTAATATGTTAGTTTAGAATAAGATAATAGCGCCTTTTTACAATTGACGCTTTTAAAAAACGTTTTTTACAACGATGCTCGCTATATACTATAAATAACTTGATCTTATGTCTTCTATTTTATTACGGAAGTGAGCATCGTTGCCGCTTAACATCAAAATCAATTATTTTTTAAATGAAATAGCTGTTAATGCCTTTAATAGAAAACCACACAGAGCAGTTAACATCAGCAAACAGCCGAACTGACCAGTTTTGGAGAAACGACACAGATCTAACGAAATAATTCCCATGGTAATCTGTGAGCATCGTGGTGAGCACCGTAGCGAGCAACCGTGCTGGTATTAGTCATAACAACCGAATATCAAGTTATATTTGTTAATAAGTTAGCGCATCATTTCCACGCGTTGTCGCTCTGTACACTGGTGTTCCCGTACGTGATATGTATGGCTTGTATATGCTAATGAAAACCTAAAACAATTTTCAATACATTACGCAATTTAATTGTTTTCAATAGGAGTTAGTAGATGTGTAAAATTTGGGTGCTTTTTGATCGAAGTTCACTTCTACAATATTGCTTTTCCGTAGTGAAATTGAGTAACGCACATGTTCTTTGGCATTTGTGTAATTATTAGAATATTCGCTATTCCAAAAAGCGTTTTCTCTAACACGCGCAGAGCACATGAAACGCTGCGCACCTCTGGTTAACACAAAGACGTTTCAATTCCCCTTTAACGCGAAGTCGTTTAAGTGAAGGGAATATTGCATAAGTTACACTCTCCACCTACTTAAATAAATGCGCAATCGATTGATTGTAAATATATTTAAATTATTCTTTAGATAAATCAAGCTTTTTCAATTGCATTGTCTTCGGGCGATCATTTTAATTGTAATATCTTTTCAATAATTCATGCAAAGACGTCTTAATCAATAAAATTACTTTTGTTCGAGAAATAAGGTGCATTTAAGACCTTCAAACTGCCCTAACAATTCTGTTAACAACAAAATGTCAACATTTCACTCAATTATCGCTATTATTGAGGAAAAACCCCCAACTACATAACAGCTAATTTTCATTAACGAAAAATGTTTTCACAGACAGTCCGTAGCGCTGTTTCATTATACTGTCGAAAAACATGCTGTTCCACTCAAGTAAACACTATACATTATAGGCAGAAAGTTAAAACAATGTTATAGCACATTTACAACATATTAAGGACTAATATTTAGCTTAGGAATATGGCATTTTAGAACTTAGTTAGCCCCCCTGTAGTGCAGCTGATAATCCGACCCTATTCGCAATTAACAACGATGCTCACCACGGTGCTCACGAGAAAAACATGCAATAGGGCGAAGACTATTATTTAAAATGACATTTTATATAAACCAGTCTTGTAATATGTTAGTTTAGAATAAGATAATAGCGCATTTTTACAATTGACGCTTTTAAAAAACGTTTTTTACAACGATGCTCCCTATACACTATAAATAACTTGATCTTATGTCTTCTATTTTATTACGGAAGTGAGCATCGTTGCCGCTTAACATCAAAATCAATTATTTTTTAAATGAAATAGCTGTTAATGCCTTTAATAGAAAACCACACAGAGCAGTTAACATCAGCAAACAGCCGAACTGACCAGTTTTGGAGAAACGACACAGATCTAACGAAATAATTCCCATGGTAATCTGTGAGCATCGTGGTGAGCACCGTAGCGAGCAACCGTGCTGGTATTAGTCATAACAACCGAATATCAAGTTATATTTGTTAATAAGTTAGCGCATCATTTCCACGCGTTGTCGCTCTGTACACTGGTGTTCCCGTACGTGATATGTATGGCTTGTATATGCTAATGAAAACCTAAAACAATTTTCAATACATTACGCAATTTAATTGTTTTCAATAGGAGTTAGTAGATGTGTAAAATTTGGGTGCTTTTTGATCGAAGTTCACTTCTACAATATTGCTTTTCCGTAGTGAAATTGAGTAACGCACATGTTCTTTGGCATTTGTGTAATTATTAGAATATTCGCTATTCCAAAAAGCGTTTTCTCTAACACGCGCAGAGCACATGAAACGCTGCGCACCTCTGGTTAACACAAAGACGTTTCAATTCCCCTTTAACGCGAAGTCGTTTAAGTGAAGGGAATATTGCATAAGTTACACTCTCCACCTACTTAAATAAATGCGCAATCGATTGATTGTAAATATATTTAAATTATTCTTTAGATAAATCAAGCTTTTTCAATTGCATTGTCTTCGGGCGATCATTTTAATTGTAATATCTTTTCAATAATTCATGCAAAGACGTCTTAATCAATAAAATTACTTTTGTTCGAGAAATAAGGTGCATTTAAGACCTTCAAACTGCCCTAACAATTCTGTTAACAACAAAATGTCAACATTTCACTCAATTATCGCTATTATTGAGGAAAAACCCCCAACTACATAACAGCTAATTTTCATTAACGAAAAATGTTTTCCCAGACAGTCCGTAGCGCTGTTTCATTATACTGTCGAAAAACATGCTGTTCCACTCAAGTAAACACTATACATTATAGGCAGAAAGTTAAAACAATGTTATAGCACATTTACAACATATTAAGGACTAATATTTAGCTTAGGAATATGGCATTTTAGAACTTAGTTAGCCCCCCTGTAGTGCAGCTGATAATCCGACCCTATTCGCAATTAACAACGATGCTCACCACGGTGCTCACGAGAAAAACATGCAATAGGGCGAAGACTATTATTTAAAATGACATTTTATATAAACCAGTCTTGTAATATGTTAGTTTAGAATAAGATAATAGCGCATTTTTACAATTGACGCTTTTAAAAAACGTTTTTTACAACGATGCTCCCTATACACTATAAATAACTTGATCTTATGTCTTCTATTTTATTACGGAAGTGAGCATCGTTGCCGCTTAACATCAAAATCAATTATTTTTTAAATGAAATAGCTGTTAATGCCTTTAATAGAAAACCACACAGAGCAGTTAACATCAGCAAACAGCCGAACTGACCAGTTTTGGAGAAACGACACAGATCTAACGAAATAATTCCCATGGTAATCTGTGAGCATCGTGGTGAGCACCGTAGCGAGCAACCGTGCTGGTATTAGTCATAACAACCGAATATCAAGTTATATTTGTTAATAAGTTAGCGCATCATTTCCACGCGTTGTCGCTCTGTACACTGGTGTTCCCGTACGTGATATGTATGGCTTGTATATGCTAATGAAAACCTAAAACAATTTTCAATACATTACGCAATTTAATTGTTTTCAATAGGAGTTAGTAGATGTGTAAAATTTGGGTGCTTTTTGATCGAAGTTCACTTCTACAATATTGCTTTTCCGTAGTGAAATTGAGTAACGCACATGTTCTTTGGCATTTGTGTAATTATTAGAATATTCGCTATTCCAAAAAGCGTTTTCTCTAACACGCGCAGAGCACATGAAACGCTGCGCACCTCTGGTTAACACAAAGACGTTTCAATTCCCCTTTAACGCGAAGTCGTTTAAGTGAAGGGAATATTGCATAAGTTACACTCTCCACCTACTTAAATAAATGCGCAATCGATTGATTGTAAATATATTTAAATTATTCTTTAGATAAATCAAGCTTTTTCAATTGCATTGTCTTCGGGCGATCATTTTAATTGTAATATCTTTTCAATAATTCATGCAAAGACGTCTTAATCAATAAAATTACTTTTGTTCGAGAAATAAGGTGCATTTAAGACCTTCAAACTGCCCTAACAATTCTGTTAACAACAAAATGTCAACATTTCACTCAATTATCGCTATTATTGAGGAAAAACCCCCAACTACATAACAGCTAATTTTCATTAACGAAAAATGTTTTCACAGACAGTCCGTAGCGCTGTTTCATTATACTGTCGAAAAACATGCTGTTCCACTCAAGTAAACACTATACATTATAGGCAGAAAGTTAAAACAATGTTATAGCACATTTACAACATATTAAGGACTAATATTTAGCTTAGGAATATGGCATTTTAGAACTTAGTTAGCCCCCCTGTAGTGCAGCTGATAATCCGACCCTATTCGCAATTAACAACGATGCTCACCACGGTGCTCACGAGAAAAACATGCAATAGGGCGAAGACTATTATTTAAAATGACATTTTATATAAACCAGTCTTGTAATATGTTAGTTTAGAATAAGATAATAGCGCATTTTTACAATTGACGCTTTTAAAAAACGTTTTTTACAACGATGCTCCTATACACTATAAATAACTTGATCTTATGTCTTCTATTTTATTACGGAAGTGAGCATCGTTGCCGCTTAACATCAAAATCAATTATTTTTTAAATGAAATAGCTGTTAATGCCTTTAATAGAAAACCACACAGAGCAGTTAACATCAGCAAACAGCCGAACTGACCAGTTTTGGAGAAACGACACAGATCTAACGAAATAATTCCCATGGTAATCTGTGAGCATCGTGGTGAGCACCGTAGCGAGCAACCGTGCTGGTATTAGTCATAACAACCGAATATCAAGTTATATTTGTTAATAAGTTAGCGCATCATTTCCACGCGTTGTCGCTCTGTACACTGGTGTTCCCGTACGTGATATGTATGGCTTGTATATGCTAATGAAAACCTAAAACAATTTTCAATACATTACGCAATTTAATTGTTTTCAATAGGAGTTAGTAGATGTGTAAAATTTGGGTGCTTTTTGATCGAAGTTCACTTCTACAATATTGCTTTTCCGTAGTGAAATTGAGTAACGCACATGTTCTTTGGCATTTGTGTAATTATTAGAATATTCGCTATTCCAAAAAGCGTTTTCTCTAACACGCGCAGAACACATGAAACGCTGCGCACCTCTGGTTAACACAAAGACGTTTCAATTCCCCTTTAACGCGAAGTCGTTTAAGTGAAGGGAATATTGAATAAGTTACACTCTCCACCTACTTAAATAAATGCGCAATCGATTGATTGTAAATATATTTAAATTATTCTTTAGATAAATCAAGCTTTTTCAATTGCATTGTCTTCGGGCGATCATTTTAATTGTAATATCTTTTCAATAATTCATGCAAAGACGTCTTAATCAATAAAATTACTTTTGTTCGAGAAATAAGGTGCATTTAAGACCTTCAAACTGCCCTAACAATTCTGTTAACAACAAAATGTCAACATTTCACTCAATTATCGCTATTATTGAGGAAAAACCCCCAACTACATAACAGCTAATTTTCATTAACGAAAAATGTTTTCCCAGACAGTCCGTAGCGCTGTTTCATTATACTGTCGAAAAACATGCTGTTCCACTCAAGTAAACACTATACATTATAGGCAGAAAGTTAAAACAATGTTATAGCACATTTACAACATATTAAGGACTAATATTTAGCTTAGGAATATGGCATTTTAGAACTTAGTTAGCCCCCCTGTAGTGCAGCTGATAATCCGACCCTATTCGCAATCCATCACTTTGGCGTCAAACGATGCTGGGGGCAACACGTGCGCGCTAATTGGAAAACTCGGACAAACAACCCTGTGCTTGCGCTTTATTATAGTCTCGTATTTCCTAGTGAATATGGTTGTCACAAAAAGATGCGCTTGGGGAACATGTTCTAACGATTCACGGATACCGCATTTGCTGAAGAGAAACAATAATAATGATGAAGTGTTTTTTGTTCACTTCCCTGGTATTAAATACCATAAAGACAAACGAGAGCGATGGATACGAGCTTGTCATCGAGGCGATAAGTTTGTGTGCGGCAAAGATAGTTATATTTGTAGTCTACATTTTGTTGGAGAAAATGGCCCAACGTTGCAGTACCCGGATCCTTTATCGGCGGTCACAAGTGCAGAAAATGTAAGTCATAAATATTTTATAACGCAAGATTTAAGACAATATATACAGTGATTTGCGCGAGTGTAAATATAGTTTTACCGTATATTAACATAAACATGATCCATCAAATTGAACATGGCATAATATTTCCTTCTGCGATTTCTGTATATTAAAGTCATGTCTTGTTTTATCGTGTTTTAGGTTACTAAAATGAAGAAAAAGCGAAAGGAGCCAGCAGATAGGACGCATACAAAAACAGTAAAGCGTCCACGCATTAGCAAGAAAAGCGCGGCGGAAATTCTTTTGACTCTTGGCGAAGACTTACCAGCAAATGACAATGTCAATGAAGACGACGGAGTTAATATTGAAATACCAACTGGCAACGAACCAGAAACGCACGAAACGCACGAAGCTACGAATGCCGAAGTTACAGAAGCTTGTTTGATTTCACGAAAGACACATTCAGCTTCCCAGGTAAGGTTGCTAAAGTAGCAAGGTGAAATGGAAATATGATGAAATTAAATGGAAATTGCTATCTCAGTAGTCAGTATACGTTATAGCTACTTCTTTATTACAGACCAGCATAACAATGGAGCATTTAGAAACATACTCTACAGAAAACCTCATGGATTCCAAAAAGATGAGAAGACGTTTATTTTTGTTAAAAGTGTATAATAGTACTTCACATTATACAGGTGAGCTGAATATCCACTTTCCAAAAATTAACACATAATTCGGGACTAGAAATACAAGGGAAATCTTCGGCCTAAGACAAGTACTGCCCATCACTTCATGTATAACTTGCCAAAAATAATTGTACAAGGTTTGTCAAACAAGAACATTTTAATCAATAAATTTTATTGTAGGATTGACTAGTGAATGTATTATGATACTCTTCGACTTTGTAAAAGAAAAGGCTGGAAGGCTGACGAAGTGGAAAGGTCACAAAAAGACTGCCAAGCTAAAAAAAGGACATGATGTGAAATCCAAGGTATAATATGTGTATATAATAACATCAAACATGCCAGACTGGCTAAACGATTACAGATGCAACTCACTTTTATATTGATGAAATATCAGTATTTTATTTTGTGAAGCTGATATCTATATTTTCATTTACAACTCTTTTATCATAATTTACTTTCCTAACTACATCAACTTACTATATTATCTAATCAAGTTCTCTTTTATATTTTCGTAGAAACAACGAGAGTGGGCCAAGCTTACAATTCTAGAGCAACTAATGTTTGTTTTGGTTAAACTAAGAAGAAATCCCAGTTTGTTTATGCTGTGTGATTTGTTTGGCATATCCTCTAGTACTGGAAGCAATCTGTTCATCACCTGGGTGATGTTCTTGTCAAAAGAGTTAAAGGTATTTTTGCCATTTTCAACTCTTAAAGAGATGGAAGGTATACGTCGCCCTGAAACTTATTCAAGTGATCCCTGCCTTCGAGCCATTATTGACTGTACTGAATTCTATATACAGAAGCCATCGCTACCTTCAAGTCAACGTCGTACCCACAGCAACTACAAAGCTAGAAACACTTTTAAACTGTTTATTTCTATATCACCAGTTCTTCATATAAATTTTGTTTCAAAATTGTACAGTGGATGCATCAGTGACAAGGAAATCACAAAGAAGTGTGGGTTTCTTGAGGCATTGGAACCAGGTGATCATGTCATGGCTGACAAAGGATTTAACATCCAGGACTTACTGGCCCAGCACCATGTACGCTTGATTGCCCCTCCAATTATGTACAAGAGCAATGTAAGTGCCCAATCAGCAACCGAAACGAGGCGAGTAGCCAAAAAGAGAGTACATGTTGAGCGAATCATCAGAAGTTTAAAGGCATTTGGAATACTGCGAATGGTAATTCCTTTAACAATGAAATCATACATTGATGCTGTTGTGACTGTGTGTGCAGCACTTGTAAATTTACAACCAAGAATTATTGCTGAAGAGTCTGATGAAAATAATTCGCAAAGTTAAGGTAGTTCCTTTCATTAATCACACACACTGTACAGTATCAGGCACTTCAAAGCAGTTTTGGTATTCTATTAACTATTCACTAATTCAACTTGGTTTATTCATGCATAAATTATCTTTGATGAGCCACGGTTAATTAAATATATAGGTTAGTTACGTTGCATATTAAATGACCTACTATATCGCTTTAAAACTATGTCTAGAATACCATTTTTTTGTTAAATAATGATAAATATCATCTGTGTCATGAATAAACTAAGTTGGTTGGTGACCTTAACCTCGGTCCCTACACTGGTTATTACCCTCAGGCCGAGCGTTGTGACCTCAGTTTCGGTCACTAACCTACACTTCTTAGAAGGGTAATTCTATATTTTATGTACAAATTGGATGTAAAAACTACTGTAGTGTATTAGTTCATGATCACCTCAGTTTTCTTTGATGTACCACATGTTTATTTATAATAATTACTAACAACCTCGCATAAATCAAGTTAATTACCCCGGGCTAATTATTATATTATTAGCCCAGGGTAATTAACTTGATTAATACACCAGTATGCCTGGTTGGGAAAATAAGCATTAATCAATGGTCATGAATGTGCTAAAAGATTTATCATGACTGAAGTGTTTTGTTAGACAAGCTCTGGGATAATGAACTCAATATCTCAGTTTACTTAGGCAACGTCAGTGATCTTGAACTAAGTATAAGTATGTTAGTTATCATGCAACATAAGACATCAGACATGTATCAAGACTTTCGATGGTGTTGATGCAGGTAAAACAAAGTTGTATACGTTTTCAAAATCTTCCCTCTTTCCTCTGTTGCATCTCCATTGTTGAACCAAATGTGTGCAGAAACAACATAATCTTCAGGAGACTTTTCATATTCTTCAATATCCTATTAAAATGTATATAATTAAAATAGTTACTGTATTTGTATTTGTATGGAAGTACACAAGTTTGAACCAAGTGCAATGATTGTTTTCAGTAAGTCTGAGACAACTACTGTAGATGAACAATTTTGGCAAAATTATTGAGCTAAAAAATATGTTTTACTGTAATAGTCATTGGTATTTTTAGTGCTTCAAAATAAGAAAACAAAAACATTCACATACTGTATCAAACTTGCTCCCTCACTTACATGTACATGTATCTATTAAACCACTTAAATTAAATTCCAAAGAAATCAGTTATTACCTTGAGAAAATGTTTTACAAACAGCGATACAAAAACTCCACAATTATTTGAATTACTAGCTTGCCTGGGAACCTAAAATAGATAATAATTAAAAAATTATGTTTTTTAAAGCAAAATCTTGCACTGTAAAATACTATATAAAAATATAATTGTATATACTTTGGAAGTTAATTCACCTTAAGAACATGGTGCAGTCGTTCTTTTCTTGGCGATGTAACATCGACTTCTGTTAAATAATTAACATATCTATACAAAAGCACATTATAATTAATAATTTTTATGTTTTCATGTCAGAATTGAATGCATTATTGGATACACATTACACTTTGTAAACCAGTTACATACAGTACCTAGCAATGTTGTCCAATTCTGTTTCTCGTGTCTCAATATCCCAGGTTAATGAGTCCAAGATCAGAATGTGCCTTAATTAAAAATAACAGAAATATAATGCAAATTTTATTCCTGTAACATTTTTATTACTGCATAGATGTTATACATGTATGGAACATTGATTTTAATAATACTTACCAAGGAGAAATAACACCAAGAAACCAGTGGAGACTAGAGAGAAAAAGCAGTAACATAGGATTTAAAGCCATAAGAAAATTGCCTTTTGGAATTTATGCAAAAATATTTAGTAGAAATGGTGGTAATATTGCAAAATTTTACCCTCTGTTGATAGGGATGAACACATAATCTTCTTTCAAAAGGTCAGGTTTGAAGTACTTCACTGCTACTTTCATTCTCTCTAACCTGAAAGATGCAAAATATACAGTAAATTATGAATCATAATTGTACACTTTAATTATTAAATATATTTTACATTTAATGATCTAAATAATACAAACACACAAATCACTCAAAAAACCAACATTTGAACAATTTAATACTGTACATGTAATATGTGTTAACTAACCTTGTTGATGTCCTGACACTTAACTCTTGTTCCCCAACTAGTATGGAGTAAAACAAACTGTCCACAATTGGGAATTCACAGCAGTGCTCACTGAAAATTAAAAACATACATTAATTCACTATTAGACAAGTATAGAATGATAGTAAAAATTACGATTATAAATTATTTTTTTATTTTCATGCAGTGTTTGGTAGGTTGATACCTTAACATTATGGTTAGCATTGTGTCATTGATGAGTTCGCCAGGATGTAGTGTATCCAAGTCTTCTTGGTAGATGTCTACACCAAACATCGGCATTGATTTGGAGCCACTTGCACTCTGTGATGGTTGCTGCTCAATGTTGACAACTTCAGTGTCTGTTTGGGTCACTGTTATCAAATACAGCAAAGTTAGGGTGCATAATAAGTATACATAGCAGAACACTGTGCACATATAGTAACAGTTGAGACAGCCACATTAAAGTAAAAAGACTGCAGGTGAACAAAAAGTAAGCTATACCTGGTTGAAACACAGGACTGTTATTATCTGCCACCACAGGATTGCTCTGGGTTTCACCGAAACTCTGTCTTGCTATAAAGATAAAATAATTATGAAATCACAGCTATCATGTACATGTAATAGGCAAAATTGGCAATATCTTTTCATGTATGATACATTGTATAAAAATGCATACTCACCAGCTGAAGATATAGAAATAAAGCATTGCAATTTCTCCATCATCTTGGGAACAACATTTGCAACCCAGAAATTTTCAACCTTGCCACACACTTCATCGGTGAATGTGGGAACATGGTACAATCGGTGACAAAAAATTCCCTTAGAGGTCCATACAACGAAGTGACATTCCTTCAGTCCTGTCACCAACATTTGGATTTGGACCTGGTAGTAGTACCTGGAAGTTTTCTTCAGTGAAAAGGTATCATTCTCCCATAAACCACCAATCTCAGGAGTCAAAAAGGCTTCTTTGGGGTCTGAGTCTCTATGCACCCATGGGCATTTATACTCAACAACCACACTACTGCAAGGAGGGTTACATCTGCACGTGGTAACATTGTCTGGGCTTGCCCCAAGAAAAGGCTTTTGACTTGAAATAATAAAGCCTTTAGAAACCAGACTAAGTTGATGGTGCTTCCGTCCCTCAGTCTGGTAATAAGCTTTACGAGCACTATTTTCATGTTTCAGACCCCAGTCCAGTGGATTTTTGGGGTCTTCCTGAGGTTTCTTTATGGGCATGTACACTTTGTTGTTGATAAGTGAATTGACCAAAAGAGAAACATCGGTATCATGCTTCTCTACTGACTTTTGCCTTGTGTAGACACTTTTGGTCTTTGATGCTGTAACAAAGCCAGTCTTGTGCATGAACCACTGCTTACATTGCCATTGTTTCTTGGTAGCTGATTCCACTTTATTTACTTCATCTTGTGTGAAGTGCAGTTGCTTGGAGAACTGTTGTGCATCTGCTTCTTGATTCGCTTGTAAAAAAGCAAGGACCTTCTTTTCCATTATTCCATACTGATCATTTTCACCATCATTTGGCTTTACTGAATCTGGTTGGTCTGTTGGTTGAGCTGGTGCAGTTTGGTCATTTCCTTCAAGATGAGCTAGATGATTTTCCAGAATGTGTAAGATGGCTGGTTTGTTGCTCATTCTCTTCATGCGTTGCACCACAGGTTCAAGTTCATCTGGTCCGCAGGGCAGTCTGTCCCATCCAATGCGAGGGTCATGGTCGATGTATTGGGAAAACGTGTAAGTCCGTTTCTCACCCAATGCGAAATCGACTTTCTTCTTAGCGACGGTTAAATCTTTTAACTCGCATGCAGTCGTATCCGGTCGGGCTTTTCGTGCCCATAAACAAGGCCCACTTGTTACGCTTTCTTCTCCACGGCTATTCAATAGATTCTCTAAGGAGTACAAAGCAGCAGCAATGTGTTTACATCCACCGTCTCGTCCTCCTAGACATTCACAATACGCATCAACGACACTTCCTCTGCTGGCACCTTTTCCTTCCAGAACAAACCACAAGTCGTAAAACTGTTTGCCATCTTTTGTTTTATCCCTCATCGCCGGCTTGACCTTACCTACGTAAACATGAACACCAACATGCTCAAGATAAAGGGTAAGCAGCGATTCCACATATCCATCGTCGAACAAGCGGTAATCGTCGTAAGACTTGTAGGCTGCCAGACCTTGTTTATCATACCCAGACGAGTGGTATATTAGATGATTGAAGATGTCGAAGAGGCCAAATGGAGGGGAATTCTTGAAGTCGTTCTCTACTTTCATAGACAAAGGATCTGGCAACTGACAACCATGTATATGTAGTCGTTGTCTTACATTTACCTGCTCCTCGTCCTTGCTAACTCGGGTTAGTAGTGGAAGATTCATTTGCTCCACGGCACAAGCAATGGCTACCAGCCCTGGTTTAAGATAGCTATTAACACTCACTCCTCGGTCTAATAAATACTTTTTTAAATCCGCGAGCTTCATAGCATTGAATTTCTTCTCTATGGCGCTTTTCTCCATATTCTACGAAAGATTTAACACAAACGATAACACGGCAGCCGAATTTTGTCACATATTTATATACCGATTATAAACCGCGCACTTCGCTATGTCGCTGCAATGTTGTTTGTCCGAGTTTTCCAATTAGCGCGCACGTGTTGCCCCCAGCATCGTTTGACGCCAAAGTGATGGATTAACAACGATGCTCACCACGGTGCTCACGAGAAAAACATGCAATAGGGCGAAGACTATTATTTAAAATGACATTTTATATAAACCAGTCTTGTAATATGTTAGTTTAGAATAAGATAATAGCGCATTTTTACAATTGACGCTTTTAAAAAACGTTTTTTACAACGATGCTCGCTATACACTATAAATAACTTGATCTTATGTCTTCTATTTTATTACGGAAGTGAGCATCGTTGCCGCTTAACATCAAAATCAATTATTTTTTAAATGAAATAGCTGTTAATGCCTTTAATAGAAAACCACACAGAGCAGTTAACATCAGCAAACAGCCGAACTGACCAGTTTTGGAGAAACGACACAGATCTAACGAAATAATTCCCATGGTAATCTGTGAGCATCGTGGTGAGCACCGTAGCGAGCAACCGTGCTGGTATTAGTCATAACAACCGAATATCAAGTTATATTTGTTAATAAGTTAGCGCATCATTTCCACGCGTTGTCGCTCTGTACACTGGTGTTCCCGTACGTGATATGTATGGCTTGTATATGCTAATGAAAACCTAAAACAATTTTCAATACATTACGCAATTTAATTGTTTTCAATAGGAGTTAGTAGATGTGTAAAATTTGGGTGCTTTTTGATCGAAGTTCACTTCTACAATATTGCTTTTCCGTAGTGAAATTGAGTAACGCACATGTTCTTTGGCATTTGTGTAATTATTAGAATATTCGCTATTCCAAAAAGCGTTTTCTCTAACACGCGCAGAGCACATGAAACGCTGCGCACCTCTGGTTAACACAAAGACGTTTCAATTCCCCTTTAACGCGAAGTCGTTTAAGTGAAGGGAATATTGCATAAGTTACACTCTCCACCTACTTAAATAAATGCGCAATCGATTGATTGTAAATATATTTAAATTATTCTTTAGATAAATCAAGCTTTTTCAATTGCATTGTCTTCGGGCGATCATTTTAATTGTAATATCTTTTCAATAATTCATGCAAAGACGTCTTAATCAATAAAATTACTTTTGTTCGAGAAATAAGGTGCATTTAAGACCTTCAAACTGCCCTAACAATTCTGTTAACAACAAAATGTCAACATTTCACTCAATTATCGCTATTATTGAGGAAAAACCCCCAACTACATAACAGCTAATTTTCATTAACGAAAAATGTTTTCCCAGACAGTCCGTAGCGCTGTTTCATTATACTGTCGAAAAACATGCTGTTCCACTCAAGTAAACACTATACATTATAGGCAGAAAGTTAAAACAATGTTATAGCACATTTACAACATATTAAGGACTAATATTTAGCTTAGGAATATGGCATTTTAGAACTTAGTTAGCCCCCCTGTAGTGCAGCTGATAATCCGACCCTATTCGCAATTAACAACGATGCTCACCACGGTGCTCACGAGAAAAACATGCAATAGGGCGAAGACTATTATTTAAAATGACATTTTATATAAACCAGTCTTGTAATATGTTAGTTTAGAATAAGATAATAGCGCATTTTTACAATTGACGCTTTTAAAAAACGTTTTTTACAACGATGCTCGCTATACACTATAAATAACTTGATCTTATGTCTTCTATTTTATTACGGAAGTGAGCATCGTTGCCGCTTAACATCAAAATCAATTATTTTTTAAATGAAATAGCTGTTAATGCCTTTAATAGAAAACCACACAGAGCAGTTAACATCAGCAAACAGCCGAACCGACCAGTTTTGGAGAAACGACACAGATCTAACGAAATAATTCCCATGGTAATCTGTGAGCATCGTGGTGAGCACCGTAGCGAGCAACCGTGCTGGTATTAGTCATAACAACCGAATATCAAGTTATATTTGTTAATAAGTTAGCGCATCATTTCCACGCGTTGTCGCTCTGTACACTGGTGTTCCCGTACGTGATATGTATGGCTTGTATATGCTAATGAAAACCTAAAACAATTTTCAATACATTACGCAATTTAATTGTTTTCAATAGGAGTTAGTAGATGTGTAAAATTTGGGTGCTTTTTGATCGAAGTTCACTTCTACAATATTGCTTTTCCGTAGTGAAATTGAGTAACGCACATGTTCTTTGGCATTTGTGTAATTATTAGAATATTCGCTATTCCAAAAAGCGTTTTCTCTAACACGCGCAGAACACATGAAACGCTGCGCACCTCTGGTTAACACAAAGACGTTTCAATTCCCCTTTAACGCGAAGTCGTTTAAGTGAAGGGAATATTGAATAAGTTACACTCTCCACCTACTTAAATAAATGAGCAATCGATTGATTGTAAATATATTTAAATTATTCTTTAGATAAATCAAGCTTTTTCAATTGCATTGTCTTCGGGCGATCATTTTAATTGTAATATCTTTTCAATAATTCATGCAAAGACGTCTTAATCAATAAAATTACTTTTGTTCGAGAAATAAGGTGCATTTAAGACCTTCAAACTGCCCTAACAATTCTGTTAACAACAAAATGTCAACATTTCACTCAATTATCGCTATTATTGAGGAAAAACCCCCAACTACATAACAGCTAATTTTCATTAACGAAAAATGTTTTCCCAGACAGTCCGTAGCGCTGTTTCATTATACTGTCGAAAAACATGCTGTTCCACTCAAGTAAACACTATACATTATAGGCAGAAAGTTAAAACAATGTTATAGCACATTTACAACATATTAAGGACTAATATTTAGCTTAGGAATATGGCATTTTAGAACTTAGTTAGCCCCCCTGTAGTGCATTTGATAATCCGACCCTTCTCACAATTAACAACGATGCTCACCACGGTGCTCACCAGAAAAACATGCAATAGGGCGAAGACTGTTATTTAAAATGACATTTTATATAAACCAGTCTTGTAATATGTTAGTTTAGAATAAGATAATAGCGCATTTTTACAATTGACGCTTTTTACAATATTCGCTATTCCAAAAAGCGTTTTCGCTAACACGCGCAGAACACATGAAACGCTGCGCACCTCTGGTTAACACAAAGACGTTTCAATTCCCCTTTAAAGCGAAGTCGTTTAAGTGAAGGGAATATTGCATAAGTTACACTCTCCACATACTTAAAGTGCCACTAACCCCAAAAAATTTTTCTCGCAAATCTAAGAGCCCTTATTGAGTGGATTAGGCCAGTTAATAAATTATTGGTATTGGACGTTTCGTTGATCTTTTGTAGATGACCAAAGTTGCATCTGCATGTCCCATGGCGGAGTAGGAAAGGGAATGGGTATATTCCTGGTGTTACGTCAGACCACGGTCAGACAAGTCAAACAAGGAACTCCTTTGAGCTCTGTCTGGTGAATACATAGAATTTCTTGGGTTGAAAATTCATTTTCTCAACTAACTCAATGTAAAAATTCTATGCATTCAGCAGACAGAGCTCAAATGAGTTCCTTGTTTGGCTTGTCTGACGTCACACCAAGAATATACCCATTCCCTTTCCTTCTCCGCCATGGGACATGCATATGCCAATTTTTGCAACTTTAGTGGTTTACAGAAGACCAAAGAAATGTCCAATACCAATAATTTCTTCACTGGACTAATCCACTCAATAAGGGCTTTTTGATTTGCGAAAAATTTTTTTTGGGGTTAGTGGCACTTTAAATAAATGCGCAATCGATTGATTGTTAATATATTTAAATTATTCTTTAGATAAATCAAGCTTTTTCAATTGCATTGTCTTCGGGCGATCATTTTAATTGTAATAGCTTTTCAATAATTCATGCAAAGACGTCTTAATCAATAAAATTACTTTTGTTCGAGAAATAAGGTGCATTTAAGACCTTCAAACTGCCCTAACAATTCTGTTAACAACAAAATGTCAACATTTCACTCAATTATCGCTATTATTGAGGAAAACCCCCCAACTACATAACAGCTAATTTTCATTAACGAAAAATGTTTTCCCAGACAGTCCGTAGCGCTGTTTCATTATAATGTCGAAAAACATGCTGTTCCACTCAAGTAAACACTATACATTATAGGCAGAAAGTTAAAACAATGTTATAGCACATTTACAACATATTAAGGACTAATATTTAGCTTAGGAATATGGCATTTTAGAACTTAGTTAGCCCCCCTGTAGTGCAGCTGATAATCCGACCCTTCTCACAATTAACAACGATGCTCACCACGGTGCTCACCAGAAAAACATGCAATAGGGCGAAGACTATTATTTAAAATGACATTTTATATAAACCAGTCTTGTAATATGTTAGTTTAGAATAAGATTATAGCGCATTTTTACAATTGACGCTTTTAAAAAACGTTTTTTACAGCGATGCTCGCTATATACTATAAATAACTTGATCTTATGTCTTCTATTTTATTACGGAAGTGAGCATCGTTGCCGCTTAACATCAAAATCAATTATTTTTTAAATGAAATAGCTGTTAATGCCTTTAATAGAAAACCATACAGTGCAGTTAATCAACAAACAGCCGAACTGACCAGTTTTGGAGAAACAACACAGATCTAAGGAAATAATTCCCATGGTAATCTGTGAGCATCGTGGTGAGCACCGTAGCGAGCACCGTGCTGAGCACCGTAGCGAGCACCGTGCTGGTATTAGTCATAACAACCGAATATCAAGTTATATTTGTTAATACGTTAGCGCACCATTTCCACGCGTTGTCGTTGTGAGTAGTATAGAATATGAGGCTACCGGCGCACTTTTTTTTTTTTTCCAAAAACAGCCCCAAAATGATAGAATCGACGGGAAGGGTTGTTTGAAAGGGTAAGCTGTTTTTTTTAATTTTTTGAAGTATAAGCAAACGGGACGAAAAGAGACCTTAACCAAAAAAAAATAATGCTGGAATTCATCAAGAAAGGATGTTTGAAAAGGTGGGTTGTTTTCCCACTTTTCAAAGTATAAGCAGACGGGAAAATAGGTTTTTGGGGATACGGAAAATTTTGTTGGTGTCAGAAACGCTTCATATTGTTGAATTTAATATAAAAAAACACAGCCGGTCTTTAGCAGGTGGTTGTCAACCACCGTGAATAATTGTGTCACGCGTGACACTACACATGCGCAGTTGTCTATGGGGCGTTTAGGTGTCCGTACGCGTAGGAATTAATCCCATTTTCCAACAGGTATCTCTTATCGTCAAAGCATGAGAGTGACACCTTATTTATCTCATAACTGCCCAGCTTATGTTTATCACTTCGGATTGTTTTCATTTTTTGAAACAGTTGTTTCTTACCAAATAGTGTGTCTTTGTAGTTTTCTTGTCTGATCTGTTTTTTAGTGACACTCTTTTTAATTCCCTTCGCGGTTTTGCCACCTGTTCCGTCGTCTTTTAAATATGAATACATCTTACTTCTGAGACCAACGAATTCGGTTATGGGAACGCCAGCCGCCTCGTCCTTCATCTTCCCAATAACCTTCTTGTTAGAATTGTTGTGATACGGTGAGCTTTCTGGATAATCCGAATTGTCAAAAATATCTTTATCAGCCCAGAAGTCTTCGTAAACGTCTTCCGTCTCAATTTCATATGTCAAGCTGTCTGTATCTGTAAACAACAACTTAGCCCTACTTCCATATTTCTCTAACACATAATTGTAATGAAAATCATACATCAGAGTTTTCGATAGATCCAGAATACACATACCAACGTAAGCTGGTCGGTTCAACGTCAAGACTTCCTTAATCTTATGAACGGCAACAAGGTTTTCGTTGAATATTTTGGCGGACACGAAGGTTGGTTTGGAAGCCAACCTCAACAGCTTTTCCTCACTGGTAACCAACCAAACGTCCACACGCTTTCTCAGGTTCTCCATTGTTTTACCGAAAACGCTGTTGTTCATTAGCTTGAAGAAGTCCTTTTCGAAGGCGTTTCTGGCGGCAGTTCTCTTCACCGTGTTGAAGTCGATGTACTGCTTCAACCAAGCCGACTGTCTAAACAACAAAACCCGATGAACTTTTTTCACCTTTATCCCAAGCCTGATGTACAGCTGTAGGTTTCCATAGTGGACAACATACCTTTCCTTTCCCATCAGGTTGGTTACCAACTTACTGACACCACCAACGCTGACACCGAACTTACTTTTTATTTTCCGACAATAGTCAGACAGCATATCTTCCTGTATTTCCATCTTTTCCGGAGCTAATGGGTAGTCGTTGTGTAGATTGTGGAGCTCAGGAGGATATTCAAGATCAACCTCAAGTACCATTCCGGTTAGACGGTCTTCACGGAGTTTCTCCAGGTTTAGGTTTTTCAGTTCAGATTCACTCATCCACCTGAATCCGCCAGTCGGAAGGCACTGGCTCATTGCCCAACCATATAGATTGTTGGCATCCAGATACATTATATACTTCACAGCCTCGTCCTCACTGTACCCCTTCATATACGGGTTGTTTGCTTTCCCATACCTATTGGCTATGTAGCTAACCCCACCTCTCGATCCTTTCTCGATGAACTGAAACATGTCAATGTCGGTTATTAGCTCCAACGTAACCCCAGTCATCTTCAGCATAGCATCCCATGCCAACCCAAGTGAGGTGAAGTAGTGACAGGGGTCCAACCCATAGTACTGAACACAAGTCTTCCTAAAGTTCTCAAAGACGTCAGCTAATAGCAACACATCCGATTTTAGGTACACGTCATGATAATCCCCCATTGTCCTCTTTCCAAACGACTCCCAAACCTTCTGGGCGTGTTGGTAATCGGTGTCTGATATTTCCTCATCGTTTAGTACGCTATAAAACTCATTCTTCGGAGGTAACCCCGTTTCCTCAAACCGATTGAAGCTATCCATGTAGTCATAAGGGTAAACACCTTTTGCTCTCATAAGATACAACCGATCACCAAACTCCTCAGCTGTGTATCTGAAGGCGTCAGCCGGTAAGTTCCCAACCAGCCTATCCAATGAACTACTCATGAACTGAAAACTGTCCAGAAACACAAGGTTTTTACCTAACATGAAGGCCATATACTTCTCCATATTATTCGGAATGACATTAATCTCCTGTCCAAACTTTCCGATTTCTCCCATTATGAGATGGCTATCATAACCCCTAAGATTGTGTAAGATGACTGGTATTTTATCAGTCATTCTATGATTTCTGTTACAAAGCTGATGGGCAGATCACCGATATCTTCCTGTCACATGACAATGGTCCCGGACCCTAACGTCCCTTTCCCCATACTCCTGACCACAGATGTGACACCCTACAGCGTTTCTGAAGTCCGCCCTGTCGGAATCAGTCAGAACCATGTCCTGGTTGAAGTGCTCTTTCCGAATACCCTTACAGTACTCCACCTCTTCCAACATCTTTCCAATAAACTTGTTGACAGCACCAGGGCCTCTGTACACCTGAACAGGTTTACTATACCTATCGTCGTAACAACAGACAACCTTATACCCATAACCACAATCAGTATGTTTTTGGTACCTCTCCATGTACGGTCTCTTCTCTTTCTCCTCTCGGTCTGACTCCGACACCTCCGGTCTGCTGACCTTTTCCGTGATCGCCTCGAAGTCAGCGTACACAACAAACGGAACGTTTAACTGTTTGTGGAAATTACTGTACCTCAACACGTTCTTACCCTTTTCAGGCATCCTAACGGCTTGTTTACCGTTTACACTGATGCACACAGTCTGATGCCTATCCAGACACGGTGGTCAAAATTGTCGTAAAATCTCCCATTGGTATGCCATAGGTCACGTGATAATACCTGTCATGGCGTCACTAATATTTTCATGGTCGAGTGACCCCGCCTTCAATGCTATTTTAGAGCTTATAAAATCAATGTATAAAGTTCTTACCTTGTCCAATTTCAAGTAAAACCTTATAATGTTTGATGGAAACCATAATAGAATAAGATTATGTTCCTTATAGGTTCGTGTAGGTAAAATACAGAAGCATCTTTAAACCACAAATTGATTTCCAGAGGCCTGGGTTTGAGACAAAATTGCATTTTTATGGGTGGGGAGGATAGGAGAAGTGATAAGCTATAGTTTTGACTTTGGGTACCCCAGACGGTATCCAAAATCCAACGAGATATAGCATGAAGTTCATAATTTTTGTAAAATTTCATTGTGTTCACATTAATATTTCTTCTGAAATACGTTCCATTGAAATGTTATCAAGTCAAAGTTTTAACTACAATTGTTTTTTACCAAAACATCAATGGATTGAATCATTACGGGCAAAGGGATAATGTGGAGAAACCGCTAAATCGAAGCAACTTGTGTGGCGTCCAAGCAAATATGGCGTCGCGAAGTGGCTTCGAAGAAGATTTAGACGACGTGTGCAAAAAAGGTCGCAAATGCTCGAAATCTGCCGGACACAAAGGTCGCTGTGATGTTCAGAAGTCAGTGAACCCTTTCTGGGAGTCATCTGGATCTTACAAATTGAACGATAGGAAGAGGAAACTACTCGAAGAGGAGCATTGTTTTGAAGACAAAGTAAAGACAAAGGAATCTCAATTAGCCGAACGCGAAAATCTGCTTCAAAATTCTGAGGTCCAGACTCAAAAGATTTTGAGAGAAAAAGGCAAGATCTGTTAATGAATTTTATATACACAAGGTTAATTTAAAACATTGAATTGGATATCTCTCATGAAGGCTTTTCCTAACTCTGTAGAATGTATATAATCATAATGTTATCTTAACCAGATATCTCTCATGAACTGATGAAGCTTTTCCCAACTCTGTAGATAATGTTACCTTGGAACTACGAATTGCACTACAAAATTCTGAGGCACAATTGCAGCAACTGGAGAAAAAGTCATTGGTTCTGACAAAACAGCTGGACCAGCTTAAAAGTATGTTTTCAGCACTTGGATTGGACATGAATCAGTTCTCGAAAACTAAAAGAGAAAGCAACAGCACCTCTAAAACAATGATAAGTGATCCAAATTCAAGCACTCGATACCGAAGAAGAAAAGAATCTGAAAGAGCACTGAAATTCATTCATGGAGGTGATACTGGCTCATTCTTTGGTGCATGGGATTATATTGCTGGTAATGCACCAAGAGAACTTGTAACAGAGTTGCTTGTTGGATATCGGAGAGGAACTCAACTCAAGAAAATTTTCAGTAATGCTATTAATGAATACCAGATGTCGCCTGGAGCTTTACGGCAAGCTATAGCCACAAAATACCAAAACCATCTATCACGAAGGAAATTCACACTGGTGTGCAAGACTCAATCATCGTACTTTAATGCAGAGTCTGAAACATGGCTTCCACGAAATGTTAATTGTATGGGGACTGACTTGAGACTGCCTAAGTCGGTATCGAATTCTGCAGTTGATGCATTTGTAAAGAGCTTAGACATTGGAAATGTCACACAGTTGTCAAATGTTCCTGGAGTTTCGAGGACTGTCACTGGACTTGTGTTTATGATAATTGACTTACACCTAAGGGTTCCTCATCTATCTAGAAAGCTTGTATGGTTTAATGATTTGGAGAACCATTTCATTATCCAGTTCTCAGACGATGGAGCCCCAGAAACCAGCCAATTGACAATGTCGATTGGGAGTTTGACCACATGGAACTTGGGAGAAAGGGTAAGGAGCTCTGACTTTCAATATCTCTTACACTGTGTCAGCTTGCAAGAAAAACACGTGGTCCTGGAAGATCTGTGGAAACAGCATACAGACGAAATGGCCATACTAGAGGGAAATATCCTTACGATTGCTGGGAGGAAGTGCACGGTTGAGTTCCAGCCAAGTGCAGACATGTGTTGGCAGAGTTGGGCCAATACCGAATTGAATCAAGCGGCCACATATCCATCTCCTTATGCCAATGTACACTCAGGTATAAACATTTCCCCCTTCAAATTAATGAGCATTTACCAACCCCATGGAGTTTTACTTCACACTTGCTGTGATTGCATTAGCCAAGAATAATCGTGGGGCAAATTGGGGAGCAAAAATTTATCTTACCCAAACACAGCAAGCGTGAAGTAAACACTCCATGGGGGAGATAATTACTAATGGTATTGCTTTTTACAATATTTTTTGCATGAGAACAATGAAAAGTGGCATTGGTTCCTAAATTACATTGTAAATTTCATGCAAAGAATTCTTTACAATTTCCCCCTGTCTAATAATTTGTTTTACTCCTTTACTATTTTATCCTGCATACTGTATAAGTAGATATATTTTATCGCAAACAACTCTGATTTGATATAAAGACTATATAAATGTCTGACAATATCCATAATTATTGCTTTAGGTAACATTCGTACCATGGGTGGTACTATTGGGTTTGCTACAACTGACACATGGAAACCCTACACCAATTCAGACCGGGAAAATCATGCAGATATGGTTCAAAATTTTGAACGTACCCTAAAGAAAGATCTGTCTGAGAAAACCCGTCATGATAAGAAGCTCGCATTCATGGCCGATAATGGGATACGGCAACTTGGACTCCCTCGAATTGGAGTTTTTGCTGACAAGCAAAGACCGGAGCCCCTCCATTGCGAGATAAACGCTTGGCAGCAAGTATTGAACATCATTTATCAAGAATCTGTGCAAAGAAAGGTGTTTGATCAGTTTATCAAGGTGTTAGCGGCAGCACCTATTGCTGCCTCTGCTCCCGAGGCTATAATCGAGGAACACGAAACACAAGTTCTTGGTTGTGGTTTGTTGTTCCTTGTGGCATTCCTCAAAGAACATTTCAATGATGAAAAGAGAAGGTTTAACAAGATTCCAACCAGATTAATAGGGGAGCAGGCCATTGCCATTGCCCAGTATGGTTACCGATTGGTTGATTGCCTGGAATTCCCGGCTGAATTAGCTGCACAAAGGGTCAAGCGTCTATCACTCAGCAGAATTGTGTTGTATCTGCGGAATGCTTGTGCTACTTTTAACAAAGTCTCGTCAACAAAAGCGGAGCTGTTGGAACTTGAGGAAAATTGCAAACTCTACTTCAATCTCCTTTGTTTATTCTTCCCAAGTCATGTTAATATAACCAGCTGGACGGTTGGTTATGCAGTGCCATATCATGCATTAAAACTGTATGATATGTACAAAATTGGTTACGGCATTATCTCACAGCAGGGGAAGGAAGCGAAGCACTCTGCTGTAAAGAATGATTTGGAACTGAGCAACAGGTCCAACAAATTTGTTTTGGTTTCAGGGGCGCCGGCAGGATCGGCAAATGGGGGGGGGGGGGCAAAATCACTATTAGACCCACCCCCTCATTAATAGACCCCACCCCCTTTCCAATATTAATAATACCCCCCCTATGTTTCTCGGCGAATTTCTCAATCTCACCAATTGCCCCCCCCCCCTTCACCCCCCCCCTCCCCCCCCCCACTGGTTTGTGAAAAACACCACATATATTTATTTATATTTATTTATATTGTTATATTTATATTTATTTAGGTCGAACAAAGCTGACCAGAATGGTAAATGGTGGCAGGTTATTCGGGCTAACTATGTTAGAAATGTGTATCTCCCTGAGCACCAACCTCTACCACAAACATATAAATCCCATTTCAAGTCAAGAATTCCACCCCATTGTGACTCTGTAGGAGTCTGTGTCTGTGGTAGAATTAAACCAGTTGATTGTGAACTTTGCCATACCTGTCTTCAGTGTCGAGAGATCGTAGATTCAGCGCAGAATCTGGAATTATCTACTCATCTTGTTGAGATTTTCAAGCCTTACGTGTGCTCTGAATGTGGCCATCGCTTTGGAGACCAAGTTGATCTGCAGTCCCATAACACGTTACACCAAGATGGAGCTGTGGCCTTGTGGAGTGGTAAGAACCCCAAAGAAATTAGTGTTTCTGACCTGAAGGCAGAGCTTAAGAAGAGAAATCTTGGCACAAGTGGAAAGAAAGAAATTTTGATCAAGAGACTTGAAAGTTCTTTGTGGGTAGATAAAAACAGTTAAAACTCCTTGGAGTATTCATGCCATGCAATAGGAAATACTGTACATGTACTGATGTACAGCCATTCAAAATGCAGAATAACACTTGTATATTTGTCAGTATTTTTATCATGCAGCACATATTTTGTGTTTATTTTCAATTGTGTAAGGTTAGTCTAGACTTAGGCATTTACTCAGCAGGTTTTTAACTGTTTTAGAGCAGTTATGTTATATTTGTAGGCTAGTGGCATGCTGATGAAGTCACTTTAGCCTGCAAAAGTAACATGCCCACTTTAAAACAGCTGAGCAAATGCCTAAGTCTAGCCTAATGAAAGGTAAAAAATACAAATGCATAATTAAAGTTACATGTAGGACATTGTATCACTACTACACTTGAAAATGTGTTATGCTAATTGTTTCCAAGTTCGGCCATCTTGGCACTGTGCTTGTAATTTGTAGAGATTATATTTGAATAATATAAAGTTTAATTGTCACCATAGTCATCATGAAATGTTCACTGCCAAATTTAATTTGAGGGGAGATTCTGATTCATAAGTGTTTGGAGACTTGTGTCCAATGCATAATTGTCACCTGTGTATCTCTGAATGTAAAACAAGACACTGACTTTCTGGCTCCTCATAATGTATTCCATACAGAATGGGGTCGATTTTGAAACAACTATCATTGACTTTCCACTGTAGATAGACTCCCTTTTTTTCCCTGTCGTTGAAGGAATCTTTTTAAAATGTCTTGTAGCAAAACAGATTTCACTAGAGAAACGCGCAGGCGAAAAAAGCCTCTTGATTGATTTCATTTGAGAAAAAGTTACCACATGTTTTGAGCCATCACGAGTTGAACTGATCTCCCCTGAGTAACCACGGCACAGGATTAGTATATGACGAAATGTCGCCCATGGAATGAACAAGGACACTGGATTTACAAGACCTGTAGCTTTAGATCTCTTCAACTTAGACTGTAAACCTTTACCAATTTCAAGTAAGTAAGAATCGATCATAGGGCCAACTAACTCCAGTTTGTTGCCAACTATTTCTTCCAGTTGGTCGTCCATGTTTAGCATGCCATAATTTGGCTTACGTTTCGCTTTTCGAACAGCCTTTATCCACTCTTTTTCAACTGTAAATTTCATTTCAACCACCGACGTGTGCCAAAACGTTTTACCTCTTTCTTCATCTTGTTTTGAAGCCTTCAAATCAAGCATTAAACTACTGCTGTCGTTGTTGACCGCCATTGAATGTCATTGACAATTCGTCTTGCGGTAAACGCAACCATGTACTTCATGTTATGCGGATATAATGGCGTACTTGCGAAGGCTGACCGCTGAAAAAGTGAGCCCGCACGAGTGGGAGTTTTTTCCAACAATTTTGACCAACGTGAGAACCTCCGTTGAACTGAAACATTGGAGGCAGTAAACACAAAAGTGTTTTTTTCTCTTATGTTTTGTTTTGTTGTACATAAACCTATCAAAGTCCTTGATGAGGACGTAATGTTTGTTGTTTCCGTTGGTTATAATCAGGAGGTTCATGAGGTCGGTAAATCTTTCCTCTGATATGTAAACCGGAAAGGTTAACCCATCCTCATAACCAAAGACGTTGATACGTATCTCATTCTGTTTCTCCACCCGGTTGTACTGTTTTTGAGTCACAGGGAAGATGATTCCACCATAATCCAAGTCGCCAACATGGTCCCGGTACTTTGTGACCCTTTGTGAGTCTTGTGGGACGGGAAACTTATGAGCCAGATGACACCACATAAAACACCTGTCATCATTATTCTTAACGTTGATCAACCCCTTCCGACTATTCCTCAACTCCTTAGGGAGGTCGACATACGACGAGCCTTCCAGTGGACTGTACACAGTCAGATTAACGTAGTGACCGTCTACTGAGTTTACTGTCCAGCCGGATCCCTCGCTTATCCACCGGGCTATCCTAGCCATCACCTCCTCATTCGCGGTGTCAACGTCCTGACCAATCTCATTACTGTTGATTATAGTCCTTATGTGGCTGTTGAAGTGAGCTGTTTTATAAGTTGTTCCGCCGGACATCTCCTTTTCAAGCGTCACGACCAGCGTTTCAGCGAACTTCAGCCCCCTCATTTCAGCCAGCTCCCGGCGTAGTAACCGTACCACATCATTCCTGAGGGCGTTTACCTGTTCCAATGGATACTGACTCACCACAGCACAACTGAACGACTTGGTCTTACCCCTCAGGGCTCTGTCTAACTGATTTATGTCGTAACCGATTAACCTTTCGTAGAGACGGAGGTCTTCGTCGGAATAGTCGTCGTCTTGGTGGATCATAACACCTGAGCTCATCGTTATAACGGGGGTGGTCATATTCCGTTAGGTGTTGTCTCAACCACCTGGTGTAAAACCCATCCGGGGTACGGTCCCAACCAAGTTCTTTATACACAATCCCAAACAGATTGTTATCAAACAGATCCTTTTTTTTCCCCTTCCTAAGATCCCTCAAACCACCCAGTAACCCAATCCCTCTTCTTGAGCACAATCTGATGATGTAATAATTGTATTTGGATAGGTTACGTCCCCTTATCAGACCCTTACTTCTCATCACTCGGAGCACCTTGGAAAAGTCGGCTAGGATGATATCAACGGCTGTGTCCCTGACAACTCTGGTGAGTCTCTTCCTCATCCAACGATTTCTTGAATGCTCACTTCTACGACCAACAGCCCCCCGATATCTCCCGACAACATACCCATACTTTGTATCACCACATCCTGGACAGGAATACATCTCAGTGCTCACCTTCACACGAAACCTAGAACAATCCCCACACCACAGTTTCGTACTATATCTGGGTGGATCCCAAGCCGGGGCTACTAACTCAATCCCCATCTGCTTACAGACCCATTCAACGCTTGAAGACGGTAAATCCTTCAACCCCTCCGGTAAGTCCGACCAGGAAACAGACATTATAACAAGTCGTCAGAACCTCCTAAGCCCTACAAAACAAACCTAGACATCAGATACCCACCAACCAGACCAACAGACCCGATAAACAGGGTCTGATACTCTTTCATCTCACCCGATGGTTTGTAATAGTCAGACAACTCAGGCTTTGGCCGGGACAACCCAACATGCCTTAACCTGCCCTTCAGCAGATCCAGAGCATGGTTCGTTGTGTTGATGTCAGCGTTGGCGTCAGACAGTTCCTGTCTCAACCTCTGTATCCTATCCTTCCTATCCACTTCACTCTCGTACCATTTCTCCTTTGCCCTAGCCAGCTGCTCAAGGGCGTGGTTGTGTCTCTTAATCTCAGCCTTATATCCGGTGTGATTTAACTTTGAAAACAGGAATCCAGCGCCTGCGGAGGCCAAGGCGTTAAACAGTCCACCAGCAACCACACTAGCCATATATATAACTAGACATAATACACTTCGTTACAAAGATCCGATAATAGAACGGATGTTACGCCTTTCCCAATACGGAATTCTGATTATATGATAACCGTTGTCCTCAGCATATTTATCTTTCATCCGATCGTGTATATTCTGTACCTTAAAGCGTCTTTCTGCCTCTTCCTGGGTTAACTTACCAGACCAGGTGGAAGGGCTGAAATGTTGTTCACCATCATACTCAATCAGTAAGAAAATACCATCATTCAGAGGTATCGCGAAGTCATACCTCAGAAGGCCGCCACCCAACCCCACTAACCCATCAAAGGTTTTCTCCCTAACCGCCTCAATTCTGTTAACGCGTAGGGCATCCCGTACATCCCTCTCTCCCCTAGACATAGGGGGCAGCCAACGTGTCTCGACCTCCATAATAACCACCGAGTGTGGAACCCCCTTAGGCTACTTAGGCTTTGAAAAAGGGTCAACCGGTAGGTACCCCTTCGACTGGGCATACCTAATCCCAACTGTGCTGATTCCAACGGCTAGAGCCAGCTTGACGGTACCCTTCACAGACTCAGGAGTACCCAAAGGTTCCCTCAGGACCTTCTTCGAAGCCATGGAGACCGCCACAGCTCCGCTTGTGATCAGGAGGGCGTCGTAGAGCTCGTTCATCAGTTCTTTTCGGTCGGTGGCTGACATTATACTAACACATATTTCACTCATCGAAGGTGTCTAAAACCGGGGAAGTCCGAACGGGGTTCTGTGGTTCGACAGTTCCTTCCATTACCTTCTCCTCATCAACGGTTTTCAGCCTCTGAACCTCCCTTCTCTCCTGTCTCATAGTGTAATAAAGTGAAGCCCCACCGATAACCAACCCAACGGTTCCGATTATGTAGCCATAATAGGCTGACCGGCCACCACCAACCCCAGGACCAATCTCAACCGCCAACCGCTCCCTGGCTTTCCTCTCCTTGGCTGCCTTCGATATCTGGGCCAGTCGTTTACCAGCCTCCACCCGTTTCGGATCCTTGACTCTTTCCGTCTTGACCGCTGATGTTATTTTAGGGACTTCCAAGGTTTTCTCAGACTCGTCAGCCATCTATACACTAATCTATGTTTCATCTGTGAGGTCATCTGTGGGAATCTCTGAGGTCGTCTCTGAGGAATCTGTGAGACCATATGTAGGAATCTCTGAGGCTGTTTGTAGGAAGTCTGTGAGGTCATCTGTAGGAATCTCTGAGGCTGTTTGTAGGGAGTCTGTGAAGTCTTCTGTAGGAATCTCTGAAACCGTCGGCCAGACAACAACAGATTCAGTCACGTAGTACTCTCCCCTACGGTTTCTTCTAACACAATGTTTCATCACCCCGATAGCTCTTCTGAGGGCGTGGAAGATAATCAGTATGGGCCGTCTAAGTCTCTTTGGAATCTTCATATAAAATACGGAAGGTCTAGGATCATACCGTATACCTGGGGTATAATGACCAACCCAAAGCTCGGTGCTCGGCTGATCGCCCTCGACGGAAACATCGGTGTGGGAAAGACAACGTTCGCTATACCATTCGCTGTAAGAAATGGTTATTACCTTGCTGAGGAGCCAGTTGACGACAATCCATACCTCGAAAGGTTTTACGCCGACCCTAAGACCTGGGCGTACGAAATGGAGACCTGGTTCCTCAATGAGAGAATCGGCGTCTACCTAGAGGCTCTGGAGTTAGTCAACGAAGGGAGGAATGTGATCGTAGAGCGAACACATCACAGCTGTATGTTTTTTACTAAGAACTGTTGGCGTAATGGGTGGATAACCGACAAACAGTTTTCTGAGTATTCCCAGGTTTTCCACTCACTAAACAATCTACTTCCAACCCCTGATGCTCTACTATTCCTAAAAGCCTCGGTTGACACCTGTTACGACCGGATGCTCAGGAGAGGTCGGGAATGTGAAGCCGGTGTGACTAAGGACTATCTCGGGTGTATAGAGAGGTATATGAGGGAGATGGCTGAGGACATAGCCCTTAAGGGAACTAAGGTGATTACCCTCGATAGGGAAGACTTCGGTCCGGATGAGTCTGAGGTGGTCGGTGCCCTCAATGGGATTCCTAGTGGGTTCCACGGTTGGTGGTCCGTGTGAACGGTCGGGACGTTTACATACCAGAGATAGTCAGAACCGTTAGCCAGGCCCGGCAGGCTCAGGTGAGTCGTAAGTCCTATGGTACCGTGTGATCATACTGCTGAAATGCGGACAGACCTCAGTCACAATGTCGTCGAGTACACGGACGTCGGATAGGAAGACACTCTCGTCGTACTGAACCCCACGTAGAAAGCTTCTGATTTGTGTCAGAACCTTGTGATAGCTGATATGAGCGAATTAACAGTTCTCCAGTCTACCAGACATCCCCGACTTGGTCATATACCCTTGGATCAGGACGCCAGGACCGGCTATGGTTCCGAGGATCAGTGGGTTAGCTGTAACACCACCAGCTATTCCCCCAACCACAGTCAACCCAATAGAGACCGTTTCAAGGATCATCTTCAGTCTCTTCAGTCGGGTGTGTTTCCACTTGTAACAAGTCGCTAACCTGTGGTAATACGAATAGAGTCGGGTTAGTTTGTCCACTTCAGCCGATTGGAGGTTTTTACCAATGTGGTTGAAGCTGATAACGATTTTTCTCTTTTTCTTCATTCTAATTACAGACCATATTCGACCATAACCTCCTTACAGATCCTCCCGATCTCGGGTTCCCCCAGACGACCCTCTACGATCTTCATACCGTAAAAGTTGATGTCTGAATAATACTTTTTAAAGCTGTTTAGCCCGAAGACACTCATATAAGATGTCCCTATCTGATCGATGTTACTGATAAAAAATGAGTCTCTCAGTATCTCACCATTTATCCTGACGTGTGACACTCTAAGTCCGGATAGCCAGTGGGTAGATATCAGAATCTTCTTCCCAATAAACTTCGCTGGGATTGTACAATCATGAATCCTATGTGGTGACGACCCATCTATAAACAATTTGTCATTCACCCCAGCTTTAAACCCAATGCTTTTGCCTAAACTGTTGTCATTGTTGGAAACAATCATTTCCCAGGTACCCGACGCCGATCTCACACCATTCCTCTTTACCACAACGAAAACTGAAACATCAGTGAACATAAATCTGGGTACGCTAACGTGAAAGGCTGTTCTTATCGTCGTCTCAGGGTAAAGGAAGTGGTGATCACCGGTGGTGCTCAGCTGTGGGTTGATACTAGGGGGTCTCCAAAACATGGCTGAGTGGATCTCACCATCCCTATCCTCTATGTAATCAACAAAAGGAGGGAGTTTGGAGACCACGTTTTTACTGGATCTGGTTACGTTCAGGTCAAAGATGACCTTGTAGTCGGGGACGGGCTTCGTATGAAGGACCTCTTTTAGTTTATCGTTGAGTTGTTTATTAGTGATCGGTCTGTTGTAACCGTAGAACAGACTCATATACTATAGAATGTATTTACTAAACAGATACCCAGACACAGCTGTTAGGAACAATAGGATTCCCAACTCATTGTCTGGCTTTGGTTGTCTGTCAGGTGTGTGGGCAGCTGGTTTGTCAGGTGTGTGGACGGTTGGTCTGTCAGGTGTGTGGATGGTTGGTTTGTCGGTCTGTCCGTCACTGTCGTCTAGTGTTTCCAGGTGTGGACCGCTTTCTTGATGTGTCTTTGGTTGCTGTTTGTGAACACCTTGGTAGTTGACTTCAGAATTAATACCAAATCTCATGTTTTCCGACGCACGTCTTAGTAAGTTGTTGTATCCTATAATCTTCTCCTTCAGTATCGTCAATGAGCCTGGGACTAACCACGTGTCAGGACTTATGGCTAGATTCTGGGTGACGTTAGTATCTGATATTGCCCTGTTCATATTCAGAATCCAGGTACTAACGGAATAGTTAACGATGGCATCCTCTACAAGGACTCTGAATTCCTGCTGTGTCTCAAGACTGCCAGCACCTTTGTTAACAACGCTGACTCTTGTCTTAGCCTGTGAGCCGTGAACGGCGTAAACATAAGCCTCGATGGACTCATTCAGATACTGCAGACCTACCCTGGTGAAACCATTTGTCCGTAAAGGGATGAACCTTCTGTAGTGTGTCTTATAGTCGCTATTGAGACGCCACATCCACTCATGGAACGGACGGTTGTGTTTGTAACCAGAGTGAGGATTAATCAGAAACTTTTTTTCTCTAGGTATGTTCACCATGTTGTCAATCACATCATCTCCGACGCCAAACTCTCTCATTAGGTCACTCCTCTTTTCCGTTATCAGACGTCTTAGTATACGCCGCGTGGTGAAATAGAGGTGGAAACGCATGATAGAGGAGACCACCGGATATATGTCTTCTAAGAATTTTAGGTGTTCTACCCCAACGCCACAGCAGTACGAACTGAGGTAAACAGCGGTTATAAGTTGGTAATAAGGTTCACTGTCATTCCACCATTTCGCGATGTCCGTCCGGTTCCCTGGATTCAGGACTGGTAACTTTGCCATAAAAAAGTCCTGGCCGTTAACGTAGATCCTGAAATTGTTAAGGTCGTAGTCTATGGCGTTGTCTGATAGATACGTGAACTTCGAGAAGTCGTATTTTCCCTCAATGTCACTCTTCCAGTGCCGCTTACCCTGAACTTTCTGTACCGTACCACCACCAAGCCACACCCTCGGAAATCTGGGCAGTGGTTTATTTATTGTTAAGTACTTGGTGTAGTCTCTATTGTTCTTAAAATCTCTGTCGCCAGTGTAGATGTACGAATCGTTGATAGGTCCAAAGAACACACCAGGTTCTGACTGACCGAAGACTGAATCAGTTATGAACTTAGTTCTACCGGCGTATGGGTATTTGGTGAAAAACTCTCTCAGAGTCTTATCCATATATCATAGGTTAGGTTATATGGACACCGGGGTCGGGCTGGAACAGGAACTGAGAGATATTTACTACAATCCAAAAACAGGATATCAGTCGGCTGAACGGCTGTACCAGAAGGTGGTGGAGGAATGTCTTGATGTGATTAGGAAGGTAGTGAGGGACTGGCTGAAAACACAGGACACGTACACGAGGTATAGGCCGGTTGTGAAAAAGCATAAGTTCAGACAGACGTTCGTCAGCCACCTCGGTGAGCAGATACAGATGGACCTGGTTGATATGGGGAAGTACAAAAACCAGAATAAGGGGTATTACTGGATCCTAACAGCTGTTGAGATTTTGAGTAGGTATGCTTTCGCTGTTCCCGTTTACAGGAAGGACACAAAAAACATGACCGGGGCTGTGGATAAGCTGTTGGAACAGTTCAGAGACCGATTTGGTGACTACCCCGACCTGGCTCAGTTCGATGACGGAAAGGAGTTTTACAACGTCGGTGTGAAAGGCTTACTGATGGAACACGGTGTTGAGTACTTCAGTACGTTTTCAGACAAAAAAGCAGCGATCGTCGAACGGTTCAACAGAACACTTAAGACTGCTATGTGGAAGTATTTCTACACCAAGGGGACTTATAGGTGGATTGATGTCCTGGACGACCTCGTTGAGGGTTATAACAACACAAAACACAGTGTCGTTATGCTGAAGCCCAAGGACGTCGGTAAGTCAAACGAGAATCAGGTTTGGAATACGTTGTTCGGTCATCACTTTGGTGATCATCCTTTACCCAAGTTCCGGATTGGAGACACTGTGAGGGTGTCAAAGTATAAGAGTATATTTACGAAGGGTTATGAGGCTAACTTCACTGAGGAAATCTTCAGGGTGGTGAAGGTCATTCGTGGTGATCCAAACGTTTACGAGATAGAGGACGTTGAGGGTGAGCCGATTATCGGAAAGTTCTATGAGGAAGAGTTGTCGCCGGTGGATAAGAAGGATGACGTTTATAGGGTTGAGAAGGTGTTGAGGAGGAAGAGAGTCGCTGGAAGGAAGATGGTGTTGGTCAAGTGGTTGGGTAATGACAGTAGACACAACTCATGGATACCTGAGAGTGACGTACAAAACCTGGGTTAATATATACTTGGGTAATGAGGCTAACATTATTCATTGAAAACGGTGAGAAGACTGTCTACTTCGAACAACCTATCATGGTGACAGGTCCAAGACCACAAATAATGCTGAAGAAAGCGACGGTATACTGGAACTATAACAATGTGGTGTCAGGTCTGAACGATTCGGTGTCGTTTGATGGTGTTAAGACATCCACTCCCGAAGGTTATTTCGACTTTGACGCGATAGAGACGTTCGTTAAGACTTTAGCCGAGGGTCTGTTGGGGACGGTTGAGTTCGGAAAGAATGTTTACAACGGAACTTCTAAGGTGAAAACGTCGGAAAAGCTGAAACTTGGGAAGATGGGTCTTCTTTTAGGGTTTGGTGAAAACGATGTGATAACTGCTGGTGGTGGTGGGTGGACGAATAGGACGAATCAGGTGGACATCAATAGAGGGTTGAGGTATGTCAGGATCTCGTGTGACGCTGTTGAGAGTGAGAAAAGTCTGGACAATGGGAGGAGGAGTGATCTGATTGGCACTCTTCCAATAACCTCTGAGCAGAGTTTGAAAGGAAGTGTACAGCACTACACAGACATTGAGTCGAAAGCTGAGATCCGAAAGGGTGTTTATGGTAAGATGACCTTTAGGGTTCGTGGGAATAATGATCAGTCAGTAGGTCGACCGGTTGAGATCGGGGCTGTTCTGCTTGAGTTGTATATAGGTTAGTATATAATGGCTGGAGAAGGATCTGGAGAAGGATTTGATATTGAGATGGGTGAGCATGGTAGACAAGAGGAAAGGGAAGATGGTATCAACGAGACGAGTTTCATAGATGATGACAATGATGACTCCGAATCGGACTATTCCATATTCAGACCTTCTAACCGTGTAACCCGTATTGAGGATGGGGTGCCCGACATTGGTAGTGATGCTGGGTCAATGAAAAGGTCTGTCACATATGATAAGAAGAAGATCTTCCGCGAGGTGTTAGATGCTGTAATAAATAAAGGAGATGGTGAGGCATCTGAGGAGCTGATACAACACACCAGGTTCAGACTCAAAAATGGTCGCGTCAACGGAGCGTGGTTTTATGATGTACTGATCATGGTGTCTGATGGTGACGGGACTAGGTATAGTGATAACCAATCAGAAAAGGTAAAAGGGTATGTTGATCGTTTCAAGAAACTGTTAGAGAAAGCCAGAATCGAACATTACGATACGGCTGAGGGAGCGGTTGAGGAAATCGGTGGCAACCCAATACTTTCTGAGGAAGTGGTGGCTAATATACTCTCACGGTCCAGCTCAGCGATCGGCGGTTGGGTTGAAGAAAGAGTTATAAACCTACAGGAACAAATGGAAGGAATATTCATATCCGAACAGGAAGTGAGAGAAATCTCTGGAATAATCAACAAACAGGGTATGGATATGGATACGATTGAGTCTCTTGAGATAGAGGTCAACCACTACAGGGAAAAGGCGGAAAATGAGGTCAACCCTCTTAAAGAGCAACTCTACGATAGCGTCAGAAAAATTGCGGAACTAAAGGCAGATAGTATAAGAATTGAGATTAATAAGAGACCTGAACACACAGAAATCATGTCTATCCTAAGCGATGAAGTGGAAAACAATGACCTGAATAGGTTGGAACGTTTTAAGAGGTGGGCTAAGGGAAATATGGTTGGTCTGTCTGCCATAGCCATCACCATAGCTGGGATTGTAACCACAATAGTTGTCGCCGCTAGGGGGATTGTTTCGGGGGGGGGGGCGGGAGCCGGTGGTGGTTTCGCTAAGGCACTTGCTAACCTGGGTAAGAGTTTGGGACCTCTGTTAGCACCACTGTTCAGTGTGATAGCGCAGGTTCTGACTTGGGGAGCAAAAGGAATAGCATGGTTAGCCAACAATCTGTGGGTTTTAGCCATAGCTATGACGTGGTTGTTGTATGACTACTGGAAAAACAGAAAATAAAACCTGTTATGTAGTATATGACCAACAGAAGTCAAACAGAGCTGTTACCTGGATTTAGACGGGCTAAGATGTCGGAGATAAAGGGAAGTAGGACAAGACACACAATCACCATGAATCCCAACAAAGTCAACCCTGGTGAGGACCTCTACATCGACATACCAAAGCTAAAACCTGATAGTTGTCTGGTCCCGGGTAGTTTTCACTTACTGTTCGACTTTAAGAACATGAACACCAAGTCGTGGTTCCTAAACAATCTCTCCAGGCTCCTGGTTGAAAGGCTGGTCGTCAAGCTAGCCGGTGAGACTGTTTACGACAACACGGGTGAAAGTGTCCTTGGTGTGTACAGAGATCTCTGGCTAACGAAGAGTATGAGAAATCAGATGGTTGGGTACGGAATCGGTCCAGAGAACTTGAGAAAGCTGATGTCTAAGGACGACAGTGGGGCCTCCTCTGGGGACGCTGAGAAGGTAGCTGACGCTCTGATGCTCACAATCCATGGAGTGAGGATGAGAGTGAGATTGGATAAGATCCTCGGGGACCACGGACTCTATGCTCCCTTTGAAATGTACAACAACTTCCGCTACGTCATCAGTTTACCAAAAGCGAGTGACATCATGGTGGCTCAGTCAAGTGAATCTGTTGACGGGTACACACTGGAAAACCTGGAACTGGAGTATGAGACGATTGATAACACCGACATCGCCAGTGAAATAACCTCACTGTACACAGCTGGTCGGTCGTTGTCCTACGAACACGTCACGTTGATGAAGTCAACTGAATGGTTGGCTGGATCAACCCTAATCAACGAACACATTAACCTCCCACGAAAGTCTATGAAAGGGATTGTGATGATGTTCACAAATAAAACCCAAACTGATAGTGAGAAATACGTCTACCCAAACATCGAAAGTGTTAAGCTAACAATCGAAGGTGTACCCAACGCTGTCTTTAGTCAGAGGATTCCAAAGAGTCGGTTCTATGATGAAGCTAAGAGACTATTCGGTGGAAAGGAAAACACGGATCAGTTTATGACAATCCAGAAGTTCTACAAGGACGCCTTCGCTCTGGCGATTGTTCTGAGAAGTATTGAGGACCGCGACAGTGTCGGAACTGGGAAAAGAATTGTTAACACACAGTCTGGGGTCCTGATTGAGATTACTAAGAAGGTGACTGTGGCTAACGTAGTCTGTCAAATCTTTGTGTTGAGTGATGGTTTGGTAAACATGGTAAACAAAAACCTAATATCAATTCAATATTAAATGGATCATCCGTTCAATATGTTGGTCGTTGGTATGACAGCCTGTGGGAAAACCTGGTATCTCCTAAAGATGTTAGAAGATGAATACTTCAGGTTCTTCGACTACATCGTTCTGCTCTGTCCGACGTTCAGCTGGAATAAAACCTACACCACCTGGAAATACACCTCCGACCCGGACTTCATCGCGGTGGATTGTAGTCAGGACGACGTCGAAATTATACTAGAACACATCGTTCGGATATTCAGGGGGTCTAAACCATTGATGGTCCTCGACGACTGTGCCAGTGGACAACCCGTAAAGAACAGAACAATGAGTTGGTCAAATTAGCCTTCAGCGCCCGGCACTACAATCTGTCAACTATTATAATCACACAACAACTAACAGCTATCACAAAACCTTACAGGGAGAATATCAGTAAGTTAGTAACGTTCTACAACCCCAACAAAACCGATATGAAGGTTATTACTGATGACTACCTTGGTGGTTTAGACCGTGATGCCGTCACAGGGATAACTGAAAAGTTAAAAAAGAACAAATACGCTAGGCTTGAGATTATGTTAAGGCATCCATACGCGTATAAAGTGGTTATCCCAAAATCTGGTCTGTAGTAAGATGGCCGAAAAGAAAACTAAAACGGTGAAAGTTGGGAAAAAAATCAAGGTATCTGCTGGGAAACCAGCTGAGGCGTCTGTTGAGAGGTCGGAAACGGAAATACCTACTGAGATCCCCAACCTCGTCGATGAGCTCGTCAATGATCTGAAACAGACTGAGGAGACCAGCCCAACACCTCCACCAACCGATGACACCAATAGGAAGAGAGGTGAGCAGATAAAATTATCAGAGGATGGTGAGATAACTCAGTCAGTTGGCTACATCAAAAAGGCGTCTGTAAAGGTTGTGGATAAGCTGTAGGCTGAATATGAGGCTAGAAGAATGAAGAGGGCTAATGAATTCCTGACTGATATGCTGATCAGTAGATTCTCCAATGTTCTCGGTGGTTTGGACGCTGTAGAAAGCTCTGAGGCGTTAGACAATGAATTACAAAAAGACAGACTGTTAAAAAGTGACGTTGGTAAAGTTGTAGCCATAATCACGCCGTACATACCATGTCTCGGACTGTTATCTGGTGGTGTAACTGTGGGAAAACACGTATACCAACATAAAACAAAAGTATCTGAACAGAAATCGAAGAGTAAGTGATATGTGTGTTAAAACCACAACTCTGACCGCTCTGGGGTCGGGGCCACCAAAAACCTATTTTCCCGTCTGCTTATACTTTGAAAAGTGGGAAAACAACCCACCTTTTCAAACATCCTTTCTTGATGAATTCCAGCATATTTTTTTTTTGGTTAAGGTCTCTTTTCGTCCCGTTTGCTTATACTTCAAAAAATTAAAAAAAACAGCTTACCCTTTCAAACAACCCACCCTTCCCGTCGAATTCTATCATTTTGGGGCTGTTTTTGGCAAAAAAAAAAAAGTGCGCCGGTAGCCTCATATTCTATACTACTGTTGTGTACACTGGTGTTCCCGTACGTGATATGTATGGCTTGTATGCTAATGAAAGCCTAAAACAATTTTCAATACATTACGCAATTTAATTGTTTTCAATAGGAGTTAGTAGATGTCTAAAATTTGGGTGCTTTTTGATCGAAGTTCACTTCTACAATATTGCTTTTCCGTAGTGAAATTGAGTAACGCACATGTTCTTTGGCATTTGTGTAAATATTAGAATATTCGCTATTCCAAAAAGCGTTTTCTCTAACACGCGCAGAACACATGAAACGCTGCGCACCTCTGGTTAACACAAAGACGTTTCAATTCCCCTTTAACGCGAAGTCGTTTAAGTGAAGGGAATATTGCATAAGTTACACTCTCGACATACTTAAATAAATGCGCAATCGATTGATTGTAAATATATTTAAATTATTCTTTAGATAAATCAAGCTTTTTCAATTGCATTGTCTTCGGGCGATCATTTTAATTGTAATATCTTTTCAATAATTCATTCCAAGACGTCTTAATCAATAAAATTACTTTTGTTCGAGAAATAAGGTGCATTTAAGACCTTCAAACTGCCCTAACAATTTTGTTAACAACAAAATGTCAACATTTCACTCAATTATCGCTATTATTGAGGAAAAAGCCCCAACTACATAACAGCTAATTTTCATTAACGAAAAATGTTTTCCCAGACTGTCCGTAGCGCTGTTTCATTATATTGTCGAAAAACATGCTGTTCCACTCAAGTAAACACTATAAATTATAGGCAGAAAGTTGAAACAATGTTATAGCACATTTACAACCTATTAAGGACTAATATTTAGCTTAGGAATATGGCATTTTAGAACTTAGTTAGCCCCCCTGTAGTGCAGCTGATAATCCGACCCTTCTCGCAATTAACAACGATGCTCACCACGGTGCTCACGAGAAAAACATGCAATAGGGCGAAGACTGTTATTTAAAATGACATTTTATATAAACCAGTCTTGTAATATGTTAGTTTAGAATAAGATAATAGCGCATTTTTACAATTGACGCTTTTAAAAAACGTTTTTTACAACGATGCTCCCTATATACTATAAATAAGTTTAACTTGATTTTATGTCTTCTATTTTATTACGGAAGTGAGCATCGTTGCCGCTTAACATCAAAATCAATTATTTTTTAAAGGAAATAGCTGTTAATGCCTTTAATAGAAAACCACACAGTGCAGTTAACATCAGCAAACAGCCGAACTGACCAGTTTTGGAGAAACGACACAGATCTAACGAAATAATTCCCATGGTAATCTGTGAGCATCGTGGTGAGCACCGTAGCGAGCACCGTGCTGGTATTAGTCATAACAACCGAATATCAAGTTATATTTGTTAATAAGTTAGCGCATCATTTCCACGCGTTGTCGCTGTGTACACTGGTTTTCCCGTACGTGATATGTATGGCTTGTATGCTAATGAAAACCTAAAACAATTTTCAACACATTACGCAATTTAATTGTTTTCAATAGGAGTTAGTAGATGTGCAAAATTTGGGTGCTTTTTGATCGAAGTTCACTTCAACAATAATACTTTTCCGTAGTGAAATTGAGTAACGCACATGTTCTTTGGCATTTGTGTAATTATTAGAATATTCGCTATTCCAAAAAGCGTTTTCTCTAACACGCGCAGAACACATGTAACGCTGCGCACCTCTGGTTAACACAAAGACGTTTCAATTCCCCATTAAAGCGAAGTCGTTTAAGTGAAGGGAATATTGCATAAGTTACACTCTCGACATACTTAAATAAATGCGCAATCGATTGATTGTAAATATATTTAAATTATTCTTTAGATAAATCAAGCTTTTTCAATTGCATTGTCTTCGGGCGATCATTTTAATTGTAATAGCTTTTCAATAATTCATGCAAAGACGTCTTAATCAATAAAATTACTTTTGTTCGAGAAATAAGGTGCATTTAAGACCTTCAAACTGCCCTAACAATTCTGTTAACAACAAAATGTCAACATTTCACTCAATTATCGCTATTATTGAGGAAAAACCCCCAACTACATAACAGCTAATTTTCATTAACGAAAAATGTTTTCCCAGACTGTCCGTAGCGCTGTTTCATTATAATGTCGAAAAACATGCTGTTCCACTCAAGTAAACACTATACATTATAGGCAGAAAGTTGAAACAATGTTATAGCACATTTACAACCTATTAAACTAATATTTAGCTTAGGAATATGGCATTTTAGAACTTAGTTAGCCCCCCTGTAGTGCAGCTGATAATCCGACCCTTCTCGCAAACCTTTTCGGCGCTACTTCAACGGGGGGTCCCACGTGTTCTCAACGACAAATTTTCGGACAAACAAACTCGGACAGCATACACAGACACTGAGGAAATGACGGTATAAAAATGGTTGAAATGTGCGCCTGGGTGGATGTAAAAGAAATTTTTGATACCCAGAACGATCAAATATGTTAGACGAAACTGCTACAAGTTTTTGTCATCATTCAGCCGCAAAAAGACCAAAAGCAGAGTCAGACAGAAGCGTATATTAAAGTGGACCATGGGAGCCGCGTGCGTTCGCGGCAACAGAGTTGCTTTGTACAAGTTAGCTATATCTACAGCCTTTATTATATACGTTAAAATGGATCAACAATGAAACCTCAACCTAAAATCAGCTACAGTTCTACCAGTGCAGAAAAGCTATTCGAAATTTCAAATCAGTATTGTTCGACACATACAGTATTAAATACGCATGATGCCCATGATTATCTTACTTCAAAGTAGCGCACTTAAAATAGAAACTAGAAAGCGAAAGGCACCGACAAGCAGTAAAATGGAAGGCAAATGTTTTGTTCTAGTTTCACGTTCAACTAATACTACCAACGCGTCGTTACTAAGAATTTAGAAAGCGCACAAAAATATAGACTTACTCCAAGTCTGCCTCTTGTTGTTTCGAGACGGGTTTGTTTCGAGATAAAAGGTAGATAAAAGGCGGTCGGCCACGGGAAGAAAGGTGGGCGAGCGAAAACCCGTCAAAACATAACCCAATCTCGAAACAAACCCGTCTCGAAGCAACAAGAGGCAGACTTGGAGCAAGTCTAACAAAAATACTAAAAATCTTTAGTAAGTAAACACCTCATGTTATATATCAATCATCATGAAGAGTACACATCAACACATGTCATATGATACCCACACGACACTTCTTTTGTCCAAGCGGTAAAGTATATTACGCCGGGCCAATACAGAAAAGTTAAGCAAAACCATATTAGACCATATTAGTTGTATTTTGAATAAGGTGTTCTTTACTATAGCTATAACTGAGGATAGTAAGAGCTTATACTTTTAGACTACGTCAACGGATAAAACAAAGGCAATAGATATATATTTCCTTCGTAAAATGCAAGCTTTTCGCCGCGATAGTATGTTATAATCCGCGGACACTTCTCGATGTTTTTTGTATTATTTTTGCTGTTGAAAAATCGCAAAAACTTGTAGCAGCTTCGTCTAACACCTTTGATCGTTCTGGGTATTAAGAATTGCTCTTACAACTACCCAAACGCATCTTTCAACCATTTTTATAGCCCCATCTCTTCAATGTCTGTGTATGTTGTCCGAGTTTGTTTGTCCGAAAACTTTGCGTTGAGAACACGTGGGACCCCCCGTCGAAGTAGCGCCGAAAAGGCGAATTAACAACGATGCTCACCACGGTGCTCACGAGAAAAACATGCAATAGGGCGAAGACTATTATTTAAAATGACATTTTATATAAACCAGTCTTGTAATATGTTAGTTTAGAATAAGATAATAGCGCATTTTTACAATTGACGCTTTTAAAAAACGTTTTTTACAACGATGCTCGCTATATACTATAAATAACTTGAACTTATGTCTTCTATTTTATTACGGAAGTGAGCATCGTTGCCGCTTAACATCAAAATCAATTATTTTTTAAACGAAATAGCTGTTAATGCCTTTAATAGAAAACCACACAGTGCAGTTAACATCAGCAAACAGCCGAACTGACCAGTTTTGGAGAAACGACACAGATCTAAGGAAATAATTCCCATGGTAATCTGTGAGTATCGTGGTGAGCACCGTAGCGAGCACCGTGCTGGTATTAGTCATAACAACCGAATATCAAGTTATATTTGTTAATAAGTTAGCGCATCATTTCCACGCGTTGTCGCTGTGTACACTGGTGTTCCCGTACGTGATATGTATGGCTTGTATGCTAATGAAAACCTAAAACAATTTTCAATACATTACGCAATTTAATTGTTTTCAATAGGAGTTAGTAGCTGTCTAAAATTTGGGTGCTTTTTAATCGAAGTTCACTTCTACAATATTGCTTTTCCGTAGTGAAATTGAGTAACGCACATGTTCTTTGGCATTTGTGTAATTATTAGAATATTCGCTATTCCAAAAAGAACACATGAAACGCTGCGCACCTCTGGTTAACACAAAGACGTTTCAATTCCCCTTTAACGCGAAGTCGTTTAAGTGAAGGGAATATTGCATAAGTTACACTCTCCCCATACTTAAATAAATGCGCAATCGATTGATTGTAAATATATTTAAATTATTCTTTAGATAAATCAAGCTTTTTCAATTGCATTGTCTTCGGGCGATCATTTTAATTGTAATATCTTTTCAATAATTCATGCAAAGACGTCTTAATCAATAAAATTACTTTTGTTCGAGAAATAAGGTGCATTTAAGACCTTCAAACTGCCCTAACAATTCTGTTAACAACAAAATGTCAACATTTCACTCAATTATCGCTATTATTGAGGAAAAACCCCCAACTACATAACAGCTAATTTTCATTAACGAAAAATGTTTTCCCAGACAATCATTTTCAAAAGTTTTGGGACATTTGCGTCATTTTTCGCTTTTCCAACTCCCCCGATTCCCTGTTCAATGTTGTATACCATGTTTACGCTGAATTTTACCGAAATTGTTCACGTGTTTCATTAGGCAACATTGTAAAGGGAGGGGAGGGGAGGGAGGGATTGTGTACATATCGCAAAAAAGACGTTGTTGAACGAGTATATTTAGAAAAGCTCAAGTGTCCCAACTACTTTTGAAATTGATTGTAGATCCGCCCCTGAAGACTTGTTTACTAGTTAATGCTCTCTGTAAAACGAACTTAGATTCTGTTTTATGTCGAGCTAGACCTTTTAATTGCCACAATGTTGTGCTAAATTTATGTATAATTCCGTTCGTACATAGAAATATATAATCAATTTTTTTGTCTTGCTCAGATCTTACAATGAAGTTTGACTTGTCTATGCTACCAGGGCGTCTATAAGATAGGGCGGGGAAACGAGCCGTGTGCCCTGAAGTATGTGTGATGCGCGGGACCCCCCGAATATTCGAACATTGAAGGAGATTATTTACCTGCCCCAGTCCTCGCGCGTCTTTAGCAATGTCTGCCAAATATATTTTTTCCCTTTGCGACGTGTTTGTTCGCATGCAGCAAAAAAAGCTCAAAAAATTAAGTAACAATATTTATACCAAAGATAGATCTATTAATGGAGTAACCGTCCTTGGATTTGCTATAAGTTCCGGTGCCAGGGCAAGTTATTAAATATTTTACAAAACGAGTGCGAGTTGGAACTGCGGAAGCCATGATGAACGAAACGAAAGTTTGCTGGAAGAGAATTCACATTTCCTCTTTATATTTTGGTTTCTGGTGAAGGATGATCATACGGTAAGAAGAACATGTATTCTTTTGTCGATTAAAAATATAAAAGTGACCACAAGACGCTTAACTACCTTTCAAATACGTACATTTTCAGAACATTCGAGCCAGGAAAATTTCTCAACTGTAACCAAATTTTTAGGCTGCAATCAACACGCTATCGCTAAAAAAGCTCAAAAAATTACGCGATGAAATTTGAGAGGAATAAAGTTTAATGCCTTCCAGACATGTATTTAAAAAAGCTAAGTTCTGGCTCTTTTTTTTGTTAGGAAATAATTAAAATGTTCTATGCGTGGAGCAAAATTAGACAAGGAAGCCATAAATGGCTTCGGTTTCAACATTGGAAAGTTTAGTCGTTTTATACTAAAGAATGCCTTCCACCATGTTATATGAACAGTACAACGTATGAATAACAAAACAAAAAACTTACACCAACAATCGAGTCAATACTTGCAGCATTATAAGAGATTTAATCAAGGTCCTTGAATTTCACATGGATTTTTTGTTTTGAACAAAATTTGCAGTTGGCCGCGCTCGCCCCATGCCTAAAGTGCATCACACATGTTTCAGTAGGTCAGATTGGCGTTTCTCCGCCCTATCTTATAGACGCCCTGATGCTACTAATTTCAGTGTGGCGACGACATGCAAATATTACGAAAATCATGTGATTTCATTCTCTGGTTGTATGGGAACCCATTGTTGGTAAATGTTTACCGTTAAAATTTGCCGGTGACCCCTCATTTCGTCTTCGAAACCATGCGTTTGTCGCTGTTATTATACGGCTGTCGTTCTGAACATGCCACACGTTTGTAAATATATTGTTTGACTTTCGACATTCCACGTATTTTCTTTATTTTATTTACAATTTCTATTATAGGCTATGCATGTAGCTTTTGTCGAGACCCTTGTACATTTCAAAATGCAGAAAAGAAACGATATTAAATAGCAAACCTTTTCCTGGCCATCCGATCGCCATATTTGTTTTCCTTTTGAAAACCCCAGTGGAAAACCCGCACTAGACTTGCGGCTGACGCATGCGCAGACAGATTTCCCTGGTCTTATAGGTCAGTGGCCCTTCTGCTAATGGTAGCGACCATTGACATGTAGTTATCGTAGGAAAAAATAATATTTATGTAAAATACAAAGCGATTTTCTTACTTTATTTATAATAAATCGTCTGGCGTTAGCCAGAATAAAATACTATACTAAACACGAATTCGGACAGGAAAGAGTTTAGAGACATATTTAAAAATTGTTCCTGTGAAGGCTTCCCCAAGAGGTGAATAAAATCGTCTGGCGTTAGCCAGAACAAAATACTAAAGAGTAAAGACCAATAAATTCGGACAGGAAAGAGTTAATGCATGCATGGTTGGTCATTGTTAATTTCTTGTTGGAACGACTCAAGAGGCTTGCTGGATTATTTGTCTGACCAAATAGGAATATCGCCTCCCATGTAAACAGCGTCTAAGAAGAACTCGGTACGCCTCGCTTCTTTACGATTTTCTCGTGATCTTCAGCGGTTCTTTATAGAGCTGGCGACTTCATAAAACGGAATGTTTGTAGATTTCCATGGCCATGTGTATTGACAGTCTTGTTTATTTTATTGCCAAGTGTTCGTGCAGTGCTACAACAGTAACTGTCCAGGATTATTATTATTATTATTGTAGTTCAGATCTACAATAAGACTCTTATCATGAAAACATCCCGGGCCGCTCAGCAACAAACATAAATTTTAAATATACATGGATGGAAAACCACCGAAATATTTTGTTTACACAAACTCGAGACCAGGACGATATTATGCTGACTTCGCAAAAATTCAGACAGAAAATTCGACAAAGTTTGCCTAGTCCGTCTACTCCGAAGGTTTTCTCAAGAATTGTAGAAGTTATAAAATATATTGGCAGAAAGATAATTCACCTTGCTACAACATACGTACAGTTTATCCGACCAAATAGCTTAGTTTCCCTAAAAAAACTGAGCGAAATACCGAACATGTCCAACACGAACTAGAGATGGTTGTTGAACGTCCCCGGTTCTTATGTATCGGTCAGCGACCTTCACCATTAGCAAAACAACCCATAAATGCCGCCATTTTGAAAACGATTTTGGTACTTTTCCTAACTAAAGACGGTTTTCCACTAGGCGAAAAATGTCGCGCGAAGCGACATTTTCTTTTGTCTCGCAAGCTCTCGAGTGGAACTAATTAGCCAAGACAAAAGAAAAATGGCGAGTCGGTCGACAAATGTCGCCTAGTGGAAAACCGTCTTAAAAAGTTATGGGCAGAGACTGAGAAGAGATGGCTAGAACGAGGAGATTTTTTAACGTGCAACCGCTGAGCAACTGCCCGACCGGGTGGGATTGCTTTGCGTCAAATTCCCGCCTATACGGTGATCACCTTGGGTCAAATGCCCGGGGTTTGCCCGGGTGGGGAGGGGGGGGATGATCGCAGTTGGATTTGACTCGTACATAAAGAGTGAGAAGTGTGGTTTTAACCAACTTCGAGCTAGGTGTTTTGATATTAGATCAAATACAACTTTCGAGTGTTTGAAGATCAAACAAATCAGGAAATGAAGCAGTTCTCAAATGAATGTAAAGTATTTTAAGAAATTTAAGATAAGTTTGAGGTAAAAATTGGCTTAATATATCCAAGTGTTTGATCACATATCAAATCTTTGTCTTGCTTATGACTTTTCTATGTGTTTGGCTTATGAATTATTGATGATTTGGAGAAGTATATATCACAGTGCTCCGTATTTACACTATTAAATATATACATGTATATAAGAAATTTAAGCTGAAAAAATACTGTATGTTGGCTGTTTATACATAGACATTATAAAACCTTGACTTGGTGCTTTGTTTACTTGTTTAGGTGTTGTTCAATATCTTGTATAATGAAATTAAGAAACCAAAGTTTCTGTAGACCAGAGCTGCTACAGCGGTCTGACCACAGAATAGTAGATACACCAGAAGCCTGACTCTTGTGAAAGTACTAACTAAAATATTTTGTGATATGGTGTCTAAGTGTCACTTAATTGTACATTTTCATAGAAAATTGTTGAGAAGCTATTGTGAACTGTTGGGAAACTTAAAGCTGTGAATATGTTGAAAGCATTGAAATGAAATATATCGGTCGAAACTACAATACTGAGTATTGTTGTACTGTCAGTCTTATTTAAAATACTAGCAGAACTGATCACAAAATATTAGTGATGTGCATTACACTTGAATGCCACAGCATATTTATGACAGGTAAAATGTTGTTTTTGAACACAATGTTGATGATCTGGGGTAAGTTGTACAAAGCTGAGATAGCTTTTCTAGTTGATAAGCTCTAGCTAAAGAACAGCATTAATCATACTTTAAACATTTAAACTTTTTCTGCGCTTAATAGCGGTAGTCACATGTACGCATTGCGTACCTATTTTTATATCGTTGTTTGCAAACGAAAACCCCCAGAGTGAAGACAGAATTGGCGGGAAACGAAAGGCCACGAGTACTAAAACTCCCGGCCACGTCGATAGTTCAATAAAACGTATAAAGCTTAGCCAACTTCTATTGCTTCAGAGAAAGCAACCGAAAATGTTTCAGCGAAAGCACAAATAAATGCTTCAGAGAAAGCAAATCAAAACGCAGCAGATGCTGTCGAACACGAGCCTGATGAGGATGCGATGATCTTGATACAGAGGTCGACGATGGTGATGACACCGATTTGCACCGATTTGCTTATGTTTCCCAGTGATTCTTTAAGTCCATCAGATGAAACTGGGGCTCCCGTTTCTGAAAAATTGAACAAGTTGGTCAATGAAAAATTCATCCTTGATTTTGATGTGGCAAAACGCAAGAGATAATGCAAAAATATAAAATTCCTAAGAATTGTGATAATTTATTTTCGCCTCGTGAAAACACTAAGATATGGGGACGATTGCAGACAAATGCTAGAGGGCAGACATACGATCGTCTGTTCTTCAAGATATTTTGTTGAGAATCTCCTCTGCATTACTTGAGAGCAAGGACCACAAGGCATTACCAAACTACAAGTCCCTTCTCCCAAAATTGATGCATGCCTTAATTGGCCATGTTCATAGGGAACTCTCCTTTAATAGAAGGGACGCTCTCCGTCCAAGTCCAAGTCGTGAATTTTTCGACAAGCATGTTCAAGGGCTATTAAGCCCATAAAGCTTCTTTTTGGCGATGATTTATCAAAAACTATACAAGATATAAAAGTAACAACAAAGTTGTAAATACTATATATCTCCTGGCACTTTTCAAAATAATTGAAGCTTCATGTCATGGAGAGATAGCACCAAATCACAGGACCAGATTAATTTTGAAAAATGGTTGACATTTTCCATGGAAGTTGGTTGTGACATTATTTCTCCTCCAGGGAGCATAGATTATTTGATTGGTGAAGAAATTCAGAATCTTTTATATAAAGAGGTCATTGTTGAGCGTGACCATGAGAAAGGTGAATTTATATCCTCAATATTTACTGTTCCTAAAAAGGATGGTAAGGTCAGGTTGATATTGAACCTCAAAAAGTTAAATACATATATATATATGTAACAATTACCATTTTAAAAAGGAAAGCATTTATACTATCACAAAACTTGTGACTCCCAACTGCTGGATGTCATCACTTGATTTGAAAGATACCTACTACAGTGTTAACGTTGATCCTGATTATCAAAAATATTTAAAGTTTATAAATAATGGGAAATTATACAAATATGTTGCTATTCCAAATGGGTTGTCCACTTGCCCCAGGAAGTTTACAAAACTTATGAAACCTCCTTTGGCTAAGATACGAGATGTGTCATATTATTAGTGGGTATATTGATGACTATCTGCAAGGTTACTCTTATTCTAGTTATGCAAATAATGTGATTGATACCATATAGACATTTGATCGCTTGGGTCTTGTCACTCATCTTGATAAGTCAGTAGCAATTCCCAAACAAGAAATCACTATTCTGGGGTTTGTTCTTAACTCCAGAACAATGACTATTCGAGTAACAAAAGAGAATTAAGTAGATAAGATAATAATAATAATAATAATAATAATAATAATAATAATAATAGAAGCTTTAATCACACTCACTGAATAGAATACAATAAAAAAAAAAAGCCTAGTTACAAATATACGTTACAAACAACAAAAGTGTTAAGTGAGTTAGATAAGGGGCTAGCAAACGGACTCTAAGTCCCACCTAGACCAACCCCCGCATACACTACTAAAATAAAGAAACTGACATAAATTTACAGGTTTGCAAGAAAACAGATTCTCAGCAGCAGAAAGTCTGCCAGTACGCCTACAATTCAAGGACAGATAATCTTCCACATTCCCACTCTATCACTATCGAAGACTATTTGATGCTACAATGACAATCTCAAAAGAAGGGATTGTGGGACTAAAATGGTGGTATAACCATTTAGATAACAGTTTTAATTTTTTGGATTTTCCACCTATTGCCATTACTATATATTCTGATGTCTCATTGCTGGGTTGGGCTGCTGTTATGGGAGATAACTCTACTGATAGGAGATGGTCATCTATTGAGAGCATTAATTAATCACATTAATTAATCACATCAATTACCTAGAGCTTTTAGCAGCATTTCTTGCTCTAAAAACATTCCAAGAGGTAATTTTTAGAGGACATGTTAAGATCATGATTGATAATACCACAGCAGTAGCTTTGATAAACGATATGCACTTGAGATCTGGCAATTTTGCATGTTCAATGACATATGGCTAACTGCAGCACTAACTATATGGCTCTAGATTTTCTGTCATTGTTATCTGACCAGTCTGGTTTGTCTTACAGCTCAATAAACACAGCCGGATGTGCTTTATCCTCCATCTTGCAGTTAAGTGAAAGTGACATCACATTTGGCCAGTGATTTAGAGATTTTTGAGAGATTTTTGAAAGGGATCTTCAAATATGGCCAGCTCTTCTTCACTACAAGATGATTTGGCATCTAAACAAAGTATTCAAACTTTTCCGGGAACAACCAAGTTCTTCAATGTTAGGTTTAAGACCTTACCTTAAAACTTACTTTTATTTTATTTTTGTTGAGTGGAGAAGCCTTTTTAACTACTGAGAACATGACACTAACATCTGACAAATGCATATTTCACATTGTCGATAAAGTCAAACAGACACTTGCTGGCACCCATGTAGAGCCTATAGTTTTTGTTAAGTACACTCAGGATCAACAACTTTGTGTTGTAACACATTTAACTGAGTATTTAAGTCGCACTGCTTCCATTAGAAATTCTGTCAAACAACTTCTTCTTTAGTTATGTAAAACTATACGGTCCAGTCAGTGTAAAAAGACACAATTTCTCGTTGGCAAAACTGACCCGTTATGGCCAGCTGGAATTGATATTTCCAAGTTTAAAAGTCACAGTGTTAGAGCTGCATCATCATCTTTCTTGGCATCAAATAGCGGTAGTAGTAAAGTAACGATATTATGTTGTCAGCAGGTTGGTCAAGTGAAAGACTTTCCAAGATTTCTACAACAAACCTAGTGAAGAAGCATTCAACTATGGTGACTCATTTTTTAAATTGTTGTTCCAATGCCACAAGCTCAAAATTGCTGTAGTTTAATATATTGTGATGATGGTTGATATTATATATACTTTTTATTGTTATTCTATAATTTTTTGTGTGTTGTTGCCTTATATATTTTGGACAAGGCCTCATGATCAATGATAGCTCTAAAATCTCGTACAACTCTCCTCACGACCAAAGCTGGTGACGAAATAAAATTGAAAATTAAACGAGACTTACCTCTAAGTTAAAGTTTGATTTGGATTCTATGAGTCACCAGCCGGGAGTGTGAGAGTTGTCCTATAATATACCCTATCCAAACATTATTTAGCGTAAAATATATGATATAATGACTAAAAATTTCATTATTTATAAACAATGAAGAAACAACACTTACATTATATCATACCATGAATTGTTATTTTAGTAATGATATGATATAATGTAGATTAACAGTTAACATTATATCAAATCATGAGTTGCCGTTTTAGTCATGATTTGATATTTCATTATTTGAAATCATGGACCGCTGTGTAAGTCATGGTTTCATATAAACAATGCGCTATTTCATTATATCAAACCATGACTAAATGAAAAGTCATGGTTTGATATAATGCAATACGACACTTTCATTATATCAAACAATGACTAAATGAAAAGTCATGGTTTGATATAATGCAATACGAACACTTTCATTATATCAAACCATGACTTGCGAATATACTCATGGTTTGATATAATGCAATTTGATGCGCCATCTGTCCAAAAATCATATTTGAGTTGCGAATTTACTCATGGTTTGATAATGCAATTTGATGCGCCATCTGTCCAAAAATCAATTCACTCGTGGTTTGATATAATGCAATTTGGTGCGCCATCTGTCCAAAAATCAATTTAAGCCAATATCCGGTTTAAGGAGACTGAGAACTAACGGCCAAAGCGCGCCAAGATCACTTTCGCGCTTTCGCTTCGAACCTTCGTTCGAGCTTTCGTCTTAGATTAATAGTTTTAATTTCTCCTAATGGAAAGCAACGAGCAGGAACTATCAAGGAAAAACTTGTCAAGGAAAAATTGCTCGTGTAAACTAGGCTTAAAGATAGGGGGTCTGGACGAATGTTCCTTCAGAAAAATTTTCCAATTTAAAGGTCAGAAATGGTATTTTTGTTGCTATCAGTGAAAATAATTACATTAGCAACTTATAAAGCAAAGCACTTAGTTTACAATCTAAATGAAAAAAAAAATTGTTAGGTTTCCTGCTATAGCATAAAAAGTGTTTTATTAACTGGCGAAGTTCTTTTTTACAATTTTTGATTTATAATAAAATATTTGCGGATGAGTTTGAGTGAGTGTACTTCTATCAGGGGACCCAAACACGAGAAAACATGAAAACATGAGGCCGAAGGCTGAGTAGTTAATGTTTTATTGTTTTCGAGTGTTTGGATTCCCATGATGAAACATGTGAAACAAGTTGTTGATATGGCATCTCAATTGAGTGATTTCAATTGAAAAGTGCAATTAAAATAAAATAAACCCTTGTGAGATTTTATTCATGAATGTGTGTAAAATTTATTCATACAGCAATGTGTTTATTTTGCGTAGATAATTGTATCTTAAGAATTAGATAAACACCAGTGTTTTCAATATTGTAATTGCTGATTATATCAATGAGTTTGAGATGGAAATTATTCCTCCCAAAATGAAAAGGGTCTTCGCTCGAAACGTTAGACTCCTACGTTCTCTGTTTCGGCAGAATATCAAACCTTACTATATTTCGATTGTTATAAACTAAGATTGACGTGAACAGACAGCAATGTTTTTAAGTTAAGGTGGCTCCCCAGTCCCTACGGTAATTTTGGTATGGTGTCGGCACATCCGCGCATGTGTAAATAGCTGGGTCAAGTTGTTATTTTGTCACGCAAGCAGCTATCCGAGCAATACAAATACTCAATTATCAGAAATAGCCTAAATTACTAACAAGGTGACAATTTTTAGAAATTTTGACATATGTCTTAAAACTTTTTAAAATTAAGTATATATTAGGTAAATTTCTGATAGTTTAATTCGTTAAAAATTTAATGAGTTACAAACATGAGTTACTGCAGTAACTAGCTGTAACTCATTAAATTTTAAACGAAACTAACCAGGTGAAAATTTTTAGAAATTCTGACCGAAGAAAACTTGAGATGTGCGTCAAAACAGACGAAAACCATTCACAAATTGCAAATGCCATTATTATAAGTAACACCATGACATGACGGGTATTAGTGATTACATACCCCTGAAAACCGAGGGAGGGAGGGAGGGAGAGAGGGAGGGAGGGAGGAGCAGGCCCGAGGGACTTCTACACAGGTTTGACTTTGAGAGGAATATTTGTATAGGAGATAACACGTTCGCACTCGTGATATTATTAATATTTTGCTAAACACATGCAAGTGTGATTTTTCATTAATTCTTCGAGAGCTAGTGTTCAAGAACAATCAGTTTTAGCTTTTCCCAAAATAATATGGAAAGCATGACGAAACAGCGAAACTAACATCAAACTCAGCTATCAAAAGCACGTCGAGTGGCTTCCACTATGTGACATTGATAACAGCTTCTTTAAGTAATGTCTCCATCTAATTTTAAACTGTTTTAAGTAAGTTTTACTTAACTTTTTTCGTGGCTAATTTCTTGAACGCTCAGCAATACCACATACACCACAATTGTCTCCATCTGCCAAAGTTCCATGACGTCATTTTATGTCGTAATCAAACGTTGCTGCATCAAGTCAGTTTGGCAGATGGAAACAAGTATTTTTTGCAGACACTCGGGTGTGTAATGGTAAAAAATACAACATGTGTTTTTTTTGTGGTACTTTTATTTTTGTAATATTTTTTTTTAAAATACCCTAGTGAAGAAATTTAAATTTAATACTGATGTCATTAGCCAATCAGGAATGAGGAAAATTGATTGAAATATTATTAGTGATTTAATAACATTAAACTACTAATTAACTAATTAATAAAAAATCACACTTAAGAAATGGTTCATGGTTTGACGTGCTCCATCGAGTAATGGATGCACGCGGGAAGTTGGGAGAGCACGAAAAAAGCGTAAGAGTTGGTCGAGGCGATAGCTCTGTGTGCTCTCCCAACTTCCCAAGTGCATCCATAACTCGATGGAGCACGCCAAATCATGATCCATTTCTTTTTTTAACAGACAATCAGACACAAAACAACGAAAAACAATATTTATGGAGCACGCACGGTAGCCAATCAGAAACACCGTTGTATTACATCTATGTTATATGTTAGATAAATAAAATATAATTAGCTTACATGAAGTAGAACACTGGTGTGAGACCACGAACCGCTGGACATGAGTAGAGCGATGGTGTGAGACCACGAGTTCGGAGAGAACAAACAAATATATTTGATATTTGTCGTTTAGTATTCTTCATTAAAAGTTTTAAACAAATTATTAAAGCAGTCTACTAAGTGACTGGGTAACAATTTGGAGGTCCCACCGAGATCAAGGAGAAGTTATTCCTTGAAGGTAAAGCAAAATACTTTGTATATTTGTGTAAAAGGCGATTGGATTGTATCGCTGATTAAAATGTAGTAGAATCTTATCAAGTCCCCAGCGACTCGTGGCAGGGGGGGATCTAGAGGGGTGCGAGCGTGGCTTGAGCCACGGTCAGATTTTCCTAATTATTCCAAATTAAATAATATAATTGATATTTCAAAAATAAAGAACTATTAATAACAAAAGGATAGTTGACGTAAGAACGACATTAGCCACCGTAAAAATACTAAACCAATTGTCAAAATAGCAGCGGATTTTCGCATCTTTGACAATCAGTTGCACCGCAATCGGTCTCAGGTAGTTAGAAGTCCGAGAATGTGGCGAGAGTGGCCGAAAAAGTTACCGAACGTGCTACGAATTCGCTGAAGAAATTGGAGAACACTTCTGCTAAATTCAGCCACGGTCAGCGGAGCGATCTGCTTAAATTCAGCCACGGTCAGCGGACTATTAAGGGGTGCAAACCAATCAGAGAGCCAGAATAGAATGGCTGAATTTGGCGGGAGCCACGGTCAGCCACCCTTGCCATATCTTGTTACAATTTTATTCATGTTTTATTGCGAAATAATGCAATCAAATCGTCGGCTCCGGTAGTCGGTAGTGCACGTCAGTCTGTCTTGACCGGAGTTCTTCAGAATGATATTAAAGAATGGCTGCGCGTATGGAGGGACAATGATTGTGCCTGTGACAGATGGTCGAAATACTAGATGGTAAGTTCACAAGAAAATTAAGGAAGATATGTTGGTTTGTTTGGTTTCTTTATTTATAGTACGAGTTCCTCTCTACTAAAATTGTTGATCGTCAGACGCTAGTTACTATATTAATAAGACTGTGGTGTTTATACTCGGACTATATAAATCTTTAAAGCATTGATCAATTTGAAGAACAAGCATGAGATCAAACCGAGAGCCGCGACCTCTCTCTCTCTCATTACATTATTTACTAGAAATACATGAATGCAACAACCCCTCGCCCACTTTTATTAAATGGTTTTTTGAAACACCCCCCACCCACCCACCATGATTTAAAATAAGCACTCCTGATATACAACCAATATAAAAACAAACAGATTTAAAGCAAATGATAATCCTCGAGATAATTATAGAATTTATGGATAGGATGACTAACTGATTTAATAAAAGTTGACCATATCAAAGCAAAATTTAGCTCTGGTTGTAAAAAATATATTGTTTTTATAGGAGGTTTCAAAAGGGATTATTTTTAGCAAGCACTTAATGGCTTATGGCTTCCCTATGTGGCTTTGTATACATGTTTTGTAAAGGCAGAATTAAAAGTTAACAGCTCAAAATTACATTTATAATAGAGTCTGAGATAAAAACAATTCAGTAGAATCGGATCCCAGAAAGAAGTATTAAACAGTCCAAGTTTCAGTCGAAAATTTGGAAATACAGCAAAAAAAATCGCCAAAGCCCATGCAAAGTCAATGAATAACATAAACATAAGCTTATAAAGGAAGTGTTTTAAGTTAGCTTTAGTTAAGCTGACTTATGGTTTGGACGAGCAAAGGGAAAGCACGAAAACGTGAAGCTGTATATTGTTTAGGTTATAAGACAACAAAAATCCTACCGTTTATAACTTTAAAATTATTTGACCACTGAGTGACCACAACCAATGCAATTCAGATCGAGTTTTGTTTACCATACAGCGTCTGGTTTCTTCAGGTTCTCTGGTTTTACTTCAAGATATATTAAACCAGCTGTTTGTATCCTTTTCTTCGTTGTTCTCTTTTATTATTTAAGTAGAACAGGCTCCATAAAGTCGAAATACTGACAGATTTATTAGTTTTCTTCGTCGCTAGTCACCAGTGTCCAACTATTCTTACCGCGTGACACCGTACCAAACATATATATATACAAATAAACTATTTCACAGATTTCGTCTCCAATGGACTCCACGCGTGTCGAGATTAGCACCCTCACCGGGCTCCGGGCCTTCGGCCCGTCGCCCGGCTCGGGGATTAATATAATTCTCATCGACTGAAACACAGCATTTCTATCATGGTTCAACTTTGAAATATTACCTGCAAGACTCGGAGACTTGTCAGTCGCGGGATTTAACACTCTCTTAATCGTATGTCGTTTCGAACTATTATTTATATTATTAGCTTACAGACTGTATAGAGCGACTATATTTACGAATCTATTTACTAACTCAGTTTACATCTTCTGGCTCTCATCAACTCCATTGTTGTTATTCTCGCTTTATCGAGGGAAAGAGTCCGAAAGACAGTATAAAACGTAAAGGGACTCCATTTCCTGATCTGGAGTCTGACAAATGCTAGCTGATACCTATAAATTGTTAATATTAATATTACACTAGCAGGGTTGCTTTGATTATGCTTGTTTCAAGTAAAAATTGGCTGGCATTAGACAGAATACTCAATAGAATTCTAAATAATGGCCAAAGGATACCTAGCTGCTTGACTGGTTAGTTTATATGTCACACAAAACTCGTTAAACATACATTACGATTCATATTGGATCAATTACTCCTAAACACTTTATTGAATAATTAGAAGATCTTGGCTTGAACTTAAAGAGAAAAGAAAAATTTTGATTTGAGTAAAATTTATACAAAGATCTCGGTGAAAAACATGTATAAAACGATCCTACAATATGACTCTAGATCTCTCTCAAAATGCAGGAAATGCGTTTTCAGAGACTCTAATTTTCAAAATTTTCCGGGGGGCATGCCCCCGGACCCCCCTAGATTGTGGGCCACGGTCAGATTTTAGGCTAGATCCGCCCCTGCGTGGAACTCTAAGATTTCTCATTCGATAACAAGATCTGTTGTGTAAAGAATCGGATGCAGTTGTGTAAAAGAAAGCACCGAGGATTCTGTTGATATCTCAAGCGAAAATGGCCGACGCGAATGCCAAAATCGAAGACTTACAACTTCAGCTCCAAAACTCCCTTTGTCAGGCTAGCATGGATGTAATAAAAGTAATAGCTGAGCGTATAGGGATTGAACAAGCGACATGGAAAGACAAGAAAATTCAAATGGTGGCAATTGTGTCAGAATTCCTAGAGAAAGAACTTGATAAGCTCGGAACAGACGAACAAGTCGCCATGCTCGAAGATCTGTTAGGTCGTTGTAAAGAAACCAATACTGAGTCTCAGAACGAAGAACCTGTAGTTGTTCAGAATAATAAGGAACAGGAGGTGGAATTGTTAAAAGAACAGCTAAAGAAACTTCAGACATCGCAGGAGAAAGAATTGGAAGAAACAAAGGCAAAATCAGACAAAGCAGAAGAGAAACTAAGGGGGGAAACAACAAATAACTCATCATTGCCTGCGATGCTTGGACCCACAAGTGCACTGAGGAGGCAGTTCAAGATCATTGGACAAATTGGGGAGCCCAACCAGAAGGACAAGCTCAACTACACTTCTTTGGTGCGACAAATTGAAGCTGGTCAAGAACAAGGATACACAGAAGCTGAAATAGTCAATGGTGTGATTGGTGCAATCAGCCCAAGTATGGTCCTAAGAAGTTACCTTGAAATGTTCAGTGACCTGACACTGGATCGGGTGAGAAAGATTATTCACAGTCATTATGATGTGAAGGATACAACAGAACTGTATCAGAGTTTGGCTTCTGTGTGCCAAGGTCCCAAAGAATCACCCCAGGCATTCCTCATGCGTGCATTGGACTTAAGACAGAAGATTATTTTTACCAGTACAAAAGGTTCCGACACATTGCAGTATGATGCAGACCATATCCAAAAGCTCTTCCTGAGAACAATTGAGACTTGACTACAAGATGAAAGTATCCGTGCAAAACTCCGGCCCTACCTGAAAGATGTCACTATCCAAGATGAAGACCTAATTCACCAGCTCAATGTGGCTGTTTCCTCTGAGAGTGAAAGATCAAGAAAGATGAAGTCCCAATCCAACACTAAGGTTGGCCAGGCATCTATGGTGAGTACTGACCAAGAATCCAAAAGACATTCACAGCCGACAAAACCCACAACTTCACCCAGTGATGTGATGGCAGTGATTCAGGGGATCAAGACAGAAGTTGAGTCCCTCAGAGCAGAAGTTAGGAACAAAAGTATGCAGCGTGGAGATACAAGAGCAAGAGTAAACAGCCCTCTAGGAGAACATTGTGTTCATCCTGCCAAGAAAGTGGTAATACCAATTGTCAACACTGCTTCGTTTGTGGTGATGACAGCCATTATGCTGCTGGTTGTCGGAGAAAAACAAGCAAACAGTCTTTAAACGGACCAAGGTTACTTCCGAGGGACCGATAGTAGCCGAGTCCATCACAAGGTCCCACCAGTGTTAAAATTGTAATAAAACAGTTGAATGTTTAGAAGAATTGCAACGTTGTTCTCAGTGCAAACTTGTGTTGTATTGTTCCAGAAAGTGTCAAAAAGAACATTGGCACTTACACAAGCCTTTGTGTAAAGCTGTGGAACAAGTAGCTGCTACTGAGCTTGAGACCGAGTACCAAAATACTGATGAAGCAACCTTGGTAAGTCATCTAACTCCAAAGCAGTTGGCGAAAATGGCAAGCCTGGTTGGAGAGAAATGTATGGTGACAGTCGTCCTGAATGATTTTCAGCTCAAAGTACTTTGGGATACTGGTGCCCAAGTGTCAATAATTACCGAGAATTTCTTGCAATCACAGTTTCCAAACGTCGAGACAAAGAACATATCGGAATTGTTGGACAGACCCCTAGAACTGACCGCAGCTAATGGAACCCCGATTCCGTATACTGGCTGGGTCGAGTTAGAAGTAAAATTACTTCCTACAAAAGGACGGGTGACAGCAATTATGGTACCTTTCTTGGTGACTTCTGAACAGTTAGAAAATCCAATAGTGGGGTACAATGTCGTTAAAGAAATTGTTGGAAGTGATAGTGCCTCGATCCAAGCAAGTTTTGCACAATACAGTGATGAAACTTTGGACGACCTTGTGGACCTGATTCAAGATGAAAGCCAGGACTGCCTCTGCTTTGTTAAAACTGCAAAGAAAGATGTTCTGATACCAAGAAACCAAACAAGGGAAGTACCATGCCGTGCAAAAACTGGTCGAATTGATTGCGAATTACCGGTGTTGTTTGAACCTGATGAAAACGCTCATTGGCCAGCAGGATTAGAATTGCAAGAGACACTGACTTCGGTCAAGAAAGGGAAAAAAACATTGCTTAGTGTCGCAGTCCGCAACACAACAAACCACGACATCATTCTGAGTCGACGAACAGTCTTGGGAAATCTACAACTAATCAAATCCGCAACACCTGTTGATGTGAAATTTAAGAACGACTCTGTTCAGCCTGAAGAAGCGAGCTCAACTGCAAGGCCAGCACAATGTGGAGTTGTTCAAAGCCAAGAAAACCAACCGACGCACGACAGCCGCGAAGACGTAATGAATGGCATAGATCTCAGTGGTCTGACAGAAGAAGAGAAGATAACCGCACGAGCAATGCTATTAGAAGAATCCGAATCCTTTGCGCGTAATGACGATGATATTGGTAGCATTCCAGATCTCCAGTTAAACACCAACCTTTCAAACACAGAGCCTGTCCAAAAAAACTACACCTCGGTACCCAGACCACTATACCAAGAAGTGAAACATCATGTAGAAGACCTTCTGAACAAGCAATTTATCACCAAATCAAAATCACCTTATTCCTCGCCGGTGGTTTGCGTGCGTAAGAAAGATGGCACATTGCGCCTCTGCGTGGACTACCGGGAATTAAACCGACGGACAATTCCTGACCGTCATCCTATCCCCCGGGTACAAGAAACTTTGGACAACTTAGGTGGTAATTTCTGGTTCAGTGTTCTTGATCAGGGGAAAGCCTACCATCAAGGCTTCATGGGGAAAGAGAGTCGCCACTTAACAGCGTTTATCACTCCTTGGGGTCTGTACGAATGGATGAGGATCCCCTTTGGACTGACGAATGCACCAGCCAACTTCCAAAGATTTATGGAACACTGCCTCGGTGATCTCAGAGATGAGATTGCAATACCGTACTTGGACGATGTGATTGTTTTCAGTGGTTCCTTCGACCAGCATGTTGAATATTTACGTAAAGTATTACGTCGATTACGACAGCACGGCGTGAAACTAAAACCAAGAAAATGTAACTTTTTCAAGCGAGAAGTCTGCTTTCTGGGGCGCATAGTATCGAAAGATGGCTATACGATGGACCCCAAAGGCATGGAAGCCGTGCGAGTTTTAAAGAATTCTAACCCCAAAACGATTGGAGACGTAAGGCGCCTGGTTGGCCTTCTGGGATACTACCGTCGTTATATCGCAAACTTTTCAAGAATTGCTAAACCATTGTACGACTTATTTAACGTTCCAAAGACAGCGAAGCCGGATACCAAAGATAAAAGAAGAAGCAAAAGCGGCCAGTTATCGTCTTCAACCGCGATTCAATGGACGAAACGACATCAAGAGTCATTGGAAAAGCTGATAGAGCACCTCACAAGCCCACCGATTATGGCTTACCCCGACTATCACAAGCCTTATGTCGTACACACCGATGCGTCAAACGACGGACTAGGAGCGATTCTTTATCAAAAGCAAGACGGTAAAATTCGAGTTATTGCATATGCATCGAGAACGCTTACGCCACCAGAGAAGAACTATCATGCACATTCGGGTAAACTTGAATTCTTAGCGCTCAAGTGGGCGATTACCGATCAGTTCCGCGATTATCTTTATTACGCACCTCAATTCACCGTACACACGGACAACAACCCATTAACATACGTCTTAACTTCAGCGAAGTTAAATGCATCGGGGCTTCGATGGATTGGGGAACTGGCGGATTATAATTTCAATATTCGGTACCGTCCTGGTAAAGCGAACATCGACGCAGACGCTTTGTCTCGGATGTCTATGGACATGGAATCATATATGGAGACTTGCACAGAGGAAACGACACAATCAGTACTACAAGCCGTGACGTCAGCAGTTCAGCTACAAAACAAAGGTGACATTCCGTGGATAACTGCGTTGACTGATCAGCCAGATATTTTAAGCGAAAATGTCAAGGAGGCCAACAACACGCGCGTCACAACCATCGATCTAGCCCACGCACAAAAGAAGGATCCGTCAATCCGTCAAAGAAAACCGACTCAATAATTATTTAAATATATTTATATCACGATTGAGTCGGTTTTCTTTGATGTACCGCGGTGTATATACAGGTTATATCCCGTGCATAAATAATTGGATAAAACTTGTCGACAATAAAACTCGAAAAATCTTGATCGAAACTCTTCGAAATTGACGAAACCTTGTTCGAAAACCTCCTCAATCGTGATATAAGTTGGTTATATACCTCGAACTTGGGATATAAGTCATATATTGACCCTCGGGACCTTCGGCCCCTTGGGTCAATATATGACTTATATCCCGCGTTCTCGGTATGTAACCTATACATATAACCTATACATATAGTGTATATATATATATATATATATATATATATATATATATATATATATATATATATTATACACAGGGGGTGGACGAAAAAAATGGCCATCATTATTAAAAATATGGTTAATGTGAAATGACTATTATTCGAGAAAAGAAAAAGATGTAAAGTTATGTATTTTTTAGAATGCATACGTCAATATCTGCTCAAATATGATATCAAATTCTAATTTTATCCATTGCTTTAAAAATATAATTTTATTAACTTTGAAAGCATGCCACACTGTGCAGCTGTAGTGAAATCAAGTGATGAGGCAACACAATATTTTAAAGAATTTTACCGAAGCAAATGTGTGATATTTAAGAATTTGTATCGCTCGGACAGCTGCTGACGTGACAGAATATCAACTTGACAAGATTGCTAATTACGCATGCATGTGCCGAGGTCATACAAGTCCCATCGACGCAGACGCTTTGTCTCGGATGTCTATGGACATGGAATCATATATGGAGACTTGCACAGAGGAAACGACACAATCAGTACTACAAGCCGTGACGTCAGCAGTTCAGCTACAAAACAAAGGTGACATTCCGTGGATAACTGCGTTGACTGATCAGCCAGATATTTTAAGCGAAAATATCAAGGAGGCCAACAACACGCGCGTCACAACCATCGATCTAGCCCACGCACAAAAGAAGGATCCGTCAATCCGTCAAAGAAAACCGACTCAATAATTATTTAAATATATTTATATCACGATTGAGTCGGTTTTCTTTGATGTACCGCGGTGTATATACAGGTTATATCCCGTGCATAAATAATTGGATAAAACTTGTCGACAATAAAACTCGACAAATCTTGATCGAAACTCTTCGAAATTGACGAAACCTTGTTCGAAAACCTCCTCAATCGTGATATAAGTTGGTTATATACCTCGAACTTGGGATATAAGTCATATATTGACCCTCGGGACCTTCGGCCCCTTGGGTCAATATATGTTTATATCCCGCGTTCTCGGTATGTAACCTATACATATAACCTATACATATAGTGTATATATATATATATATATATATATATATATATCATATATATATATAGTTAAAAGCTTCTAGGACAGCGTCGGCCACGGTTGAAATCCAAATATTACCAGGGTTAAGTCACGTTGGCCTGAAAAACAGAGAAAAATCTTCTCGACGTTTCGAGCGAAGGCCCTTCGTCAGGAGAAATTAGGCCCTCCTGACGAAGGGCCTTCGCTCGAAACGTCGAGAAGATTTTTCTCTGTTTTTCAGGCCAACGTGACTTAACCCTGGTAATATATATATATATATATATATATATATATGTCCCATGCTTTACATCGGAGAAACTGGAAGACGTTTAGGTGACAGGTTTGTTGAACACCTTCGTGATGTCAAAAAGAATGTGCCAAACAAACCTGTTGCCAGGCACTTCAACAGTGCCAACCACTCCTTTTCCAACATGAAAATCTGTGCCATTCAGCCCATTACAGGTTGTAACGATACTCGTCGTAAACAAGAAATGCGTCTCATTTACAAACTTGGTACCATTCACCCTCACGGCCTCAATGAGCGATTCTCTTTCATTTAGCTCACTCCACCACCATATTCCACACCTTTTCCTTAACCTTTTTCTGATGATTTAAATAGTAATTTATAACCTGTTTCTTTGCCTATTTACAGGTAGCTGACCCACAAATTGGGCCAGCACCTGCACACAGGCTAAAATTACATATTAATTTATTTGTTTACTTTGTTTTTATTGGCTTACATGTGTTCACGTGATTCCCATTGTAGCTCTGCTATAAATACGCGTGACCACATGTGAGTTGTTTACTAATTTCTCCTGACGAAGGGCCTTCGCTCGAAACGTCGAGAAGATTTTTCTCTGTTTTTCAGGCCAACGTGACTTAACCCTGGTAATATTTATATATATATATATATATATATTATACACAGGGGGTGGACGAAAAAAATGGCCATCATTATTAAAAATATGGTTAATGTGAAATGACTATTATTCGAGAAAAGAAAAAGATGTAAAGTTATGTATTTTTTAGAATGCATACGTCAATATCTGCTCAAATATGATATCAAATTCTAATTTTATCCATTGCTTTAAAAATATAATTTTATTAACTTTGAAAGCATGCCACACTGTGCAGCTGTAGTGAAATCAAGTGATGAGGCAACACAATATTTTAAAGAATTTTACCGAAGCAAATGTGTGATATTTAAGAATTTGTATCGCTCGGACAGCTGCTGACGTGACAGAATATCAACTTGACAAGATTGCTAATTACGCATGCATGTGCCGAGGTCATACAAGTCCCTTCTTGGAAATCCAGGGTAATAAGCTCAATTAAAAGGGTGATTGCTTAGTGCTTAGACACAATGCGGTATTTTTTTCTTGATAAACACTTTCATGGCAACAATGTCTAGATATGATCGTTGTCGTATTGGTAAAAGCAATAATTCTCGTACGTTTAAGGATACATTTGTCATGAATCTATCCTTACACGTCCGAGAATTGTTGCTTTTACCAATATGACAATTATTATATTTAGATATTGTTGCCACGAAAGTATTTATAAAGAAAAAATTACCGCATTGTGTCTCAACACTACGCAATCGCCCTTTTAATGGAGCTTGTTACCCTGGATAGACTATAATGCATTTCGAATTCAAGATGGCGCCGCTATTGGTGAAAAGATCTATTGAAACCAGTCACTCGGTTTCACTTTTATGAACTGTCTAAGTTTGAGTTTTTGCTCCTTTTGCTGAACTCGTGTGAACGACGGCCGCGTCGAAATAAAGACTGGTACTAGTACTTTGTGACTTCATACATAGAGATCATATAAATACTAGAGGGGGCATTGGCGGGAGAATTTGGTAACCATATGGGGGCCGCCATTACCTGTGATATTTCAGTCAATTGGTTGGCAAATGTACTAGACCCAGTCCTTTTCCAACCAACGCGCCTAATGTTTGCCTCAAAAAAAATCCAAGATGGCGGCGTTCAATTGGTTACCCGTGGTTGGCTGAAATTAAGATAGGATGCCCCCTCTAGTATTTATATGATCTCTATGATGTCATACCTATAACAAACAACAAGGTGATTGGCGTGTTTTATTGTACCATAGAGATCATAAATAAAACTAGAGGGGGCATTGTTTGGAAACTCCAGTCAAACGTAGGTAACCAGTTGAAAGCTGCCATCTTGGATTAGTTTGGGTTTTGTTTTTGTTTTTTGGGGTTTGTTTTTTTTTGGGGGGGGGGGGGGGGGGCAAAATTGCAAACCCGGGTGTAAAACTACTCGGTCTTAGACTTTTCCTACTATCCGAGTGCTCCGATTAGTGCCTGTCCACCGGTCTGTCTGTCTGTCTGTCTGTCTGTCTGTCTGTCTGTCTGTCTGTCTGTCTGTCTGTCTGTCTGTCTGTCTGTCTGTCTGTCTGTCTGTCTGTCTGTCTGTCTGTCTGTCTGTCTGTCTGTCTGTCTGTCTGTATGTCTGTCTGTCTGTGACTATCTGTTTATGTATATTTACTTTTTATTTTCTGTATGACAGGAGTCGGAAGACCAAAGAAACAGGGAGCTGTTCCAGCTTACCCAACAGGTAAATTCAAAAGAAAATCCATATTCAGGCGCTCTTTTTATGGTTGAAGTTTGTATTTAACTACTTTTCAAGAAACTGGACAGAGCCAGCTTAAACAGATTTCAGGTCGTGTCCACCCTTAAACTACCCTGGGAACCAGAGGGATCTCTGTATTATCCTCTGATCTCTCTATTATCCCCTTTTTCTGGATCCCGAGATAACCCTCTGGTGACATTGGCGTGGTTTTTCAGGTTCATACCAGACATAACTTTCAAAAATTGAACGTAAGCGTTGATTGGTTGTTGACCAAGTGGAAATAAACTGCGTGTTCTGATTGGATACTATATAGTTCTACGTTTCCGATCTGGCTTCCGATGAATTGCGATGATATTTGATATAAACACAAGAGTTACTAGCTTGCGAACCGTGTCATGTCGATAAACGAACCGGAGTTTAAAGAAGCAATTAAAGAGGTCTTGAAAGAGAGATTTCCAGAAATTACAAGTCTAACGGAACATCAATACCGGGCCTTGTTCAACTTTATTCAGCGTAAAGACGTATTTTGTATCCTGCCAACCGGTTATGGGAAGAGTTTAATATTCCAAATAGCACCGAGTGTGGCACAACGATTTGGGAAAAGCCACAATTTCCCAGAGAAACCCATCTTAATAGTCATTTGCCCATTGAACTCTTTGATTGACTCTCACGTCCGCGAACTAAGAAAGCGTGGATTCCGTGTTATCTCACTGTCAACCGAAGAGGATGAGAAAGCAATACTAGATGGAGAGTTTACGTTCGTATTTTGTAACCCCGAGTGCATCATTCGAAATGAGAAATGGCGAGAAATGGTGTCATCAGAAGTTTACCAGACAAATTTGCTTGGCTTTGTTACAGATGAAGTTCACGTCGTCCCAAAGTGGCGAGTTTAATAATTTTAATACAAATTTTCTTGTGTCAGTGGCAGGCTATAATATAAGTGTACAATGTACGTCCGATATGAAGTTGGATGTGTTTAATTCTTGCTTCAAATTGACCCATTATAAACACTTTTGTACGTGGCTCTGTGAATGGTGATTCCTTTCTATTCACCACTCAAGTGGATAATTCATATTTGCAGTACAATTCCCATACAAGGCATTGACAAAGTGGTTCAGGTCAACTGCACTTCATCACCTAATATAGGTCAATGCCTTGTATGGGAATTGTACTGCAAATATGTATACAATACATTACAACAGAACTTCATGTTTTATTTTATATACTTCTTTGCTGAATTGAGACAACCTCTGGTAATATGTGAGCTACAGTAGGAATATCAATTATACTGTAAAGTACTTGTTCAACAACAACTTTATTTTACCCTTTAAAGGATAAAGACTATTTACATTCTTTATATTAATATAATTTATTTGTTTTGGTATCTGAAGAAACCCTTGTTGATATGATAGAGATGTTGTTTTTCTTATCATATTATAGGGGACTTGGAAAAGGAGAAAGAGCAGCTTTTCGAGAGTGCTTTTCACGTCTAGCCGAACTTAGGTCACTTGGTCCTCAAAGGCCAGTCACACCAGTATTGGCCCTCACTGCTACTGCCACGAAGAAGATTCAAGAAACCGTACTCCAAACCTTATCATTCAGGCAAGGATATGCCCTAATCGGCTAATTGTCCAAGGCACGAATTGGCAAGAATTTCAAATCAGCCTTTCAGTTTCTACTTGATAAACTTAAAAAGGAAAAACAAAACATGGAGAGAACTATTGTGTACTGTAGATCAATAAAGCAGTGTGCATCTCTGTATTCATGGTTCAGATTTGAACTTGGTTCTGACTCTTATCCCAATGGCATGGAGCAGAAATCTAAAAATTGTTTGTTTGGAATGTTTCACCATTGCACAAGTGAAATAATCAAGACTCAAGTTCTGGAGTCTCTACATTTACCATCAGGGATTTGTAGACTTGTATTTGCCACCAATGCATTAGGAATGGGTGTGAACTTCAAGGACATACGTTTGATCATGCATTTAGCCCCCCCCCCCCCGCAACATTAATGACTACATTCAAGAAATTGGAAGGGCTGGACGAGATGGGTTACCATCAAAAGCAGTATTGTTTTATAATGGCATTTTACTTAAAGGAGTGGATGGTAAAGTGCGGGCATTTTGTTCTGATGACTCTGCTTGAGAAGAATACTTCTACAGGATTTTGATCCAAACCCTGTCCAACCAGACATCAATCATTTGTGCTGTTTGCATTGTCATAAGCATTGTCTTTGTGCCGGGAACTGTTGCATTGAGGAAATAGTCAACTATCACGAAACAGCTCAGGTGGATAGTGACAATTCCATTACTCTGAAAGAAAGGATTGTTTCAAGAGAAGATAAACAAGTGCTGAAGGAAATTCTGACTGAGTATCAATCCCAACTTACTGGAAATTGCAACTACTATTTGCATGCACAGTATTCTACAGGTTTCTCCGACAAACTGGTTGAACTTGTTGTCCAGCAAGCAAAGTATGTTTTTAGCATAGACTACATAATGGAACACTTACCTGTATTCAATCGTCAACATGCAGTGGAGATATTAAACATTTTTAATGAGTTATTTGATGACATTGATGAAAGTGATCTTGAGGCTGCTGACACTGGCTCAAATAGTTGCTCAACAACTGAACTGACAGAAAGTGAGTTTCTGCCTTATTTCTTTGTTGACATAAGTGATTCAGATGAAGAGTCTTCAGATTGAATAAGAACTGGGAAAGCATCATTGAAGACTGTTTTCTTGTTTTATAAGTACACATATATGTACAGCATATAAAAAATATTCCCTCCATCATGTTCACTGGTTTAATTTAACCCGTAGGGGGCTGATTTTATTTTTTGCCTTGAAGAGGAAGTCATGCTCTTCAAATGGACATATGCATTGTGGCTCTAGCTTGCATACTTCTGCTACAGGGAGCCCAAGTATCTGTAGGGTCAAATTTGACCCTATCCGCACCTCAAGGGTTAAAGATATGATGCACAATAAGTGGTTTATTTGGGCATTTTATACCATTACAGTATGTATTAATTTTTCTTTCACCACATTAGTATGCAAACTATATACAATATAACTCAGAATATCAAACTTTATCGTGAAAATATGGTAAAACTTACATTGACATACCTAAGGTACGATTTTGCACAAGCCAAGTTTATATATAATTACTAGTGGCACTGAGCTTCTTTTTGTGCTCATTAATCCAGTCACTAAGGTTTTTGAAATTTATATTACTTAGTACATTGCGATCAAACTTGGGAAACTTGTCATACTCCCTGCCTTCTGTGAAACAGAACACTTTTGACCAGATGACCAGATGGCGGATGTCTGCCCATTTCATCATCTGCAAACCGAAGCATCTTTTCAATAAACATCAGTGAATGACTGGCACGTGCTGCAGTTAGTTCGTTAAGATTAGGACCAAGGTTTCTTAACATCTCCTTCAGTATGTGATTTAGATGCTCTAGCCTGAGATCAAGGGATATGTTTTTTCCCTTTTGTCCATTCACATTAACAGTTCTATTCCACATCAGACGATATGCTTCACGTGGTGTACAGAGTGCATATATGTTAGCCTGTAGCTGTAAACCTGCAAATGCATACTTACTGTGGTGGTATGCCTTGAACAACAATGTCATGTACTTCCAGCACCTTATAATCCGCTGTCCATCCCTCTCTCTGACTGCATCATCGAAATTCCGTACGAACAAGCCCATGCTAAGTCTCACACAGGCATAATTATAGATGTAATCGGACTTGTCAGTACTCTTACTCTTTTCGGTTTCTTGACTCAGATCAGTTGAAGGTGGATCTATGTGAATGTAGCTATGCTTCTTTTTCTCATGATTTTCTCTTGCTTTCATGTAATGATATTCCTTGTTACAAACTCTGCAGTTGTAAATATCTCTGGGCTTAGGTGGACTCTGCTGTCGCTCTCCTTCTACCATATTGTGGAAAATTTCAGACTCTGTGTTCATTACATACTTTGATACCATACATTTGACATGCCTATGATACCATAACCGCTTTGAATCATCATCACCATTCAATACATTTGGAGGAACAACCTCATCCACGCCATATTGAGAGAGCTCATGCTAAAATATGTCATAGCACAAGCAGTTACAATGGCATTGGTTTCCATGTTAATAATTTTTTTACACTGATTTAAATTGTCAAGTACATGAGTAGTTCTAGCATTGCTGTTGTTGATAACATTCATGTTGGAACACATTGTAGCCACATCAACAGATGAGTTCCCTTTAAACAGTACGTCATATAGGATCTATTGAAGAAGAATATTTAATATTACTGTATAAGTTAGAAAATAAATCGATATACGGTACTGCAGTTGAAATACAAATACCATCCCACTTTGGGATTGGGAGCTGGTGAGGGAGGATTATGAGCCCCTTATTTTCACCAGCTTCCAATCTCTTTTTGTACTGTCCTGCTTGGCCAAAAGGAAGATCTAAGCCAAAACATTGCCCCGAACAGCTGACAGTCCACAGTTTGGGAAGCCACATCTTTGTCTGCGGAGGAGGCTACAATTATGTATATTTTAAATATATTTGTTGAGGTGAAAGATCAAATTTATTTACTTACAATGTTACCCCAACATGGATAAAATATGGTTACATGTAATTGTAGTTATACAATACTTTGAAAAACCAACCTGATACACCAGTCTCGAAGCATGCCAGTCTTCAACTTTGGGCATTATACCTTCCAATCTCTCAACGTCATTATCTCCATCACTACGGGCCAGTTTTGCATTACGACTTCTCTCTTCAGTTAATTGATCCCCTCCAAAAAATATTGGATCTTGAATAGTGACAGGATTATTGTGAGGATCATCATCATTGATATCAACATTAGGCTGAACAGGAACATAACTCGACTGTATATGATCTAGAATGTCTATCATCTGATCCGTGGAGTTTTCATTCTTGAACAACAATCCGAGAGGGTTCTACACAATTTAATAGTTATAATTGTAAATCACAATGTTAACTTATACTGTACCTTGTGAATACGAAATGTATTCTTGTAGACACTAAAGAACAACAGTCATGTATTGTATAAATATTATACATGCAGTATCTGACTGTTCTGATTGTGCCTCAATTTCTGGGTGTGGCAGTCAGTTTTTTATATATTTTAATTATACAGTATATGTAATTATATAATTAAAATTTATGTGACTGTCCCAATCTGGGAATTGAGCCCAAGGTCTGTAACTTAATCCACCAGATTACTGTAATATCAACGATAAACTTCAGAAAATAAACCCCCTTAATATAACCTCCTCCCCCCCCCCCCCCCATGTAAGCCCCCAATATCTTAGATGCTTAAATCTTTCAAATAATAGGCCTGCCCGTTGCCTCCCTCCCCCTCCAAAAAAATAGCTAATGATAAAAACAATATTAATGTACATGTACCTCTTCTGATTGTGTTTTCATCAATTCAGCATACACATGTGGAATATGCTTAACCACAAATTTCTTGAACAGTCTGAAAGCAGGTATGTTGTCAACAATCACTCTTTCACACAAGACAACAAATTCGTTTATTAATTTGTCATTGTCATCGGTAGATGGAAGAAAGTCAATATTGCTGACATTCTTAATAGGTCGCTGAGGCTTTCTATTTGAAAGATGTGAACCATTAACACGATCTTTCGCTGCATTCAAGTTGAACCAGTGAATACTCCTGTTTTGATTTTTTGAACCCACGTGCTTCGCCTTGACAAATATGTCGACATTATCACCAATTATTTGATACAAGGATGTACAAGACATCTCCTCTATCACTTTGGAAATTGCCATTCTGTATATAACATTAAGACTCCGTGCATATTCTGCTATTTTCTGTACCAATTCTTGAAATAGCTTATCATCAAATACTTCCCCACACAGAACCTTCACAACAGTCTTTAAGTGAGTAAAGTCTACAGATCCAGTTTGTTCCAATGAATTAATCCCTTTCTGCACCATGTTTACCATGTGTTGTTTCCTTCCATTCTCTTCTGTCTCTTTTTTCCACTGAAGAACACCTTCATCATGACCATTACACATGCTGTCACTTTTTCTTAATACACTCTTGTGTGAGACAGTCAGTCCCATTTTATGCATCCTATCATAGCACTAAATAAAATAAATAGAACTCTAAGTAATAAAACATGGTTTTCACTATATGCAGGCTTGGACTTGGATTGTGCTATCTTGTACCAGAACAATAGCTGGCCATTATTCAGTGGCATAATCGGTCATTGTTCTGGCACAAGATGGCACAATAGCCAGTCCAAGCCTGACTATATGGGTACTCTATAAGATACTGCAAGGCATAATTGTCTTTTTGGAAGACTATTCAGTAATTATGCACTGCCATTGGTTGCCTCAGGAGGGATATTGGACAAAAAATACATGATTTAACAGCTACACTTGTTCACTCTGGGTTGAGAATTTCACAATGTTATGCAACCCTCTTATTCTATATCTTGACTGTGTCAACTAGTTGGTCATCTAATGGATGAGAAATTTGCCTGTCCCATGGTGTGGATATTGGCTGTGGGTATACCCAATCTCCCCATGGCCATAAATAAACCAAGCACACCCAATTGTCCCAACTACCAAAAGTACTTTATAGGCAGTGCATCCAGGGGAGCCCAACAGAGAAATTACAAATATGACATAATAAAAACAGACTAAACATTTTTAAGAGCAAAAACATAATACTATACAGTTTAGACATTACTGGGCAACTTTATTGGATTGAATGGAATAATTGCATTAACCCGATTTCATTGCAGGAAAAATGTCTAAACTAAACAATACGCTTAGTTCATTTCCTGGTTCAAGATTATTTTTTGGTATTTGATTTAATACATATTACCTCCGTTTTGGTACCTCCATTCCACAGCATTACCCAATTCGGTATGCCTGAGCAGACATTTGTTGATTTCTGTACTTCAGGAGCACGGAAGAGGCCACAGAAAGAGCTTGATGAGGCCTTTTACTTGTCTTTACATTTCCCTCTTTCAACAATTTCTCTTTCTCAGGGGAGACAGCACACGACCTGAGACAACGATACAGTACTGGGCATCTCTCTTGCAACTCTAGTTCATGCCTTTCCGCTGAAAATGTTTGCAGGTTATCTGGGGAAATTTTCCTTAGCAGGGAAGGCGTAGTCGTTCTACAAATCTCAACCGTTTCGTTATTAATTTCCTCGTGAAATTTCTTTAAAAGCATCTCCTTAAAATCTTGTTTTTTCCAAATGACGTTTACCGCAGTAGGATATTTCCCAACTGTTAAGTTCACAATTATTTGTTTAATTCCCAAGTCGTAGATTAGTCTTTTTTCTTAAAGTGATTTGGCCATTGTATGAAAACCTGCACGGAAAAATATTAGTTTAATTACTAACATGTGTATGGCCTAAGTCAAACGTCGCTCTTCTCATGCCCCGAACCTAATGATAATGAGCTAAATCCTTTGTTTATGCTGATTTGCATTAGGTTCGGCGCATGAGAAGAGCGACGTTTGACTTAGGCCTATGTCATCTATAAGTCTAAAATTAAAATTCATAGTCATAATTCGTCAACAAGTGCTAATAATTTACCTCAACTTTCGTAGTGGGATTGTCTTCTTCATGTTGGAGAAGATTTTCGGCTGTAAATACAACGGTGTTGTTGACCTGGACTTTTCCGCTCACTTCTTTCAAATTACCACCGTAAACATTATCTGCAATCAGGAGAGACCGCCTTGCTGGCGGTCTACAGGTTGTTTCCAATTTGCTGTTTATGTCCTTTAACGGGGAAGACGTGCGTACTCTCTTTGTTGTGCCATTCGAAGCAGCATTTAAAGATGGTGAATCCCAACACCTCTTCTCACGGATTCGAATGCTTTCATTTTCCGAACAAGCCGTAACAAAAACGTCCAGCTCTTTCTGAAACTTCTCAAATTTTTCGATCTTTCTAAAACATCCTTGACAAAGCGCAGAGGACAAGTAGCCGTCTTTAATAACGTTGCGCTGCAGCAATCTTGACAGCCGACGCTGCAAGTCGTGCTTTGTTGAAAATATGTTGTAATAGCCACGACCAGCAATCTTGAAATTCATGCCACACAATCTACAAATCTCTTTCAGATTAAGGATTTCCAAAGGATAAGTCTTTCTTGGAGTATGCTTTGAAGAAGTAGAAGACATAAACACAGCTATTTGTCTTTTATCATCGGCGTAAACACATTTTATTGTCACTGAGCCTGAGAACAGTTACATTTGAGTTTTGACTCCTTTCTCACGCTAAAGAAGTGGGAAAACCCCCACATGCGCCTAGTCAAGGAGGTCTGGGGTCAAGGACAATGATTGGCTAATATTTTTAGAATATGACAACTATACATTCTTTGCATTCCTTGTCGAAACCAAGATTCGCATTCAAATTCACCAGAGGTTTTTTCTCCGCGTTTTTTTCGCCTCGCGCCTCCCGCGTTTTTTTTCGCCTCGCGCCTTCGGTTTTTGCCCGCTTTTTTTTTCGCCTCGCACCAAATATGGCCGATAGCTCGTTTTATAGTGATCAGTTCTCCAAACCTCCAAATGTTTGGCGGACAACCTCCAAAACCTCTGGGCCAGTGTACCCTTAAACTGCACAATCTTATATTTTCCCTTTAATGTCTCTTTCTTCCCCAGCTGCGTCAGAAATGCGACGAACTTCAACGTGAATTGATATTCGAGTAATGGAAGTGCCGTCGGCATCTTCTCGTTCTGGCTCCGCGTCTAGTGAGCATTCAACACCGAATTGGCCTTCTGCTTCAGCCGTGTAGATATGACGTCGTGTTTATATATTACGTAGTTCAGTTAGACTCCAAAGTAAACGATTAGACCACACGTTTCAATATGAAATATATAAAAAGAAAGAGATTAATGCGGTGTTTACACGAGGCCGGCCCGAACTCAGGCCTGACTGATTTCGGGTTGGTTGTAGTGTTTTTACTATAGATCGTTTTCATGAGTCCGGTCTGAGATTCTGTTCACGCCGGCCTAATCTCAGGTCGCCCGCTAGACCGAACTGAATATATCGAGATATTAAGTGTGGCCAAGGGAGCACGCCAGACTGACCTGTGTTTCTTCTTTGTTCGGAGTTCCTTCATCTATATTCAGCCATTTTGAATGCGGTATATATCGTTAGCGTATCGCAGGCGCGGGTTGCGGTGCCGAAGGAAACCCGAGACCCAAGCGTTTACGAGGGCGGAGAAAGGAGGGAAGAAAAAAGAAGGGGAGTGAAATAACCGTCACGTGAAGGAGTATTGACCAATGGCAATGCGTTATTTGGGTTTTGAAATCTAGCTATGCTAGGTTGTTCGCGCGAGGGGTAAGTTTAACAAACGTTTATAAGTTGCCAGAAGTTACAACCCATGACCCAGCCGTCCCAGCGTTTCTAATATTCCTCAATAACTCAATTCCTGTCTAGTAAACACTATTAAAACATAATCGCTAGCCAACAGCGAACCACTTGCAAATACAGAGTCAGAGAAAGAAAATACTGTTCGAATGCTGTATTTAAATTGCATCGTCCAAACACGTCGTAAAATTGTAATATTATTTAATTTACTCCCATATCAACTGAAATCCGCCTTCGATCTACTGATAGTATTAGTTTGTTTATGTACTGCCGAAACATAGAACGTAGATGTCTCACGTTTCGAGCGATTGGATATTGCCCTTTAATATAAAGTCAAAATGTTAGACATTACGTTTCATGTTTCGGCAGTACACCAACCTTGCTATATTTCGACTTGCATTTCAACACTGCCCTCGCAGCAGGCTGTTTTTATTTCACTATTTCATTTTGGATGGATAGTGACACGACCAAGACGATCATAATTAGAAATGTTCCTAGCAACGGAAATGTTCCTAGCAACGGTCAACCAGCATCATCTTACAAAATCTCTGGCATTCCACTCCGCTTCTATTTATCTTCCTTCCGACCGTTATTTAATTTTCGGAACGCGCTCGGGTTTCCTTCGGCCCCATAACTCGCGCCTGCGATACGCTAATGATATATACCGCATTATTCAAAATGGCTGAATATAAATAAAGGAACACTCGGAACAAAGAAGAAGAAACAGGTCAGTCTGGCGTGCTCCCTTGGTGTGGCATGTACTTTTTGAGATATTAGGTTATACGTCATCAAAAACGTTGGTTGCCATGGCAACGCTAATCAGTGTAATCATTCTTTTGACACAAAAGTGTTCCGCAAAAAATCTCAAAAAATCTCAAAAGTTCGTGCATTTACACAAAAAGTTACAAAGCTTTATCAAGCATCTAACCAAGCGATTAAAGGCACAGCATCAGGTATTAAATTACCGCTTAATTAATAGTTTTGCGCGAGACAAAAAGTATATTTGTGTGCAAAGGAAAGGAGAAACATTCTCACAACGTTAAAAGAGTAAGTCATTAGTGCATTTTCTTTCGGACTATTTAGTCCAAGTTTTGACGTGTGTGATATTCACCAAAATTTTAAACATGTGAACTTGAATTTGTCCACGAAGTTTTTCAAGTTTGCGTCATGGTGACACTGTGCCTTTAATTTCTTCAGAATTGAATAAGCCGTGGCAAACTTTGAGAGTTTATACTTCAAAGACTGTGCAGCCGATTTACTTGACATTTTTAGAGAATGTTCCTGTCATACTAATGTTCAAACCCACTAAAAGATTTTCCACTTCATAGACACTTTAAATTGTTATATACCAAAGACTTTCATTTTCCCTAAACGCGATCCCATTGGCCGAATTATGGTCACGTGGTGATCAACAAACTCGATGTGTTTTTTTCAAGGGAAACATTCACTGACCTCGAAAGAAGACTGGATCGAGGACTATTCTTTGGAAAATGAAGCCAGAATCCGCCATCACTTACGCCTGTATTCTAAAAGCTCACTCACAGTCACTGAGTGGCCCCTCACACTCAATAAGTGCAACTCAACACTCAATGAGTCTCCACTCACCCTCACTGAGTATGAGACTACACTCACTCTCCAACCATTCAATTGAATGGTTGGAGAGTGAGTGGAGCCTCATTGAGTGTTGAGCTGCACTTATTGAGTGTGAAGGGGCCACTCATTGAGTGTGTGTGAATGAGCTTTTAGAATACAGGCGTAAGGGATCAACTGCATGTGTGAAATATCGCTACGGAGCTTTTGTTTCATCCTGTTTCTTCGTTTTTCGCTTTTTACAAACAAAAACACAGCATTGTGTCCAGAATTTTCCATCTTCGTATCGATCTACCTACACAATTATAGGATATAGGACAGGGGGCTAACCATCCTTACTTGCAGCCAGCGGCTGAATTGATCAACGAGGCACCCGCCATACGACACAGTTCATACCACTGATCGACGCTGTTAGCAAGGGACCAAATAGAAACTGATCCTAGTAAACAATGAGTTACTCGATCCAGTCTTCTTTCGAAATCAGTGGAAACATTGCACTGTTTTCCTCTGACGTCACAGTAAAGAGGGGAACTATCACGCGTTGTTCACGTGAATTCACGTCAGTTATTGCATAATTACAAGACTTTGGACTCTTCGGAGTATTGCATTATTATATTACTCATACTAGTCTTGCTAGAATACCGTACCATACTGTCGTAATATAATTAATTGCAAATCTAGAATTAAACTTACTTCTAACCATACAATCAAACAGTCTCGGTGTGATTCTACATAACTACATAGCGTAATGATTGCTTCTGACAGTTTTTTACCGAACGCTTATGATCGCGATGTTCCGCAGGTTTTCTTGATGGGCACAGGCTATGCCAAATCAACCCGAGTGTACGCCTGTCCAGGCTTCTTGTTTATACAGCTTCGGGTTAGACCTAGGGTTAGGAATTTTAATAAGAATGTATTTTATATTTATATATAAACTAGAAATACATGAATGCAACAACCCCTCGCCGGCTTTTATTAAATGCTTTTTTGAAACACCACCCACCCACCCACCCACCCTGATAAAAATAAGCACTGATGTAAAGCCAATATAAAAACAAACAGATATATAAACAAATGATAATCCTCAAGATTATTCTACATATCAAAGCAAAACTTAGATTTCATTATTAAATTCTGGTTGTACAAAATATGTTTTTAGGAGGTTTCAAAAGGGATTATTTTAACAAGCTTTAAATGGCTTCCCTATACATATACATGCATGTTTTGCAAAGGCAGAATTAAAAGTCAACAGCTCAAAAATTACATTTAAAATAGAGTCCGAGATAAAAACAATTCGCTAGAATCAGATTCTAGAAGGAAGTATTAAACAGACAACGTTTCAGTCGAAAATTTGGAAATACAGCCAAAAAAATCGCCAAAGCCCATGAGCATTTACATGTAACAATACATTTAAGCTTTATATAAAGGTAGTGTTTTACTTTTAAGTTAGCTTTAATTAAGCTGATTTATGGCATGGACGAGCAAAGGGAAAGCATGAAAACGTGAAGCTGTATATTGTTTAGGTTAATAAGCGAAAACATGAAAACAAGAAGAATCCTACCGTATTTTGACCATGGAGTTACTACAAACACTGCAATTCAGATCGAGTTTTTGTTTACCATACGGCGTTTGGTTTCTTCATGTTCTCTGGTTTCTCTTCAAGATATATTAAACGAGTTGTTTGTATCCTTCTTTTCTTTGTGCTCCATTTCGTTTCGTTTAAATAAACGAAGGCAAAATACTATTTGCTTGAGAGTTTACAGTTTTCTTCGTCGCCAGTCAATTCTTACCGCGTGACACCGTACCAAACATATATATAAATATATATATATATAAACTATTTCCCAGATTTCCCCTCCCTCGCTTTTTCTACACGCGTGTAAAATGGACTCCACGCGTGTCGAGATTAGCACCCTCACCGGGCTCCGGGCCTTCGGCCCTCCGCCCGGCTCGGGGATTATTTTAGAGTAAATTGTCTTTTTTAGGTTCGGGTGGATTTTGGGCTATAAATTGAGTGATTTAATTAATAGTTGAGTCGGTTTTCTTTGGGGGTTTTCTGAAGATGTGTTGTAAGTACATTCCATAGGTGGTGTGCAGCCAATCCCTTGAGATTCGAAGGACAAAGATATTTACGCCATGTTGGATGATATTATAATTGCAGATGATGAAAATCTTTTTTCAAAGTCAACCAACATTGTAGCAATGACGTAAGATGCACAGCAGCAATAGTTAAAAATTCAAGGGGCCATGCATGAGCCGGGCTAGCCTGATTAACTGGGCTCACGCGATTGATTAGGATCTCACTGTGGATTTGAAAGTCGTGTAAACTAAATGTACAAAGAAGAATTGGTTCAGTTTAGATGTAAATGAATCCTAACGTTGATTAAAATCTCCTTTTGTGGCCGAGGAAAGAATTTCGTGACACGAGTCAGCCCAGTGGGCCCGGGCTAATAGTTCAAATTTCACGCGGTTTTCTTTATTATTGCTGTCAAGCGTAGCGGGGATGCCTGATTGACATGGGTTCCTGTGTCTCATGTCCAGACCTCTTTGCCGAAGGATTTGTCTGATGAAATTGCATGTATGTTTGAAGTTGGTCAACACCACGACGGCGATGGATTTTCTGAACTGGCAATGCCACGAGTCAAAGCCAGGGCGCTGGTGAATGTATGAAAGTTTGCCTTTCGTTTAGGGCGCTGCCGCTACAAGTGGGTTCAGCGAACCACTTCGAGTTAGGCAAACACTAAACACTTGTCTCTACTAGTGAACCTGCACAATCCAACGAGAACGAACGAATAACCTTATTAATAACTGGATGACTCAGTCTTCCAGACTCGTACGGACTCGCTTTCCTATTGGTTGAGACGACAAATTATTATGATATTCGTCAGTACTGAGGCGGGTGATATATAATAACTTGTCGTTCCAACCAATAGGTAATCAAGTTTGTACGATGACTGACTGGTCATGCAGTCGTCTCCGCAGTCACCATTGAAGTATTTAACGCCACGCAAATCGAAATGTTCAGAGATAACCGTAATACTCTTCGTATGTAAACTGTGTGGAAATATGTTTATTTATAATGCAGGTCGACTAAGTTTTGAGCAAGATTATCTTGATGGCGATCATTCTGGTATTGTTTGACAAAACCAACCGCGATACTCGTAAACATAAACAAGGACGACGACGGCAGTTAAAAGCAATAATCCAATATAATAACCCCAATAATGACCTGCTGTTGTACATCGCCGATCTTCACACATACCTTTTAATAACAAATATGTACATTACAAAAAATCGCCTTTATTAATACTAATTAACAACATTTCTTTGCCCCACTATTACACATTTATCAGTCATCAGTAGCGATTACAAACTATTTTCACTTTTTCCCGATCGTATAAATGTTACAATTTCCTCCACAAGTATTTAAAACAATTGACCCCATAGCATTTGGAGTTCCCCAAGCGCCAAGCTACCCCACTATCTTTATTTTTACCACACTGAACACCTTGTACTATTTTTGAAACTTCGGCTTGTTGTTCATCGGTTTCTCGTTTATAGCTATCAAGAGCTTCTAATCGATGCCCGGTGCTTCTGATAGATGCCGGCCTGGTAACACCTCTATAGTTCATTTTCCGTCTACACCTCCTGGAATAATCTCGACAGCTGTCGCTCGCAAAGAATGATTCGTGAAATAACCCTTTACACCCGCCTCACTCATCATACATTTCACCATACAATTTAGTTTATTGTGACCTAAAGAGGCCGTCGAAAACCAAATGGCCCTACTATATTTTCGTACTTCTGTAACGTCTGTAACGGCCTCAAATAAAACCCCTTTACCATACCTTCTTTAGGGCATCGCTCGATATACGTCTTTCACAATATGTACAACACACCTTTCTTTACACTCAACGGTCGATCAAATCACCAATATTGTTGTCTAACCTATATAAATAACGCTTTCCCGAACTCGACTTGTGTAAACGTTCCTCTGCCAGTGTCTAACGATAACTAAACACCTAACATTGAAATCGTTCAAACCCCGGAAAAACCCCAAACTTATTCATATTTTACCAAATGACAACACAAAATCCTAAAGGAATTTCAAACTCAACTTCTCGTACAACTACAATCAAATCAAATTGCACGAATAGATTTTTTGTTCTAAAACAATGAAAAAATGCATTAAATAGGATCGCGCTCGGTCATTATTTTTACATCGCCAGAAATCATAACCATCAACTGAAATATTACACTCGCACCAGGCCCCTGAGGCGAATGTTGCGAACCACTCAATGTAATGAAATGTATAGGAAAAGTCCTTTTATTCTCAATTTTTATCATTTATACACAAAAAATAAAAAATGTGATCCCCCAGTACAGGAGTAAGGCATGTAAACTACATCTAGGAGTAACAGTCACTCTTGTATGTTTAAAATTGACCTTACTTTTCTCGATGAACATTTTCGTCGCTCTTCTCCTTGCAAATCCGGGGGGGAAGCTGGCTCTGGGCACTTGCACTATAAACTTCCGTCGAGTTACCTCAATCAAGTGAACTTTTTAATAAAAGCAGAGCTCGGACGACAAAATGTGATCCCCAGGACGTAAACATGAAGAATAGAGCTTTCAGTTACAACCAAGTACTTAAACTCAACATTGCTAAGGAACAAATTGATCTTACTTTTTTTCTGTTGAAAAAGTGTTTTTTTCCGTTTTTCATCCCGGGTTTACATGAGAATGTTTCTCCCGGCCGGACGATTTCACCCTAGTTCGTGTTGGACATGTTCGGTATTTCGCTTTTTTTAAGAAAACTAATTTGGTCGGATAAACTGTACGTATGTTGTAGCCCGATGAATTATCTTTCTTCCAGTATATTTGAAGCTACTACAGTGGTTTATTTCTCGAGAAAACATTCGGAGAAGACAGATTATAATACATACGGGGAAAAAATTCATAATAGCGGCCGCTATTATGATTATAGGGGCCCTGTTAGGGGTAAGTTGCGACAGCCGACAGAGTTCTTTTGTAGGCGACAGCACAGTTCTGAAATCCCGACAAACGACGAGTAAGAAGGAGAATAAACGACTGCGACAACATTTTGTTAATTTTCGACAACGACGGCACAGTAATTTAAAAAAATAGGCACGCTCAGCGTGCATGTATCTACTGCGCTACGGTATAAGTTGTAACAACATTCTCAATTAGTAGTTCAGCATCGCGTAAATAAAAGATAAGTTCTCAATTTAGTAGTTCTACATTCTCAATTTAGTAGTTCAACATTCTCAATTTAGTAGTTCAGCATCGCGGAAATAAAACGGTAAGTTACGGTAAGTTTAAGTTACGGAAAGTTACGGTAAGTTACGGTACGTTACGGTACGTTACGGTACGTTACGATTAGTTACGGTACGTTACGGTACGGTACGTTACGGTAAGTTTAAGTTACGGAAAGTTACGGTAAGTTACGGTACGTTACGGTAAGTTACGGTACGTTACGGTAAGTTATGGTACGTTACGGTACGTTACGGTAAGTTACGGTACGTTACGGTAAGTTACGGTACGGTACGTTACGGTAAGTTTAAGTTACGGAAAGTTACGGTACGTTACGGTACGTTACGGTAAGTTACGGTACGTTACGGTACGTTGCTGTAAGTTACGGTACGTTACGGTAAGTTACGGTACGTTACGGTACGTTATGGTACGTTGCGGTACGTTGCGGTACGTTACGGTAAGTCACGGTACGTTACGGTAAGTTACGGTACGTTACGGTACGTTACGGTAAGTTTAAGTTACGGAAAGTTACGGAAAGTTACGGAAAGTTACGGTAAGTTACGGTACGTTACGGTACGTTACGGTAAGTTACGGTACGTTACGGTAAGTTACGGCACGTTACGGTACGTTACGGTAAGTTAGGGTACGTTACGGTACGGTACGGTAAGTTACGGTAAGTTTAAGTTACGGTAAGTTACGGTACGTACGTTACGGTACTTTACGGTACGTTACGGTAACTTTGTTTTATTAGAAGAAGGTGATCCATTTCTGTTCGGCAACGCAGTCTTGTCCATATATAAAATTGCTTCGTCTGAATATGAAATCGTCCATGCAACGATCCGATTAATTTGCTTTCAAAAACTTGTATCATCATTCCAACAACGTCTAGTACATCACAATTAAGAATTGACTACGATTCATACTTAAAATACTTACTAAATTTGCTGAATATCCCGCTCCTTGACTATCCCGCTTGCTTCAACAATGACTTATGAAATACTTGATGTAGAGTAGTTATTTTGGCTTCGGTGGTTTGTCGTGAGTCAATCGTTTTATTCTGTGTTTTGATCGGCTCCAAAGCACTGACCTATATATTTAACTGGACTGCGGGTGCTGGTCAAAAATGTGTCCGCATTTTCACTTTCAAAATGGCGGCATTTATGGGTCCTTCTGCTAATGGTAGCGACCACTGACATGTACTTATCGTAGGAAAACAGAATATTTATGTAAACACAAAGCGATTTTCTTACTTTATTAATATATCGTTCCTATGCGAGGGCTTCCCCAGAGGTGAATAAAATCGTCTGGCGTTAGCCAGAATAAAATACCAAATACCAATTCGGACAGGAAAGAGTTAGAGAGATAGTTTATAAATCGTTCCTGTCCGAGGGCTTCCCCAGAGGTGAATAAAATCGTCTGGTGTTGGAACGACTCAAGAGGCCTGCTGGATTATTTGTCTGACCAAATACTAGGCATATATCGCCTCCCATGTAAACAGCCCCTAAGAAGAACTCGGTACGCCTCGCTTCTTTACGATTTTCTCGTGATCTTCAGCGGTTCTTTATAGAGCTGGCGACTTCATAAAACAAAATGTTTGTAGATTTCCATGACCATGTGTATTGACAGTCTTGTTTATTTTATTGCCAAGTGTTCGTGCGGTACCGCCAGCCGGCACGTCTAAAGCTAAAACAGTAATTGTCTACGAATATTATTATTATCGTTGTTCAGAACTACAATGAGACTCTTATCATGAAAACAGCCCGGGCCGCTCGGCAACAAACATAAATATTAAATATACATGGCAAAACCACCGAAATATTTTGTTTACACAAACTCGAGACGGGACGATATTATGCTGACTTGGCAGAAATTCGACAAAGTTTGCCTACTAGTCCGTCTACTCCGAACGTTTTCTCAAGAAATACTCCACTGTAGAAGTTATAAAATATATTGGCAGAAAGATAATTCACCTTGCTACAACATACGTACAATTTATCCGACCAAATAGCTTAGTTTCCCTAAAAAAAGCGAAATACCGAACATGTCCAAATCATAATAGCGGCCGCTATTTTGAAGTTTTTTCGGTATATATTATAATGTCTTCTCCGAATGTTTTCTCAAGAAATAAACCACTGTAGAAGCTATCAAATATACTGGAAGAAAGATAATTCATCTGGCTACAACATACGTACATTTTATCCGACCAAATATATTAGTTTTCTTAAAAAAAGCGAAATACCGAACATGTCCAACACGAATTAGAGATGCTTGCGGTTCTTTGGTATCGGTCAGCGACCTTCACCATTAGCAAAAGGCCCCATAAATGCCGCCGTTTTGAAAGTGAAAATGCGGACACTTTCCTAACTCAAAGGTAATAGGAGCACGCAGTCCAGTTAAATATATAGGTCAGTGCTCCAAAGGCATTCTTTTGTTAACTTACATAATAACTTAACAGCGCGACAGCAATGTTCTACTCGCGCACGCGCAGTAGATACAAAAACAACAGCGACAATCGGCCAAACCGCCAATCTGCGGCCATCTGGCCCGTACTACCATTTGCGTTCAAGCGTTCAGTGTTTAGCGAATAACTAGTTGTTTTCGAGTTTTGAAACAAACGTTGTCCAATGACAACTATACGTTTGACAGATCAAATCGATGACGGATAGGGGGTGTAACTTTTCGTTGTTATTGTTTCCGTTTCAACGGTGTGTTGTTATTTTCTCACGGGCCACGGCAAACATAGAATTTGCGTTCGGCGGTCGTCATATCGAAGTGAACTACCCACTGATGTGGAACTACCCTTATCAGGCGACCTACGTTTGCTGATCATTCCAATTCTCACAATTAAGCCAATGAAAAGTATATTCCAAGCAAACGCTGCGGTCTGAAACGAACGATGACAAGTCTTGACAACGAAACGTTACACCCCAAATTCGTTATTAATTTGATCTGTCAAACGTTTTGTTATCATTGGACAACGTTTGTTTCAAAACTCGGAAACAACTAGTTATTCGCTATAGGCTAAACGGTTCAACGCAAATGTACGGAGCCCGATTAGTGCCATACTAATTTTGTGCTTGATTTTACCAATGTCGCGCTTAGTTTTTTTCTCGCGCTTAGTTTTTTCTCGCCCTTAGCTTTTTTCTCGCGCTTAGTTTTTTTCTCGCGCTTAGTTTTTTCTCGCCCTTAGTTTTTTTCCTAGCCCTTAGCTTTTTTTCTCGCCCTTAGTTTTTTTTCTCGCCCTTTTTCTCTGTCAAACGTTTTGTTATCATTGGACAACGTTTGTTTCAAAACTCGGAAACAACTAGTTATTCGCTATAGGCTAAACGCTTCAACGCAAATGCATGTACGGAGCCCGATTAGTGCCATACTAATTTTGTGCTTGATTTTACCAATGTCGCGCTTAGTTTTTTTTTCTCGCGCTTAGTTTTTTCTCGCCCTTAGTTTTTTTCTCGCCCTTAGTTTTTTTTCTCGCCCTTAGTTTTTTTTTCTCGCGCTTTTTTGACAATTTGACCATTCATGCTGATATAAAGAGAAAAGTCGGGAAGAAATTGTCTTAAGTTAATGCCCAAAAGAACAGAACAAATTGTTTGCAGCAAGGGGGAAAAAATTCTATCACCAGTTGCATTCATTAAAAACTTGTCAATAGAATAATTACCCAAGGCTTCGAATTCATCTCAAGTTACAACTGGCACCCGTGTTATAAAAGAGCTCATATGTCAAGGAACATAAATAAACAATGAATCGAGGAGTTCAGCTCGATTTCAACAAAAATAATCGATACCCAAACATTTCTCCTTATACTTTTATCATTACAAATAGTTGACAACACATATATACTTCTACGATATCATTAATTGCACTTTTCTATGTACGAGACCGCTAAAATTAAGCTCAGTTTACCACACTTTACCACAAACTTCGCATAATATTCAGTGCAATTTCAACTGAAATATTCGAACACAAAGATGTTTTTAAACTTTAGCTCTACTTAAGCATTAAGTGGACATAATTGTTGCATTTGATCATACTTTACCATATACTTACACTAAAATTTAGTACACTTTACCACACTTTACCACAATCTGCATATATAAAAGAATCATAATCTAATTTATTAACATAAGCATGATAAAGTGTGGCAAAATACAGAATTGATATGGTAAACTGAATTGATATAAAACGATGTAGCTAAGAAATTACTATAAACAGTTCATTTCATTCGAAATAATTCTATAACACTATTTACTTGTCCAATATAGCGAATGCTAAGCAGCAAGGCGCCATGTTGCGATAGACCCCCTGGGAGATTTGTTCAAAAAAACAAGACATGTGGCTCATTTCTCCGGTTGAACGTAATCGTATACGATCGATTGCAGAAACTGCCTAAATTCCATGTTATTCCTGACGCTTAAATTTTATTTACAAATAATTCCTGTTATGCTGCCACACTAATTTCACTATGTTCTTTCGCGAAAAATGATCATTCAAAGTAATTGAGCAACCAGCGGGACACGAGCCTCTCGACTTCGCCATGGGTCTATAGAAATTCAATAGGACGAGAGTTCCTTTATCAAACTACTAATCTTTTTCTAAATGACTTGGTAATTTCTTGACTAGAGTGGCTTCTTCAATTTGTTTTGTCACAGAGGTCATTATGCCTGTGATCCATGGCAAACGCAACTTCTTTTAAATGGCTACAACTGTAATTAATCGCTTGTTGATCGCATAAAACTTTAACTTCAAATGCTTACAAAAAAATTATTGTAATCCCGTTCGACAATATAATATGCATATAAACTAACCACATATTCTTCTTTAGCATATTTTAAAACATTAATGGTCAATCCATCAGAGAAAATGGATTTTTATGAATTAACTCTGTTGCGTTTGCGTCCAATTTGTTCTCAGACAATCATTGACCTAATTCTTGAAACAAAGCTAACATGAAATGGTTTCATGTCCCCCCTTCCCCCGACTTCAAATGTTGTGGAACTCACTAAACGTTTGAAATTTGCACTCAGTCACCTGTCATTACATTTAAATGTTCAGAGTATCAACATTGAAGAGGGCGGACGGGGGGATAGCAATTCATGCAAAAAAAGAGGCTTAGCAATTAACATGGCATGATTCACTCGAGTCGTTTCAACTAATTTTGTCAATGATTGTAGATAATTACATGAAGTACTGAGCTCAATGTAAACCGTTAGGAGCAACATGGCAGAAAACCAAGTGATGCGGCGAGGATATCTCTTCAGATTTTTTCTATTTCTTTTGAAAATGTTTTGTTTTGTGTACAAGTTATGAAGAGGAAGTAAGAAAAGCTTACAATCATATCTTGAATAAGGTATCAGTATATTTTTTGTAAATAAAGATGTAAACATTAGTTTCGTACATGCGCAGAACGGACTGTACGTCACCTTTAAGTTTATAGCAACTGACATTAAATGTTTAGGTTTTTAATCAAAAACCGTCAACAATCAACCCTTTCAGCAATAAAGTTACAAGCCCGGATGAGGGTTTTTCTCCGAGTGATATGTTTTTCATGTTCAAGTCACTCTAGTTTGGAGTTAGGTTCACGAAAAAACTGCAAAGCAAAATAATCTGGCTCTACCAAGTCCAAGGAATTAATCACCTCCTTGAATAGCAAACTTCCATTTCGGTTCTAGACCATGCATATGGTCATAAAAAAGGCAAATTTCAGGCGGCCATTTTCTTTCAAATTTATATACGGAGAGGAGTATTTTTAGTAATGACGTGAATTAATGAGGAGTTCATACAATTATATGTTGGTAAAAACCGGGAGTTATTGATAAAGAGTGAGAAGAACCAAAAATGTGAGTTATTTAGTAGTCAATCAAATGCGTAGTTAAAACGAACTTTGAACTTCCCAACGAGCTTGCGAACTTTGGAACGTACTTCCGAAGATTTGGGTGAAAAGTGAGTTGCAAATGACTGTAATCTGACATGCACGTATTGCTATCACGTATGAAAGATATTTTACTTTACTGACTAAAATACAGAAATACCGAGTGCCAATCTCGTCGACACTTTGTTTTTCACCTTTTGGAGACACAACATTATTTTCAAAACGTATATACATTATATAAAACTAGAAATACATGAACGCAACAACCCCTCGCCCGCTTTATATGCATTTTTTAACCCCCTTACCCCCCCCCCCCCCCCACCCCACCCCCCTAATTTCTGTTTTTTGTTGTATTATATTAAAATGACACACAGATCAGAAAACATCCCAGAAAATTAGTTAGCAAGGTTCATCTGTAGTCATGTATTGACACACCAAAAGAACATGCAAAGTCGTCAATATTAAAAAAACCAAAAACGAGATGAAGCAAATGACAAATTTTCATTCAAAAATATATAATATATAAACAATGGCCAAGAAAAGACACAATGTCAACGTCCTAGCGTTCAAAGACAATTCTAGACAAAGTATTATTTATATTAATTTTCATTTTCAAGATTTCTTCCGGTTTAACTCAGCTAAACTGGTAAATAGTAATACGAATCTCCTACCGTTAAACTTTCTTCTGCTTTTGTCACCACAAACACTGGCAATTCAGTCGTCTTTTCGGATTGTTTTTCTCGTTCGCGGTTTCTTACTTTTTTTCGTTGTTGACACATAACTTAAATTAAATATGACAAGGCATCATTTAGTTCTCTTCATGATCTAAAAAGCCGTTTGTTTCAAAATTTCTTCATTGTTCCCTCTCGAGTTATGTAGAATACACCAGAGCAAAATTCCTTACCGGCTTTGAACAGTTTCAGGACACATCCTTCTTTCAGTTTTACATTTCGGTCGGCATCGTTTTCGGTCTTTTTCGTATTAATTTTTAGGCTTTTTCAAGTGGTATTGTTGTCTTTTTCTCGCTGCCACATCTCTTGTTAGTCTTCTTTCTTTGGTCTTTTTCCATAGTAATATTAATGTACATTTTAGCATTTTAGCTGAAACCATTTTTTCTGGCAAAGATTTCTTTCGTCAGGATCGTTGAAAAACTATTTCGTAATCCAACCGAACTTATAAATTATATATTTGCTGACGTAAATTTAAATAATTTGAATAATTTAACAGGTTAGTTACCAGTACCCTGCTATTCGAACTGCGCAAGTTGTGGATTTGATAACATATATATATATATATACAAACAGGTTTCAGAATTGCTTTCGGCTTTTCATCTCGCGTGTAAAGTGGACTCCACGCACGTCGAGATTAGCACCCTCACCCGGGCTCCGAGGGCCTTCGGCCCTACGCCCGGGCTCGGGGATAATACTAGAAATACATAAACGCAACCCCCTCGCCCGCTTTTAACACATTAAATATCAGTCAAATATACATAATCCCCCCCCCCCCCCGATTAAAATAAGCACCTGATCTGTTTTTGTATACAAATATAAACTCCCTTGCCCTCCTGGCCAACTTTACATCCTGTTTTATCACTTTTATGAATGTAGTTTTTCTATTATTTACCAATTTACAAAGCAATGTTTTATTTCAAAATAATAAAGCAGTGGCTGAGAAAAATCTTGTGTCACGACCTAAAGCACCGCAAACTGATAGCAAAAACAAACAATAATTACAGACGCTTATATCAGAGGGCCTATTAAACTGTTTTAACAATATGATTCCTCATGCTCCAAATATAATGTTGAACCTCAAAGAAAAACATCAGAACAGGAAAAAACACACGTAGGTAACAACCTGAAACTATAGGTATAAGAGAGGAAAAACTAACCAGGGAAGAACTATAACTTAATGCAAAGTTTCACTCGAACCATGGAAAAAAACGCCTGGGAAACTGTATATTAAATTTGACAAGATTTTTCTTGTTTTAACTGCATCAGTTTAATACTGAAAAGGTTTCGGATATATACAGACTCTAATCAGCTAAAGAAACGGCTGGTAAGTTAAATACGAATCACTGCTTACCGTTAAATTTTCTTTTGGCTCTTCTCAGATGCTGCAAACACTTCCATACGGGCTACGGCGTTTGATTTCCGTGGTTTCCTCGTTCGGTTCATAGCAAAAAGCAATCAATTCTCTTCAAAATGTGAAAAGCTGTTTGTGTTTATGTTCCTTTGAATTCATTGTTCCCTCTCGAGTTATGTAGAATACACCAGGGCAAAATTCCTTACCGGCTTTGAACAGTTTCAGGACACATCCTTCTTCTTCCAGTTTTACATTTCGGTCGGCATCGTTTTCGGTCTTTTTCGTATTAATTTTTAGGCTTTTTCCAGTGGTATTGTTGTCTTTTTCTCGCTGCCACATCTCTTGTTAGTCTTCTTTCTTTGGTCTTTTTCCATAGTAATATTAATGCAAATTTTAGCACTTTAGCTGAAACCATTTTTTCTGGCAAAGATTTCTTTCGTCATGATCGTTGAAAAACTATTTCGTAATCCAACCGAACTTATAAATTATATATTTGCTGACGTAAATTTAAGTAATTTGAATAATTTAACAGGTTAGTTACCAGTACCCTGCTATTCGAACTGCGCAAGTTGTGGATTTGATAACATATATATATATATATATACAAACAGGTTTCAGAATTGCTTTCGGCTTTTCATCTCGCGTGTAAAGTGGACTCCACACACGTCGAGATTAGCACCCTCGCCCGGGCTCCGCGGGCCTTCGGCCATCCGCCCGGGCTCGGGGACAAATAAAAATTTCATATTGAAAATCCACCATTTTTAATCTTTTTTTTTTAAATCCCAAAAAATAACACTTTGCATACAGGACTGTCATTGGTCAATCCTGTCAACTAGCCTTATTTTGATTGGCTGAGACAGGAGTGCGATTACAGCTAGCAAGAGTGCGATTAATGATAACTGATCGCACTCCTCTAAACTAATAATATTTCAGCATTTGGGCCTGATTTCAGAAAGATATATATTTAACGATTTAATTTGCACTCCTCTCAACCAATTTTGATTGGTTGCAGAAATTTTGTCATGTATATTATAAAGCAAGAACTTCAGTCCTTATTATAATTAACATGAAATAGAATTGATATAGTAATTAATAAAGTGTGGAAGTTTGCTTTCATTTACAAATCAGTTGTATACTAATTATTTGAAGAACGTTTTTCCCAAACGACTCGTTATTTGTTGTTTTTACTACCGTGTTTTGTCCGAGTTACTGGCGTGGGCCATGCTGTAGTAATATAAATCACAAAAAATGAATTTCCAACCCTGCGTTTATATCTTACAAATTAAACAACAGTAGATCTGATAATTAAATTTGAATACACAAAACAGCAGAGCAAAGTTAACATGCTGCGCGATATTAGTTGCGTTCTTTGGGTTTACTTAAACTTACTGTAAACTTTGGGTTTGCATCGCGCAAGCATATCAGTAAATTCCATTCGTTCAAGCTGGCAAAAAATTCACAAAATGAATAAGACTAAACTACATTACAAGCAAGTTATAAATTCAAATTAAACATATTGTTTATCCAAGTACTAGTGCAAAGATATTTACTGCAGTTTACTGTTTATGCATTAAATACTTAACCATATATAATGTATGTTATACATAAATACATAAAACAAACTCATGTTATAACATATAGTGCCACGCTGTCACTTAGTCGCCCTATTTTTGAAGGCTGGCAGTTGTGCCCGCATTAAAAAGGCAGGTCCTAATCATTCTTTAAAGACTTAATCAGTTTTGGGAGTGCTAGCTAATTTCCGATATTCCATAGCAAACCAAACAGCACCCAAAGCCCAGGACAAAGAAAGCCCCAAACAAAAGAATAATAACGGCATTTGAGTGAAAATAAAGCCTGGAATAAGACGACCGCATACAAAACCAAGGTGAAGAATGCCAAAAGACGAACCTTGGTAAAACGCAGCATTCTTTGGATGCGTAACCTTGGATAAAAGTGCACAACATAAGGAAAACGAACCATATGGCGTTCCAAAACACATGTAAGCAATTAAAATATAACCCCCGTTTTCAGAAGCACTCTTCCAAGTAAAAGCAAAGTAAGTCAGTATGGCAATTGTAGAGATTTGCATAGTCATCCCTAAAACTAATAATTTTCTTTCCCCGAAATATTCCACTCCAATGTAAAATGAAAGAAGAAGGACACCCGTAAACATCGCGCCTATGGTGAAAAGCAGTTTGACATGAACAAACGGAAGATGAAAATGTTCTTGCGCAAGCAACGGAGTGTAAAATGCTACGACTGCTGAGTAAAACAAACTCAAAAATACCAAGTACAATAAAAGACAAATCGTAGACAAAGACTCGAATCCTGGTGGATTGTTTGATTCTTGCTCTGTTGAAAGATCTTCTTCATCTTCATCCTCGTAGGCAATTATTTCGTGGGATGTTTCGTTGTGTCCAAACTCTTTAGGCAACCACAGCGAAACAATCAATGAAATAAGAAATATGATTGCCAAGATAATCCCAGGAGAATTTCCAGCATCGATCTTCCAGCCTAAGATATTAACATCAAATGTCAAAAAGCTGCTGACGGCGGGGCCAAAAACGCCACCCAGAGTGTAAAATCCATCCATAAAAATAAAAATCTCAACACGATATCTATCTGGTGTATATGTCACTATTTGTCCGTAAAATACTCCAGAAGATCCATCAGCAAGTCCACTTATAATTCGCCCGGCCAGAGGCAAGCTTGCAGAAACAGGAATAGAATATATAAGATTACCACTAAGTTTCATAATGTAACAGAAGATGATGATACATTTGATATGTCCAAATTTGTCAGCCAATTTTCCAACCAAAGATCCCGTCAGTACAGCGGAAATACTGTAAGCAGCCATTACTACTCCAAGGAAAGTCTTCGTTTGTCCGAGAGATTTGATATAATACCAACCGGTTGGTGTTATAAAGAACTCCTCAGCTCCGTCCATAAAAAAACGCAGCGTAATAAAGACAAATACCCATCTTTTTAGATTAGTAAACTGCATTTTAATATTGAACCATTTCTACAGGTAAACCAAAAAGGAAAAAAGGACAATTAATCGCAATCAATTTTTTATTTATTTATTTATTTATTTATTTATTTATTTATTTATTTATTTATTTATTTATTTATTTATTTATTTATTTATTTATTTATTTATTTATTTATTTATTTATTTATTTATTTATTTATTTATTTATTTAGTTATTTATTTATTTATTTATTTATTTATTTATTTATTTATTTATATACTTATTTATTTATTAGTTTTGTAATGACTTTGCGTCATCTCGTAAAGAACGTTAGATTCAAATTATTTGCCGATTCAACCTTCCAATATTTCTATTTTGTTAAGTTTTCGTTCTTTCTATTTTGTTAAGTTTTTGTTCTGTGTTGGCTCATATAATAAATAACAATTACTACATAAAATATTTAGCCTCTAAATCAGCTGAATAATTAAGATAAGTTCAAAAAGATTAGTATATACGTTGAAGGTAATAGGAGAGAAGATATCTTAAATTAAGATGACAATCGAAATATAGTACGGTTCGATATACTGCCGAAAAAGAGAACGTAGGAGTCTAACGTTCCGAGCGAAGGCGCTTCGTCAGAAACATAAAGAGAGAAACATAAAGAGTGTAAATAAACAATGAGCTTAATATATAAGAAGGATAATCATGTGACCAAAAATAAGCCAATCAGATAAAAATAACAATAACAAATTAATAGTGAGATGCAAAAAATAAAGCCAATCAAAGCAAAATAACACGAACAAATCAATAATGAGATGCGAAAGACATGAGCAAAAAAAAGGAGGGGTGTTAAAAGGATGAGCGAGAGTAAAAAATAGATATACTAATTAAGTGAAAATGAAAACACTGTCTATGTCCGCCTTTGCTAAACAAAAAACAGCATCTTCAGAAGTGTTATGAACGGGAATTGAGAGATAAAACTTTGTTGGATCTCCCATAGTTGGCTAGTTACTGTTACTGTTACTGTTACTGTTACTGTTACTGTTACTGTTACTGTTACTGTTACTGTTACTGTTACTGTTACTGTTACTGTTACTGTTACTGTTACTGTTACTGTTACTGTTACTGTTACTGTTACTGTTACTGTTACTGTTACTGTTACTGTTACTGTTACTGTTACTGTTACTGTTACTGTTACTGTTACTGTTACTGTTACTGTTACTGTTACTGTTACTGTTACTGTTACTGTTACTGTTACTGTTACTGTTACTGTTACTGTTACTGTTACTGTTACTGTTACTGTTACTGTTACTGTTACTGTTACTGTTACTGTTACTGTTACTGTTACTGTTACTGTTACTGTTACTGTTACTGTTACTGTTACTGTTACTGTTACTGTTACTGTTACTGTTACTGTTACTGTTACTGTTACTGTTACTGTTACTGTTACTGTTACTGTTATTATTATTATTATAAATAAAAGGAGGGAAAATACCATGGGTTGACAAAAAAAGTGGCCAACCATGCAAATATCGTTAATTTACCAAATAGACCGTAACATGCATTTTGAAAAACACGAAAATATCTAAAGTATAGCTTTTTGAGACATATACGCGGTGAAATCTACTCCAATACAACGTTAACCGTTTTGACCAAACTCAAAAGTTTGAGAAATGGCCAAAATCGGTCAAAAAGTAAAGGCTAACCCCTTTACATTTTCCCCCCGATTTTTTTTAAAAAATAAATATATATATTTTTTAGCCCAAATACAGCCTCTCCTCTTCACAGAAGGTCTAAAAAGACTTTATTTAAATCGTAATTTTAATAATTTATTTTGAAAATAGATGAACCTTTCATGATTTTAGTTACAACTTTTTTATGACCAAAACTGTTGAAAATCTGGCTGTGATGTCATCTTATTTCTGTGATCTCAAAATGATCAGACTAATTTGGCTTTAGTTATAAAACACAAATTGGAACGCACGTCTGTTGTCATGCAAATTCAGACTCAGTATATCTCTTATATTACAACAAAAAATTCACATTCACTTTGGCGTATCACGTTTTCAAGGAGTTTGTCAATTTTCTTAATTACTTACTTAATTCCTTTTAAAATCTATTGGCGATAGCTTGGAAAAACCGTTGACCTCTTCTAATTAAACAACTAGCTTTCTCTCTTTTTGTTTTCGAAACTTATGTGACCTATCTTCAGATTAATGCACCATTTTGTAATCTTTTCCGAGGAGTTTCATAAAATACGATCCAAAACGATCAACAAAAACCGAACAGCATGGACCTAAATTAGCTTTTTCAGTAACTCACTCTCTTGAAATTAGTTTTACTGTTCGAAATTGTAGAATTACACATTGGGTTAAGGTGGCTCCATACAGTTTCTTGAAAAATAGAAAATACAAGTTTGAGAGTTCAAAACACGTACATAAATAATTTGGAAAAAGAATAAAACTAAATGTTATGCATAGTTAAAAAGTCTGACAATCAAAAACTGTTACCAAATAAATAGCAACAGTTGTTGCTATGGCAACAATGACGTTTCAAAATGGCTGCCAAATAACCTTCAAACTATTTAATTCGAAAAAAACTTCGGTGACCCCCAATTTTTTTTTCATTAAAACTTTTGTTGAAGTATGAGTAATCAATAGGCCGATTTTAAAAAAATTCTGTAGAACAAATAATTTGCTCATCGTCGGTAGGATTCCAAATAGTGAAATAAAAGTAGCGTGCTGCGCAGGTAGCATTGAAACAACAATCGAAACATAGTAAGGTTAGATATACTGCCGAAGCAGAGAACGTAGGACCCTTCGTCAGAGAGAAGCGTAAGGAGTGTAAACAAACAACGAGCTTATATAAAAAGGATAATTATGTGATCAAAAATAAGCCAATCAGATAACAATAACAAATTAATAATGAGATGCGAATAAATTAGTCAATCAAAGCAAAATGACAATAACAAATCAATAATGAGATGCGAAAGTCATTTTCTATTCCTACCGTCGATGAGAAAAAAAGGAGGGGGTGTAAAAGGATGAGCGAGAGTTAAAATAGATAAATTAATTAAGTGAAAACACTGCTTTTGTCCGCCCTTAGCTTGTAGTTGAAAGGATGATATGTGAGAACTAATGGTATTTTATTATCAGAAACTCGATCCAGTTTCCAAAGGTTTTAAAGTGTCAGGACGAGGAATACTAGATACTTTGTTAATAGCGGTGTCTAACAGGTAGGATAGCCACGCTGGACAAAAAAGGATCTCATTTCGAAACATTTGGTCTCAAAATTTTTGTCATCACTGCATAGGCGGCGAAGTCGCAGAAATTGAGAGTATGGAATAGATTGTTTAGCGTGTTTGGGTTGAAAGGGTGAAAATAAAAGGTAACTATGTGAATCGGTCGGCTTATAAGAGACAGAAGTCATGAGCGCATTATCATTAATCGATATCAAGATATCTAGGAACGACAGCAATATAGGGAAGGGGGTTCTACGTACGGTGGAGCCGGTGGAGTCTTAAGCTCCATCGCTGACGTCATCACTTTAAACGTTGGGTTAATTTATTCATGTTGTCAAGGTTAGGTATCCCAGTAACGTGACAGAAATAAGGGAATGTGTTGACAAACTCACATCTTAGCTCTATTTCTTACGACGACTTGTTATAATCCTAGTTTTCCCTATCAAAAGGTAGAAAAAGGGGGTTAGACGAGTACGAAAATGTATACATTTTTAGAGCAAAACATAGAAACGAGGCTGGAGTTAATTAAGCGAGACATCTAATTGGGATTCAAACTTCGCAAACATACCGCTTGATCGCGCATATAAATTATCTACAATATCCGACCAATGTCAATAAATGTGTTTTAGGTTACTTTAAAGTACACCACGACTTTAGTTTGCCCGCATATTAACATTCCTATCAGTTTATTTCCTTAGTAAAAAAGACATACAAGCACATTATAATAGTTCTAAGCAGTTTATTTGTATATACTTACAATAAATTACAATGCGCATATTGACAGCTAATTATTTACACGAACAAATGTTTCAAATAATTTGTCCTGCTTGTACGGTTTCTTCGAACTTGGACCGTTTGACTTTGTCCACAGTGACATCTCCTATTAACAACAGTTTACATTTCTTTCCCTTATGCTCGACGGATTGAACATCGAGAACTTTAACAGCAACCACGTCTTAGAGATATCGTCTGTTTGTTTGATGCCGAAGTAGATAATTTACGTGTTTTCCGTTTTTGTTTGTTTATTAACCACAGATTCTCTTAGATAATTATTAAAGTTTGTTTCCATTTCCTCGCTTTAGAAGGCTCTCCAAAGTTTTCTCCATATTTAATTCTTTACCGTCTGTGGTAGTTTCTTTAATCTGAAAAGGTACACATATTCCAATTTTACTCCATTTTAACCATTTAGCGCGTTCTTCGGTATCCATGTGATGTACTTGATCGAGATGATTTGCTGGTCTACAATCTTGGACAATAATAGTTGTAACAGTCAACCCCTCCCCCCCGATTCAATGTTGTTATATGAAACTCCATTCCAACATTGTTTCATTTCGGTCAACATTGAATCGTGGGGAGGGGGTGTTACAACATTATTGTCCAAGATTGTCCTTGACTGATTTTTCTTAATATTGTATAAAATACAGCTAAAATATGATTTCTATTTGTAAATTAAAGTCAATAAACAATGGTGAAGTTTGAGACTGTTTCGTGCAAGTAGTAGAAAGATATTTGCATTTAAAAATGTATAGATTGCGCTCTACTACTTCTCTATTATTGAGTGACAAAGAAAGGGCTTCAGGCATCTACGTCACTAGTATTGCGAGAGAAAGTGTGAGAGTTGGTAACTTGGATAGATAGGATAACTGTTGAAAGAGAGATGTATTAATAATATTACTATTGTTTAGATATGACGCTCATATTTCAGCCGTTGGGTGATTGATATCCGAGCCCGCTTTAACTGAATCTATATCTGACATTGTGATGATTGGGGGAAAATAAGCACGTACGGCGTATTTCATTTCATAATAGAACGTTTTATTTAAGTTTAAAAATTATTTCCCCAGCTAATACTATCAATGAATTGTTAATGGGAATATAATTATTTTTATATTAAGATTAATAGCTTCAAAAACTAAGAAGACCCGCCGCTACCTTGTCGTTGAAATTTGAGAAATTATCGTATTGCCGCACGCGTTTTAGACGAAGCGAAATCTGGAAGAGGTTGAAATCATTCAATAAATAAATGTAAAGCTTAAGCCTCTTTTATAGAATGCTTGTAAAGCCACATTTATTCCTAAGCAGTTGGTTTAATTTCCCCTGCGCAACTATATACCGCCTTATGCAACGGTCTACCACGGTCTACCACGGTCTACCACGGTCTACCATGGGTTTCAAAGGCATTTACATGTACATTAATTTTGTTATATTGTAGTGGTAGACCGTGGTAGACCGTTGGTGGATGGTTCAGATAACTATTTATTATATAAATTATAAAAACACAATGAATACCGACATAATTTTAAGATATAATTTAATGTCCAATCGTCTTAGTGTTACCCTACATGTCAATACTTCAATCTCTGGCCTTTTCTTTCCTTAATATTTGTTATTCTTTTGCCATGGAAGAGATTATGTTATTTATAATTTGGATGTCCAAACTACGGAGGGTATTTAATACTCGATATTGAAAATTTGATGCAAACTAATCTTTTAATGCTGTATCACTACCGTAACATAAAAAAACTAGTTGTTTTATCAAAATTAGGAAAATTGGGTCTTAGACAATCTTGGACAATAATAGTTGTAACAGTCAACCCTTCAACCCCCCCCCCCCCCCCGATTCAATGTTGTTATATGAAACTCCATTCCAACATTGTTTCATTTCGGTCAACATTGAATCGGGGGGAGGGGGTCTTACAACATTATTGTCCAAGATTGTAGCAAGATTAGTGCTTCCGCAACCAAAGACAGGACAGTTTCTACGTGTGCGACCCATGTTTAGGTGTTTACTCGACCAGTGACACACAGCATTTGGCATTTTCTGTTATGTTAAGTTTCTTAACAGCTTTTTTCTTCACATTTTCTGCTTCGTTTAATCGTTATTTTGCTGACGCTTTGACGTTTTTACCAGAAAGGACATATCCTAACAAATTTGCGCCTGTATTCAAGGCAATGTTCCCAATAACTTTGCACCAGTTTTGACAAGAGGCATAACTGCGCTGGTCATGCTTCGAAAGAGTTCTCCTAAACCATACCCCATTTGTCCATGACCAATTTGCCATGGACTACCCATAAAAACAGGCATTCCATTTCCATGTTGTTATAATAACGTACGTACCGATCAGCGTGACTCATTTTTACATAAAGTAGGATAAATTTTGCAGTCTAAAGTGAAGTGTCGTCAACACCTTTCCACGTTCAAATGGCATGGCGAGACCAGTGTCATCTCTTAAAAGTATCTCAATGTCTTCAAATATTGTTTTTTTGAACTGGTACATATTGTATATTATTGTAGGTTCTTGTAATTACTTCCCCCAATTTTCCTTCGACAGGGGCAGATCTGTGTAATTTTGCATTGGTATCTCCAACTATTTGGGGTTGTACAATGTCACAGTACACCGGCGTAAATAGAGATCATGGCACCATTAATGTCACTGACTTAAGGAGTCACGGTCGTCTTGGCAAACGTTACTTCCTTTCCAACGAATCCAAGCAGAATTGACATTTTACCTTTCATGTATAGCCAATCAATGGTTTAAAAACAATTTATTTCAGAAGCAGTAACCCATGAATTAAATTTGTTTGGGCAACCTAACCATTTTACAAAGTATTGTACATGTTTCCCTTTTCCTCGCTTCTTTAGAATCTTCTCTATTTCATAAGTATCGTCATGTTTGATAACCTTCTGAAGTTCTTTTTCGTATCTCTTTTGAAAAATTAGGCAAATATCCTTTTTCGAATTTACGCTTAATCTAGTGCTAAATCTCACTTGATCACCTATCTTAAATTTGTAGCGTACAGACTTTAAATCATTGTCATTATTGTACAACGTATGCCATACTTTATCTTCGATTGCATTATTTACAAGAGCAGGTTTCGTTTTAATACTACGATGAAGTGTGTGATTGTAAGCGTAAACTAAATCAGGTAACATATCAATGTATCTCATGGTTTTCTTCGCCGTAAAATAGCGCCACATTTTTGTTTTCAAAGTGCGGATTAAGCGTTCAACAATAGATGCTTTTGTTTCGTTAAATGTATTATACAAATTAATCTCTTCATTAATATTGGTCATCAATGTCTGAAAGTGCTTGTTGAAGAATTCTGTTCCCCGGTCAGTCAAAATTTCTTCCTGATAATAATATCAACTTAAAAGCTTCAACTAAGGCAAGCCCTGTTTTTGTCTTGAGAGGGATCACCCATGCATACTTGGAGAAAACGTCAATACATACAAGCAAATAACGATATCCGTCATTAAGCTTCTGCATTGATTGCAGATCCGCCAAATCCATTTGCCATTGATTCGTCAATACCTCCAACTAATAAATGATTTCTTTTAAAGTTTCATTGAACCGGTTTGTGTAAAGTGTAAGCGTCTTGTTTCATTAACCATTCAAGAATTTGTTTTCGACTTAGTTTGTTCTTTCCCTCTTCCTTTACATCACGGTACAGACGCTCAGCACCTCCAAAACCACCAGAACGTTTGGGGTTGAAATAAACACTTGACAAATACATATCAATAGTGAGGGTCACGTTTCACGGGAAATAAAAAAGTCATTTCTCATTTCACGCATAAGAAAATTGCCATTTCACGTTTCACAAAAAAATACGGGAATGTTTAATCAACTCTGTGACAATTATTCACAGAAGGCGAAGTAGATTGAAGCTGAGTAAATTGAAGCTCATATTCTTCATCAGGGGCGAATTTAGGATTTTGAAAACGTCAGTGAAAGTTGTTGTACACAGTTGTTGGGGGGTTCGGGGGCATGCTGCCCCGGAAAATTTTCGAAATTGGGGTCTCTAAAATGGCATTTCCCGCGATCTGACAGCACATTTGAGCAAAATTTTGAAACTTTTAATGGCACATTTTATCATTTTACAAAAGATTTTGTCCAAATTGGATGTTTTCTAAACTTTATTGAGAAAATTATAAAATTTAATGATAAAATGTGCCATTAAAAGTTTCAAAATTTTGCTCAAATGTGCTGTCAGATCGCGGGAAATGCCATTTTAGAGACCCCAATTTCAAACATTTTCCGGGGGAGCATGCCCCCGGACCCAAATTCTATACAACTGTGCACAACAACTTTCATTGACGTTTTCAAAATCCTACAGCATTATATATATACTAAAATATTAGTTAGCCAAACGAGACAGGCGCAAACACCCATGCTTTCTAAATAAATTATGGACAATACTGACCAAAATGATTGAGGGCTCTGGGAACGGTAGGCATAGGGAGACTTAAGACTTTGGCAAGTCTAGGAGAACGATAGCTCTCGCCGATCAGATTAACAAAATACAAATTAAACTTATAAGCTTAAAAATTATAAAATACGTTATGCTTAGTCACAGTTCACGACAACTTCAGTACTTTATTCTCATTTCACGGGCAATTATTATCGACAATCACGGCTCACGGCTGGAATACAAATCACGTTTCACGACACAAAATTCCAGCATTTCACATTTCACAAGAAAATATATTGGCAATTCACGGCTCACGAAAATACCCTTTACCACCCTCAATATTGGCCATTCTATACTGTCTCAGTTTGTTTATAATGAAACGGAAAAATGACTTGGGTATTAATCTTCTGGTATTAAAGTCTCCGACTCCGCTGGAGCAACAAAAACGTCCGATTGTTGTGACACTACTGTTCCAGAAAGTACAACGCCAGACGTATTGTCAATTGTGTGCTCTCAACACATCCATAGTTTTTAATAGTTTTACTATTATATCTCATTTGCAGATGACCCTCTAAACTTAAATCGTTACGACCAAAGCTAAAACCGATTCCAAACATTTTCTATCTGTTATGATTTTTATTTCTCTTGGCTCTGTCATTTCGTGATCTGCTATAGCAAGCCCCCATTTGGAAATTATCTCTAAACCGTATACCCCTGTCACCGCAAGCAAAATGTATAGTATGAAGAAAGTAGACCAATGGCATTAGGTTTTTAAAAAAACTTTTTTTATTCACACAATTTTAATTACACCAGTTGAATTGTACTTACGTTTACAAGCACACGTTATATAGTCCAGTAAGTTATTAATGTTCATTGTTCTTTGGGTCTCAGCGTACAACTTAGACCAGACAAACTAGCTCAGATTAAATAAGCTGTCAAAATATTGTCTTCATAAAGTGGAAGGACTAGGAAACGCTAAAATTCTGCAGGCCTCCACGATTGCCCTCCAAATATCTTCACGGTCAATTATTGAAATAGCTTGGTCTGTGTATAATCTTCATCAGAAACTTCACAAGACTCTCTCATGGTCCCACTGATTACCGCATCCACCTCTTCGGTCTCCTTGCAACATGACGCTAGCTTTTCCAGCTGTTCAATCTGTCGATGGACAAACTCGGAAGAAACGAGATCAATAATCTGCTCAAAAGTTAGGATGTCTTCAAAATCAACTTCATCGACATACATTTGTTCGATGCTTTTCTTTACCATGTTTCTTCAACGGTACCAGTTCACAAACACACTTACTAAATAAACAGTGACCGTAAGCATTGCATGTTTGTTTCATTAAACATCTACTTATTCATTTGAAACCATTGTCTGACGACAGTCATACTTGTCAAAAACCGGTCTCTCTATTCAAAAACGTACACTGTAATTTTAATAGAGCCAATTTGGCCCGCAGGAGCCATTTTGGCTTTTTCAAACATGGTCCATTTTGGCCCCAAGCAGGAGCCAAAACAGAACGCAAGGGCTGTTTCAGTACCTCAAGGGCTATTTCGGCCCCTATTTTAGGGGCTGATTTGGCCAAGTTCAAGGAGTGTTGGCTCCCAAGAGCCATTTTATATTTTTAAAACATGGGCTGTTTTGGCCCCTATTTGGGCCAAAACAGAACGCAAGGGCTGTTTCAGTACCTCAAGGGCTATTTCGGCCCCTATTTTTGGAGCTGTTTCGGCCACCCAGAGCCATTTTGGATTTTTGAAACATGGGCTGTTTTGGTCCCTATTGCGGCCAAAACAGAACGCAATGGCTGTACCGGGGACAAAGCGCACAGTTATTGACTGTACGTCTTATCTCATACAGTACCGCAGTGTATTTTGGATTTTTCAAACATCGGCGGCTGTTTTGGTTCCTACAGGGGCCAAAAACAGAACACAGGGGCTGTTTCAGTACCTCAGGGGCTATATCGGCCCCTATGTTTAGTGCTTTATTGCATATTTCTTGTCGTAAATAAACAGATCCATTTTACTTCAACGTGAAAAACTAATAAATTCTTAAAACCAAGAATAAATTTCTAAAATTGGCAACGATGATTTTGTTATTCTAGACCATGAAAATATCTTAAATATTCAACAAATATTTAGTGCAGCATACTACACACTATTCACTTGATTAGACACAAAACTTGTCAAATGACCTAAATATACTAGCGCATAAAGACATAAAGTTGAACTAAGTAAAATGTAGAAACTCAATGGCGAATATATACAACCTGCAAAGTTCCATCAAAACGGTTTATGCTACCTTAAGACCACGCGGGAACCCGGTGACGCTTTCATGCCTTTCAATACTCCTATCACGAATCCCGCGCGAACCCCACGCGAACGCCAATGTTTTACCGGAAGTGCGGTAAAATTGCTGTCAACGCGTATTTGTTTATAGTAATTATACTATACAACACCGTTATCACAGACATAAACAAAGAAGTTTTTTAGCGAAAGAAACGTTTTAGGAATGAAAGACTCGGAGATGGAAGACTCGGAGTATTCGCTCGAAGACTTCGAGAGGTGGAAGGTGAATACACTAAAGGAGTATTTGTCGAAACGCAACTTAAAAGTCGAAGGGAATAAAGCAACGCTAGTTGCACGTGCATTCGCCGCCTGGGAGATGAAAGTTCCTCTGGGCAGGACATCCATTCAACTGGAAATTGAAAAAAATCAGTCTTACCAAAGCCTTCTTACAATGGGTATGGATGGTTCTGCAGTAGTTTTGCCAGATCCTCGCAAAGACGTTCTTGACTGGAAACCGGAGAACGAAGGCATGAAAGATTGGCCTCCAGTTTACTTCAGCGACATATGCGTCTTCATCCTAAGTAAGCATCCTGGTAAAGACGTGGGTATGCGTGAACGAATTCTCAACGAATATAAAGAAGGAAAAGCGTTTAGACATTATGACAATAACTGGTTGAAAGAAGTGTTCTTTTGTGATTTAAATGACTCAGAATACTGTTTCCTAAAAGCGCAATGTACCCCTTCCCAGCGTCTTAGTCATTTGCCTCATAATGTTTGGATTTGTGTCCATAAGACCAAAGGTGACATTAGATCAGCATATTGCACATGCACGGCTGGGTAAGTACGATTTCGTTTTAAATGAACTGTTTTAATTTTTTTGAAACGGAGATATAAAATTTGTTGCTGGGTGGGGTTGACACTCCCACACACCCCAGTAACAACGCCCCTAGTTGCTGCTACATTGACCAAATAACTGCATGTCGCTTTATATCTTTCCAGACTTGGTGAAACTTGCAGTCATATTGCTGCTTTACTATATCGCGTGGAAGCAGCTGTCAGGATTGGATTAGCCAACCAAGCAGCTTGCACATCTCTTCCATGTAAGTGGACTGTCCCGAACAAGAAGACGGAGGCCGAACCTAAAATGATATGTGACATGGATTGGAAAGTCACCAGGCATGGACAGTTAGGTGAGAAAAACCCAGGTTTTTCAGACAGGAGGGAGCAAAATTTATTCATGGTTGAGCTGTAAGAGGGGGGTCTGACAGTCCTCATAATAGAATCTTTGGGTTCTTTTATATTTCTATTTTGAAATTCAGAAAATGGAGTTCTTTTTAAAATGCCAATTTTAGGGGGCATATCTTGCCCCCTCTTAAGAAGCCTGTTTTAGACCTGATTTGTGATATTTATAATTCTTGTGAATTAGAATAAGGGGCAGAGATGTTTTCCAAATTTTAGAAGTGGGGGGACATTCATGAAAGTCAAATGGCATGGCCACTGGTCATGAAAATCAAATGGGCGTGGCCACTGGTTGTGAGAGTTTATGGGTGTACCCCAGAATGGTAAAATTTTTAATTTTGCAAGGTCTAGAAGTGCATTTCTGAGAAGAATTAACTCATCACACACACTTTAGCTGGGCAAAACAGGCAACACCCCGTTTTTTATCAAAGGAAATGGCATTCCCTTACGTTTGATTTTTCTCAGGGGGAATAGCATAATTCCCCAGGTGAAAATAGTGGGTGAATGCCACTCCCCCTGGAAAACATCACAGGTGAGGGGCATCCATTCTCTACGTATGCAAAAGCATACATCTGTTGTTATTTTGTCATCATTACTATATTTGTTCTTTGAATGTGTACAATGACTCCTAATCCCTGTTCTAATATAATAATATAAAAACAAATAAAAATTACAAAACAAATTTATCTCATTTTAGAAAAAAGGCCACTTATTCATCCCAAGAGGGCACTGTTTTTGTCAGGAACAGTAAAAATAAAACATGATTCTGCACGTCAACAAATATCTGATGCCTTAAGTTCAACACTGCCCGGTTCTTGTTTTGTGCAAGTATTTAATGCGGTGAAGGAGACAGAAAATCCTGTGCTGTTAAGCTGCTCTGGTGATGCCACTACTTCAAACATTGAACAAGCAGTACCTGGGAAAAATGCTGCATCTCAGTCATGGTTAATGGAGGACCTGGTAAAACCCTACAAGTATTGCCACAATGATGATGAAGCAGTCATAAATGGAAAAGTAGAGTCTTTTCTTGAATCCATACCAAAGCTGAATTCAACACAGGTAAATGAAATTGAGAAAGCAACCGATGGGCAGTCAAACAACGATAACTGGTTTCAGTACAGAAAAGGAAGAATAACTGCCTCAAAATTCTATCAAGTGCACACCAAAGTTAATTCTATATTAATAAAAGACAATGGGAAGGCAATAAATGTCGATAGTCTAATTTCAACATTAATGAACTATAAGCCACTGAATCCAGACATTCCAGCCCTAAAGTATGGAAGGAACATGGAGGAAGAAGCAAAGAGAGTTTACAACGATAAAATGAGAAAAAAGCATACTGGATTTTAGTTTAGAGACTGTGGATTGTTCTTGTATGCAACAAAACCTTACCTGGGTGCAACACCAGATCAACTACTGCATTGCAAGTGCTGTGGGGAAGGATTACTGGAGATTAAATGTCCATATTCAATTCGGCACACTAAACCCACACATGAGAATGTTGCCTACATTACATTAGACAAAGAAACTGGTTTAAACAAGCTAAAACAAACTCACAGTTATTATTCACAAGTGCAGGGACAAATGGCAATCACTGGAAGGGAATGGTGTGACTTTTTTGTTTATACTGCACATGGTTACTTGATTGAACGTATTTATTTTAATGAACATTACTGGTTAAGCAATTTAAAAAACCTGGAATATTTTTTCAACAATTACGTGGCAGTGGAACTAGTAACAGGGCATCTAATTGCGAACATGTCACATTAAATTTTTCTTACATTACATTTACATTACATTACAATAACACCAAAATGGTTAAACTAGTTTGACCCAGATCCAACAGGTTCAAGTCACCTTGAAACACAGTGGCATATCCTGAGCCTTTCAGAAGTGGATCAGTGTGTGTGGGTGCATTACTGGTAAATTATTTCCATTGTTCCTACTTTAGGTTCCTAACTTGGTTGGAATTTTGATTGACCACCATGCAACATCCAAGGAACATTTGCAAATTTCCTTTTGACTTTTCCTAAATTTCCTGTTAAGATTTCCTAATTTAATGTTTTGAACAAAGAGCCACCTTGTTCAAAACACGCATAGCTAGGGGTGGGGGTGGTGGGGGGGGGGTGAGGGGGGTGCCTCCCCAAGATAGATTTTGGAAGGTGATCTCTATTACAACCAAAGGTCCAAAATTAGGCTGATCCCAGTTTTACCTTGCACTTGCCCCCCCCCCCCCCTCCCCCCAATAAAACTTGCCCCCCTGGGTCTCATGGTCTAGCTATGTGCCTGGTTCAAAATAGGAAGTGGGTTGAAAACCAAGGCAAAGCCAAGTTTTTTTATCCAACTTCGAGGTGTTTTGATAGAAGGATCAAACTTCGAGTGTTTGATATTACTTCTCAAACAAATCAGTATTTTAAGAGAAAATTGAGGTAAAAGTTGGCTTAATTTAATGAGTTTAAGAAGACATGTCATTAACATGATTTGTTACTAGCATCATTACCCAGATTATTGCTCCTGGATATGCCATTATAGCAGTACATGTACAATAATTATTGTTAACATAATATGTTGGGTTATATGAGGGTCTTCTTAGCCTGAGATCATGTCTTATAGAGGGAAGGATATAAATTGCACAATGCTGCACAAATACCTGTTATGTTGTCGATCTGACTTACTAAAGTTATTGGTAACTCATTCTTTATTAGCCTAAAGGTCTTTAATCTTCTTATGGCCATCTCTACATAAATTCGTCTGTTTGCAATCTCCTGTGTTTTCCTTACATCTGCTTTTGACATCTGCTCACTTCCACGTCTTCCAAGTGGGATGTGAAATTCAGCTCTTCTCAGCAATAAATCCTCCCGTGTTTGGAATCCCTTATCTGCCATAACACTGTCATAAGGTTCAACAAGGTCCAGAAAGCCACAATTCCTCGTCAGGTGATTGTCTGATGTTCTTCCACCCCATGCTTTCGAAACAAAATTGAAGAAACCGGTGGGCAAAATAGACACAAGCACTTTGACAGTTTGGTGATGCTTATAGTCAGACCACGTGAGGGCTTGTAGCTTTAAGTCTTTAGGCTTCTCAATATAAATTTCAGTGCAATCAATTATATGTCTGACATTGCAGTATACTGAAGTTTTAAAAGATTTTGGTAGGATTGATTGCACTGCTTCCTTTGGTGGATTGAAGACCAGGCATGGCACTAAATTCTTTGACAGGAATGGTAACCATGTTGTTAAAATATTGGAAACAGTTGTTCGTGAAATTCCAAATCTATCCCCAAGATCTTCATTAAGCAAGCCAAGTCTCAATTTTATAAGTGTTAGTAAAAATTCATTCTTTCCACTTAACTTTCGAGATGGTCCAGATTTTTTAATGAAGCACAGTGACGTTTTACTGGGGAAGATACTTTTGAAGGTCCATGCCAGTACTTTAATGTTTTTACTTTTGGTAACAATACATCATACAAACTATCAAGTGCTTTTCTGGTAGGTATACCTGTATAAAATTTAACTTTTTTGTCTGTTGTCAGGATCTCATGACTGAAATGTTTTTGTTTACATGTATTTGCTAATACTTTCTCTCTCAGCTGATGTAGACTTTGCTTCTGCTTCTTGATAAGGTTTGAAAGACAGTTGATTTGTTTACTTTTCCTATGACATTTTCCACAAGAGGATTCAGGGTTGAGTGCATTAGAATTTGTCAAAAGATGCTCTTCTGACATATGAAGTAATGTACTTGATGTTACGGTCAGAACATCAGAGCTAGTAGCAGGCTGCTCTACCATTTCCATTGACTCATTCATGGAGCTAGTAGCAGGCTGCTTTATTAACATTGATTCATTTGTGGTTGTACTCTCAGAAAAATGGGCACTCGCCGATTTCTTTGCCTTTGTTGAATTCATACTACTTCTGTCAGCTGGACGCTTTCTTTTCTTGACCAATGGAACTTTCTGATAACCAAGGTGTAGAGCAGGGTATGGATTTTCCTCAGTTGGCTTTAAATCAACAAAATGATTAGAACATACTCGTGAGCTTTTGTTTGGCTTCCAAACTTTCTTTACGTTCTCTGAATCTTTTCTGTTGACAAGTTTTGTCCACTGACCTCTACCAACTGGGTTGGTCTTTTCGCCAGGAAAAGCAAAAAGTTCAAACGGAGGTTTACAATCGCACTCATCAATTGTTTGTTTTGCACAATCATGGCTCCCTGCCCAATTCAGAACCTGGTAATCGCTGTTGGTGCAGCCAAATACACAACAGTTTCTCTTCCCCCGACCAATATTCATATTCATGATTCCCTGAAACAGATGAAACTAATCATAAACGAAATTTGTAGTCGGTACAACTCAACTGAGCAAGGAAACTCACGATACGAACATTTGTTGTTTAGATACCAGTTTTAATATGTACTCGGTTATGTACTAAACGAACAGTGCGACGAATGTTGAGTCTAATGTCTAGTTTTACGATAAAAACATAGCATTACATACCTTATTAGTAAATTCACAATAAATTATTAAAATTTGAAGAGATCACGACGAATCGACCAATTTAAGACCGCTAAAACAGGCAACTCCAACCAGCGCCCTGATGAAAACCATTGAAGATCATGCTTGTTTTACACCAGGGCGCTTATATACTGGGCGGCGCAACAGCAATGGGAGAGCTGATCGACGTGTGATGCGGGGCCTGGCAACGAGTAATTGATATTCACCGGTCAGCGGTTGTTACAATGGTTGATAACATGACTCCTTTCCTTATCAACAATTTTTTGGGTAACTAGGTATAAATCGATATAAAGCGGTAACATTAAAATAAAATTAAAACAAAAGCATTAATATGGCTAGCAAAGTGGATTTAAAAAATATTTCAAGTTTGAGTTGGTTGACACTAATAGTGAAGATAAGGTATCAAAGCATTCAACATTGAGAGTACCAACTGGTTCAAGTATTTTTATTAAAAATTTAATAACTACAAACTCTGGCAACTATTTTTTACACAAAGCAGATAAATGAAGAAAAAATATTACATTGGCACTAGCACCAGTATTGGATTCCACTAAATTTGGTCTAAAATAAGAATTTCTGAATTGTATCTCAGAGTTATTTCAAGACTTTCAAGCTTGTTTTCATGAAGTTGAAGGTGAGGAAAAAAGCAGTTGACTTGAAGAAAACTTTTGCAAAAACAAACCACTCATGGGAACAAATAATTTTTCCACCAATACCAGAAATTCTTTAGAACTGACTGTTTTTCACTAAAAAACTATACTCCAGCAAATTCTGCAGCATTTTTGGTCAACTGGGGGTAACATTCCTAGAGACTGTAAAAATGAAAAGATATATGCTTGTCAGAAAGTAATTACTCAACCACTTTCAAGATAGACAGTTGACAGTGATAAAGAGGCAATAAGGCATACTCATTTCTTGGATTTAGGATTTGATAGTTATCATGTAATGATTTGACATACAGCACCTTGAATATTTAACATGTTACAGTTTGTAAATCTATAAACAATCTTCTGTTGAAGATTAGTTGGTATAGATTCAACAAATGCTGCAGGTTGATTGCTTTCAGATAACAGCTCAACCTAGGGAGTTTTTAACAGAAACAGCAAAGCAAAGTTAAAATTTCTTAAGAAATTTCATTTAAGAAATTTTATGAGCAAGTACAATTGATTCTTATGAATTGCTGGTATTGTATAAGATAAGGCCGTGCTTTGACCAATTGAAGAAATAAGTTCTTCTGAGGATTTAGCTCGTTTTATATATACGTGGAAGAATGTGTCGGCGCCGGGTCTTTTACCATAGATATCACACATCTTTACAACAGACAAAGTTAGTTTTCTTTTACTCAGAAAATTGCTGAAACTTGCTTTAATACGACACATGACAATCCTGACGCGACATATTTTTTTAAGTTTGCAAACGCCATGCATGAGCACAGGCCAATGTTCGATAGAAGAAACCTCTCGCTTCCACCCAGTACACCAAGTTTCAAGGTCAAAATAAAAAATTGATCAATCACAAATTGTTTTATTTCTACCAAATATGAAAATGATACTTCTTACCTATGTCACAGTAAAATCTCACGGTGTTGGCAATATTTTAACACACAATGCGCCGACTATACTTCCAAAAACTCGTATTGTAATAAATCGAATACAGAAATGAATCTGTTTAGAAATTACAATAATTTTGTTTCAACAGTCTGGAAACTTAAGGAATACAATGACACGGTTAAAGAGAATCGCCGTATGTCAAAACAACACGTCTTGTTTATATTTCTTACAAAATTTGAAAGGTTAAACCGCTAGAAATCAAGCATTGATAGGGGTCGAGTTTCAGCCACGATATCTCAAAATGATCATCTCCGATTTTAACAAGAATTTTAACAAACAAGAGTAAGATAATAAACTTCAACATACCTGAATCTCCAGCCGTTGGTAGTAGAAGAACATACAATGCGCTCGTGGTGAAGTTTAGCCTCCATGAAAGGCATAAAAAGGCATGGACATTATCCAAAATAAATTCTCTTTGACACTAGTTTCAACACAAAATACATACTGATGCAGTAATAGAAGTAATATTTTATCTGTAAATCCAATCAATTTCTTCTTACATGAAAAACTTAAAGAAAAAATAGTGACAATCTTCCGATACACGAATTGCTGCTTTTGCTCGATTTTTCTTCAAAACTCGCTCGTGCCAGTCTACTTCCGCATCACACGTCGATCAGCGAATTGACTGGCGTTGCGCCGCCCAGTATATAAGCGCCCTGTTTTACACCACTTCCGGAAAACGCTATCCCAAGGTCCTTTGCGTTTTGCGGGATTCGTGATAGGAGTATTCGATTTTCGATTTGGAACTTGGCCAGTTGGCTTGGACGTTCGTTAGGGACTGTTTGTCTGCTTTATATAAATTTATTGCTTCAATTCTGTTTTAAAAGGTTCTTGGCTAGACGTATACAGACGGTGGATGCGATCACATTATTAAAGGTATGTCATAGATTCTTTAATAAGCAATTTTGTTTACTGATTCGTGTGTATTACATTTGAAATAGTCAGCAGGGAATAAGCTTACTGTAGTCACTGTAGTCTGTAAGAGTGCAGCCTTCATTTATTTATTTGCTACGGAATAGAAATGTTCTTACAAACTTTTTTGCCGTTTGATTCTTACAAAATATGTTTATTTTCGTAGTTTATAAGTATTACAGTTAAAGGATTTATGGTTTGTTTTGTTTTGGGAACTGACAAATTGTTTTGTGTTGATCAACAACGGCGGCAATTTTGAATACATGGCCATGGGTTTATTCATATTTTAATGCATTTTGATGCATACAACTGTTATGTTTCAATATTTAATTTAAGAAAAGGCTTTACTGTGTTAGCAACAAGCTTCAAAACTAGATATTCTCATATTCCTAGCCAGAAATGTTCTTGGTGTTGGAATATTGGGCAAACTTTATAATTATATGCATGTATGCTATAAACCAGACTACAAAGAACATTAAACATGTGTCCGTTTAGTTTGCCGATTACTTTTATTTGTCAGAGACTGATCATTTTACTTACATGTAATATGTGATTATAACTGGGTCAGGTAAAATTGAGCCTGGAGAAACCAAAGTTTTACTTGGGCAAATAGTTTTACATGTAGGCTTTTGGTAACTTTTTGGGCAACCTAATTTCATGTGGATTTTTTGGTTTAAAAGATTATATTTGGTTTAACCATGGAAGATTTTAATTGCTTATGAAGTAATTAACCGATGCTAAATATCAAGAAAAAAAAAATTCAGTCAGGCATATACAGTATGGATAAAAAATATGTGGTGCCTAAAATACATTTTACAATAAACAGTTCTAACAGCACATTTTTTTCAACTAACCAAGAATTTTATTACAGCCTCACATTACCTACAGTAATTTGTTCGGTTTGCAGGCTGCAATTTAGACATGCCATACCTGTATGTACATTTACCACACTTTTATCTGTGCTTCCCACTAAAAACTTTATTTTAATTTTACATTTGGCTTTTTGTAATTTTAGGATAATAAGCAATCTGACAGGCGGCTGAGGAAGCAGGCCAGCTTTACCCCTGGGCTTATGGTGTCTGGTTGCTGCGGTGTTACTTTGGAAGGGAAATCCTGTGCAAGCTGTTATGACATTATTGGCAATATTCTAGTTATTGGATTTGGCATACACTGTCTTCAAGGATGGTCAGTGCTGTCAGTGTTGCAACTGTTAGACCTACAGTAATCTTTGGTGTCAAGAAGTTTCATCCTGATTTCAAATGAGATGTTACCAAAACCCTCAATGACTTGCAAAAGTATTGCTCATTGGAGAATGTTAGAACGTTCGTATGCATATAATTATATATGTCTGGGTTTTTTTTTACTATATACTGTTAAGTATAATTCTTAAATTTAACTGTCTAATTTTTTGCTACAATACAAGTTATAATTTATACTAATGCTTTGTATTGGTTAAATTAATTTGTAGCAGTAAGTTCTTAAAATAGGATCGTGGAATGCTTTCTTCTTATACAATATACTGTATATAATGACATTATGTATATGGTGTGTTTGCACTGTATGTTGTACCTGCAATCCTGCATGTGTCTATATTTGTCTGGGGCATCTATGCGATGGCAAGTCTTTTCCCTGATTAAACTATTTCTTCTATTCTCAAGTGAGAAATGGGGATTTTTTGTATATATTAAGTATTAGACAAATAAATAATGCAACTCAGTACATGTACATTTGATTTTTTCTCAAAATAAGAATTTTCTTGTTTTTTAAAACATCAAGAATCCATTCTAGAATCAGTGCCAGAAAAAGTTTACTTACTTGCAGACTATTTTTACTCATTTTAAGTAAAAATATTCTTTATTAAATTCTTGTCTAGAATAATATTCTTACAAAACTCACTGACAAGAATTATTTTGCTTGTTTTCAGCAATTCGTTACGTAAAACAAGTAATTTTTTGGCTTGAAACAAGAATTCCACGAGAATATTATTTCTTATTTTAAGTAAAATTATTCTCGAAAAATTCTAGGTAAGAATTATAAAATTCTTGACAAGATTCTTGGTAAGAATATTATTCTTACTATACTGAGAACAGTCTTACTTGTTTTAAGTATTTTTTTCTCTTAAAATAAGAATCAGGATTTTGCTGTGTATTGAACATATTTTTGTCAAATGCTTGATTGCACTCATTTCTCCATATCTTATACAAGTGGTTGATATTCATAGACAAAATATTTATAAAAATAAAACAAAACAATAGACTTGTCAGTCCATTGTCTATGCAAAAATACTATACTATACTAAATACTATACTATCATAATACTACCCATTATGTTTTGTTTAAACTTAGATTATAATGTTATTAAAAAACTTGCTGGTGGAGGTATGCAGTCGTGCACTCTATAGTTGTTGCTATTTTTGTATATTGTATAACATTTGAAATACAAACTTTTTTATTACTTGTGCATGGTGGTTGTCTGTTGAGTTATGCTGCTGATTAGAGTATCAGTTGTAGAGCAAGTACATTTTTTTAACACAATAGATGGTCCTCACAGATTAGAATAGTCTAAATTATTCCTATTTTTTCATTACCAAAACAGCCCTGTAAAAACAGGCCCTGAAAAAGAATAGAACTTTCCCAAAAGTGTCCAAAATGGCACTATTATATTGGGGCCAAAACAGCCCTATTAAAAAGGGGCTCTTGCAGACTTTAAAACAGCCCTTTACGAAGGGCCAAAACAGCCCAAAAAAGGAGCCAAAATTGGTCTCTTTGAACAGAGCCAAAATGGCCCCAATAAAAGGGGGCTGTTTCAGAGTTAAAAATAGCCCCTTAAGAAGGACCAAAACAGCCCTAAAAAAGGAGCCAAAATTGGCCCTCTTTCAACAGAGCCAAAGCGGCCCCATTAAAGGGGGGCCGGCTGAGGGTCACAATTTCGGCCCTTATTTTGGGGCCAAATTGGCTCTTCTAAAATTACTGTGTATTTCTGGTCGACATGCGCGCGCACAGGGCAAACACGGACAGCCCTGGAAACTAAAAACTAGGGGTAAGAGCTTTTAAAAAAAGTATTCCATGCCTGCGCCTTATCTACAAACGACACACAGGTTTCACTGATTTCCCAGGTGAATTTGAGTGCCGGATGGAAATCGTTAACATAATTAATAAGTCTCTCTAAATTCACACGTGAGCAGGATGCTGTTCCTAAACAATCCTCTATGTATTTCTTAAAGAAATCAGGAAAGTTTGAACAAGTTTGCGTAGCTAGGGCCCATTTTGGTACCCATTGCTACTCCACTAATTTGATGTTTACCATCAAATGAAAAATTGTTGAGGGTGAGTACAAGTTCTATGTAGTGGATGGTTCGAAAACGGCGCGTTGAATGTGGCTAAATGTAATTTAGGCAAGGTAAAAAAGGAGACAATGCTAGTCAGCGGTCACTCGTGATAACATGTGGGGATTATCTCAGCGCTCATCAAAGTCTTGTCAGCGTGGTCTGAGCTTGACGTGCGCGCGCCAAAGTCTTGTCAGCGTGGTCTGAGCTTGACTTGTGCTCATCAAAGTCTTGTCAGCGTGGTCTGAGCTTGACTGGTTTTGCGCGCGCTGTTTAGTGAGTTGATACTTGGGGATTTCTTGCTTTGCGCTGTGTTGATTCGATTGATTTGTGGTCTAATGAGTAATGGAGCGACAAACAAGAAATAGCTGTCGGGCCGCTGGGTTAATAAATTCTTCATTCGCGTACAGTAGTTCTGGTGAAGTCCATGAAGATGGCGCCGTCAGAAGCCACCGGCCTTCGCGTCAAATTATTGCCACGGTGATAGCGGCGGTGAAGTCAGCGCTAGGAGAAGAGCAAGGAAGCGCTACAACTACCAGTGTGCCGTCGGTGGAGGAGCGCAATCACACTTAACGATCGTCAGACCATTCAGCGCCGATCGTGTATGTTTGAGGGAGAATTTATCTGGCTTGGTGGCACAAACAAATGCCTTTCAGTTAAGTAGTGCGCCGCCTTTGATCGCCCAAAGTATCGCAAGCGCTCAGGATTGTCAAGGTGGGTCACCGACGCTTATATATTCCTAGTTTTGTGTCTACATTTTCAAGTCTTCGAACAGCAGTTGCTCACGTCTATATAGACAAATATATACTCTCCATTGTCTGGCGCTAACTCCTCGAACCAGCTTGTCGGTAATTTAACCCCGTAATCCGGCAGCGCGGAAATAGGTTCATTACTCCCAGCTTTGTTTTTTTTTTTTGTTTTGTTTTGTTTTGTTTTGTTTTGTTTTGTTTTGTTTTGTTTTGTTTTGTTTTGTTTTGTTTTGTTTTGTTTTGTTTTGTTTTGTTTTGTTTTGTTGTTTTTTTGTTTTTGTTTGTTGTTTTTTGTGAAGGACGTCATGTTAATAATTGCGAAACTGAGGTTTGGCCGAGTTGTCTCCGGATGATCAGTGGTTGTCTCTTTAAGCTTTATTGCCATTTTTCGATGTTTTAATATGGCAAGACATTTCACTGTTTCTCAGTTTACTTGTTTGAATAGCTTTGCAAGTGACCGAGTTATAGTTGATCAGTAATGCGGCTGACAATTGGCTTCAATTCATCATAAACATGCTTACAAAGCCTTTACAATGTTTACAACCGCACTCGCCGGCGATCGCGGTAGACCTAGTACGTAAAAAGATAACGAGCTATTTCAAAACTGGTTGGTCCTGGCCTTGCTATAATAATAAGCACCGATCGAATAGAGCACATACCGGTGAGATATCAATGTTTAACTTGTTCAGTGCATGTCTAGAGATCGCGTGTCGCATTACATTGGAAACGTGTGTTTTAAAACATACCTAAATATTTCTGTTTGTCCGAATTTAAATAAATTCTGTATCAAAATGATCGAGTGAATTTGCCGAATCCGACACTATAGGTTTCTCTACTAAATATATTAGATCCGTTGTTTAATTTTCAGAAACGGCCTTGTTTACTACATTAGCAAACTTTCGGCGCTTCCTGCACCGCAGCAGTTCATATGAGACCATGGATTCTATTTTTTTAAAAAAGAAAAAAAAAAAAAAATCTATGCAATCATGCATTGCCATTGTCATGTAGTCTTGCTAGAGTACGCACAGGCTACGCGAAGCTTTCAGAAATTAGTAGCCCGAGTGAACGCCGGAGCAGGGTGGTTTCGCAAATACAGTAGTGGCACGGAAGTTTATAGATTGCAGATTTGCTGCGGTCGACCTGAATTGCGGAGAGACGGAGCCGCAGCTGTTATTGATGGCCATTTGGTTTAGCGGCAGCGCCTAAGAAACCTCGTCGGAGGCTTTACGATTTATTCTTCGGTGTTGAGTTCACACTTTCCACATCGGTGGAAGTCTGGATTCTGCGAACATACGATCAATACTCGGGGCGCGTGTGGCATAGCTATGATGTGGCTTTCCGTGAGCAGACTGCAGCAACGCGATGAACGGACTGGTCGAAGTTCGACGTTCAGTTGTTTAAGTTCCACGCTGTTCGCGCGAATGTAAAGGGATCGTCGGATTCCGGCAAGTGCAGTTAATTCCGGAGATGAGCCTCGCGGAAACGAGTGCTCGTCAGTGCGTTGTATATCATGGAATGCTGGGAGATATTTCGCTCCATCGTCATGCAAGTTCTCCCATACATGTTTATATTGTAAGTGCCCTGAAAAAGATCCCAAACCAACCGACGTTTTGTTCACCCCACCTAAGAAACAAAAGAGGCATTGACAGTGTTATTCGTGACTTTTAAGCTGCGGGGGTCCATACTAAATAAGTACTGTGTGAGTATGTTGCCCCACGAGACATTTAAAATACTTACTATATGTTACGGGGTTTTGTCTGTTGCATGTCGTGTTGCTGACTTGGTAGTTTTGCACTGCTTGCATGATATTGACAACGTTCTTGTATAATTTGACTGCTGGGGGGCTCTGTAGTTGGGATTATCACTTTCCACCTACAGCGGTCGTATTATTTCCGGTGCATACAGGGTTCACTACAGGTATATCTGCTAATATTGCCTTTCAGGGTTGGAATAGGGGCTTGAGGGCGAAGTTGATGTCAAGTCAGCATAGCGGAATATCCCAATTTCTCCAAGGATCGTTATTCTTAGGTTTAAGGTAGAAGGAAATTTATGTTGACCTGGCTCTTCCGTTTGGCTTGCGCTCAGCTGCTATTATCTTCAACTTGGTAGCAGACTTGGTAGAAAGGATTTTGAAGACAAATCATTCCATGCTAGACCTATTGCATGATCTGGATGATTACTTCACTGCAGGTCCAGCCGATTCACGGCAACGCGAGAATAATTGACCAAGGCTATTGCACTTGCTCTAGATTAGGCTTACCTTTGCATCCCAATAAATGTATCGGCTCTGCCTCTTGTCTAGTCGTGTTGGGTAGTGAATTAGATTCTTTGCACTTGCAGCAAATAGCACGCGACAACTGTTGGAGTTGTGGCCCGGGTGTTGGTGGTGGGTGTATAAGTAACAGCTTGAAGCTTAATCGGTCACTTACAACGTGCTTCAATGGTGGTCTGACCTGGTAGAACCTTGTGCGCAGAATGACTCATTGGCCATGTTGCTTCAGGAGGAATGACCACCCCATAGACTGGACGACTTTCAGTTGGATTAATTGTATTCATGGCAACCATTGTTCGGGGTGGGTTGGGGTTAGCTTTGGTTGGTCAATGGCCTAGGCACCTCTGTTGATGTGTAGGCGACTTGGATGCAGTGGGCAGTGTTGGCTTGGTCCTCTCTGGGGCGCTGAGTGGTTAATGGTAGGTGGTTTCCTCTGCAGATCCGGTTGCCAGTGCATACAAGGAACTATGTCCTGTGGTCATTGCAGCTCTAGTTTGGGGGTGGTTATTGGAGACAACGCAGTTTGTTTCCACTGTGAGCATACTATGTTATACATATGTTAGCATACTTAATTCGCGTACATCCAAGTACCCACTCATCATGCACTTGTTGCGCAATTTACAAATGTCAGCATTTTTTTTGGCTTTACGTTTTGCGCGCAAAGTGTATTTATCAGCAGTGCGCTTACTTCCCATTGAAACGGGTTTCGGAGACCTTCTTGCCAACTCCTTAAGGCTTAAGGAGTTGCTCATGGGATTAAAGAGGTGCAGGGACTGTCAGTCACCCCTCGACCTCCAGTAACAAAGGAGGTCATGCTGGTTATTTACTGATCTGTGGATTCTAAAAGTGTTGAGTCTGACGATCCTCAGAGTTTAAAACACCGAATTCCAGTGCATCTTCATCTTCAGTTCATTTACCTTGCAGGATGGAGCATTCGACGAGAGTCTTTCCAGCGTTGTCTGAGCCTGGCTGGTTCTGCGCGCACTATCTATTATTTAACTTTGCAGGATGGAGCATTCGACGAGAGTCCTGCCAGTGTGGTCTGAGCTGCACTAGTTCGGCGCGCGCTATCTATCATTTAACTTGCAGGATGGAGCATTCAACGAGAGTGTTTGTCAGCGTATCGTTTAACTTGCAGGATGGAGCAGAGTCTTGTCAGCGTGGTCTGAGCGTCACTGGTTTTGCGCGCGCTATTTATCCTTTTCGTAAAGGGTATTACATTTACACTGGTCAAGGAAAAGCACCCTTGTGTGCTATTGATGGATGCGCTGAGCAAATATCTGCAATGTTCATGGTCCATCACTTATGAGAAGAGGAGGCGCCCTTCTTAACGCGCGTTGTTTACGAACTGGTTAAGAAGCATTGTGACTTCAACCAGATTGGAGGGCAACTATGGCAGTCACAGCTTCAGAAGTGGCACAGCGACAATGGCTGGTCAAAACGGTGATCGTATTACCCAGTCTCTTGGTAGATGGACTAGTAATGTATATCAAAGGTATATTAGGATGGCACCGTAGGTTCTGGCAAAGTTTGCGCGCCATCTGTCATGATCTTGGAAGGGATACATTAAAGGTATTTGTCCACTTTGGTAGGTGTGGTCTTGGCTTACCGTTATTGGTGGAATGGTGCTTGGTGGCCTTGGAGTCAGATGCCTATAGTGACCCCGTCACAGGCCCTTCTCAAGCACCATTGTGCTTGGCTCTCGTTGGGAGGTGGGCTGTGGCGGGGTTGCCATGGTTACCTCTGATCAGGGGGTGGCATCCCCCCCTGTGGCTTGGCACCAATCCTCCAATAACGTCAATTGGCGATCTATTTTTAATGTGGCTAAATGTAATTTAGGCAAGGAAAAAAAGGAGACAATGCTAGTCAGCGGTCACTCGTGATAACATGTGGGGATTATCTCAGCGCTCATCAAAGTCTTGTCAGCGTGGTCTGAGCTTGACGTGCGCGCGCCAAAGTCTTGTCAGCGTGGTCTGAGCTTGACTTGTGCTCATCAAAGTCTTGTCAGCGTGGTCTGAGCTTGACTGGTTTTGCGCGCGCTGTTTAGTGACCCACCCACCCACTCCTGATGGAATGCAAGGTAAGTATATATTTCCACTGCTTTGACAGTGTGACTGGTGCCCGGAGGTGGGCTGTGGCGGGGTTGCCATGGTTACCTCTGATCAGGGGGTGGCATCCCCCCCTGTGGCTTGGCACCAATCCTCCAATAACGTCAATTGGCGATCTATTTTTATTAAAGAAAAACTTCAAAGTTTCGAGACCATTGTGGTGAGGAATGACGGTGTAGAGAGACTTAACATCCCTAGTGAAAATAAATTTACTGGAACCATTGGCAATCTGGATATGGTCTGGAAACTCAGCTAAAGTCTTTGGTCTATCTTTTTATTCACGTTTATGCATTTTTGTGTACGGTGCATGCACGGTCACTGAACACATTGTATTTTAGTATAATGAACGAATGTGTCCGATAGTAACGTTTCAGTTCAATCACTCAACCGTGCTATTTAAATATTAATAAACCTCAAACAAAGGATGTGCACGGTGTAAGGTACGGTTCAACATAAAATCACACTCATTATATGCGCTTTGAAGTCTGCCGAGTTTCCAGACCATGTATTTGGTCGAAAATCTGTATAAATATTGATTGGGCTATATTCTTTCTGCCCGTGCAAGTAAGTGTGCGTGAAAGTCAGTGTAACAAGCAGTTAAGCTAAAGCATAAGAGAAAATAAATATTGTAAACAAAAGCTCATATAGCCAAGCAGGGATTGTCTGAACTTAAGTTTACTTAAAAGTTAATTTTTCGCATAGTATAGCTTAGAACTTTACGACTAATTTACGAAGACTGGTATTTTGAACGTGTTCGTACTGCTCGTGTAAATGAATCTACATGAAAGATTTTGAAAAGACTACAAGTGTTGGCGAAATGTATCTAACAGATATTCAGATAATAAATTTTACCGAAATGTCTGGCCATGTCTGATTGCATAATTATTTGATTCTTTTCAGTAGCCAATGAGAGGCGACTACCAAAATCTGGCAACATTAATCGGGACGCAATTGGCGGTGTTAAATAGCACTTAATCTCGCGTCCATTTTCCCAGGGCGCGATGTGAAGAGTCTGTATTAGCAGGCTATAACAAGCGATGTTTTAATTTTGACGCCAAACAAGGCACTGCTCTTTGTCTGGTTTCAAATCTGTTTTTACAACTTTGCAACGTTTGAGGAACAGCGTCAGGTATTAAATTACCGCTTAATTAATAGTTTTGCGCGAGACAAAAATTATATTTGTGTGCAAAGGAAAGGAATAATTTTCTTAAAACGTTAAAAAAGTTAGTCATTAGTGTATTTTCTTACGGTTATTTTCTTTCTTATGATTTAGTCCAAGTTTGTGTCATGGTGACACTGTGCCTTTAATATTTTTCGTCCAAGTTTTTTCGTACGTATGCCGTATCACATAATTCACTTTTTCTATATATTAAATTCAAGTATCTAACTTACCAGAAGTTGAGGAAATGCTTTTATAGGGGGGGGGGGGGGGGGGGGTAGTTATTATAGCAACCCACGAATATTGCAGCTACAAATATTTAAATGTCACGAATCATAAGTTTCCAAATTAATACAATTTTGATATGATAAGTTGTACGTATACATGTAGTGCATGTGGTTCGTTTGCGAGCTTCAATCATGGAATAATTACATTGGGACTGGCTTGCAACAATATCAATTCTAAGCAAAGATACATTTTGTACTATTAAGCCAGTATCCTCCTCCCCCTCCCCCTCCCCCCTCCCCCACCGTACAATGTTGGTTCACAAACATGGTATGAGGTGCGGGTAAGGCATGCATGGTGGGGGGAAGGGGACAAGGTAGACTTGTGGGGGTAGAGAAAGACCTGTGATACGGATTGTTTTTTTAGAGGTTACGACGCCGTCCGAAATCGCGCTCTCACGGGAAATGTCCCAATTAATTATTCCATGATTGTTGGCATGATGTAAGTTTAGTAAAAAAGTTTACTGGAGACGAGTAACGACGTGAATGGTTCCCACGATACATGGGTGGCGTGTGCTGTTAGGGCGTTGCCTCTCACCAATAGTTAAGCCCGGTTAGACGGGGTTAGTACTTGGATTGGTAACCGTCTGGGAATAACCCCGTTCTCGAGCTTGCGACTTATGTGAGTAGAGTTTAGTTGGTCTCTCCTGTGCTTCGAGGGTTTTTCGCCGGGTTCTCCGGTTTTCCTCCCTCCATAAAAATCAACACCTACATCTTAAGAACTATTTCATGTATTGTAAATATATAGCTATACCTATTTATCTATTCTGTTGTACACTGTAATGCGCATTCGATCATTACGTCATGAAGAATACGCAATATAAATCACTAATTATTATTATTATTATTATTACATTAATTGAAGTAATTTGTCTCGTGAAAATCTTATTTATAAACACATTTTAATTCTTACTTTTTTCTACACTGATAGAAAATAATTCTTAATAAAAGGTAGAATTTGTGGTAACGCCACGTTTATTACAATTTTCCATTATCCAAACATTAATGCTCTTTTGTTACAAAAATGCCTTTGGCCAATTTTTTTTAAATATAAAAAAATAATGTTAGAGCCACATAATAGTTGTTAGAACCATGCATGCGTCGGACAATCCAAATTAGAACAAATTACCTAAAATTATTCTTGGTGGAAATGACTGTATGTCTCTGTGGTTAAGCCCCCCCCCCCCCCAGTTAACAGGAAAATTTAACAAGAGGCTCAGCTAACCCCGCCCCCCCCTACCCCCCCCCCCCCCCCACACACACACACACACACACCCCTTCTTTAACCTAAATTACTCGTCGGTTAAAGGAGATAGTTTTAACCCTTTATTGACCAGGTTTCCGGGAGCTCTCCCCTTGACGAGTACAATCGTCTGGCGTTAGCCAGAGTAAAATTAATAGGTTGCCGAAAGGCAACTGTGACCAGTAAAGCGTCAACTGCGGGAGTTATAACTATGATTATGTGCACACCGTAACGTTTCCGAGCGTTTTCGTATTGCTTCAAGTAATGCCAGTGAGCTGATTGTTTTCGATTCCCTTGAGTACAGTAAACAATACGAAAACGCTCGGAAACGTTACCGTGTGCACATACTAGTGGAAGAAAGTGGCCAGCTGGGCAGTGATTTGGATAGAACAAAGTGAAGAAAAGGTGGTAAACTGCCAAGATATTTAACAACAAAGTACTGAGTGGATGCCGTAAAGCTCCTCGTCACAAGAGTAAAACGCTTCGCTCAAAACATCAGTATTGTTAACTAGAGGGTTATTAGAGATGTTTAAAAAGAAAACGAGCCATCCCGCTAACCAGACCAACACCTACGGCTACATATATGCAAAAATATTTGCATAAAATAAGGATAATGAGCTCATGCCAGCAAGCGGGAATCTTGCGGGCAGATTTTTATTAATTTCTCGTCCAAATTTTGACTAAAGTCAACCAAAATTTAATGGATTGGTCGTTGGTCTATGGCCAACCCTTCTAGAACTGATTTTCATGAAAATCGGTGTGCAATACTTTTTAAGATATCCTGGCGACAGACAGAGAAACAAACAAACCAACAGTAAGACAAAAAATAATATTTGGCATTTCACTCGATTAAACTGGATGTACTAGGTAATTTTGGCGAAGGGAAATTTCGAGTGTGGAATGTATACATTGTAAGACCAAACCGGCAAACCGGGTCCAGTTGATGTTGTATTTTTCGCAAATGATCCCGGCTTGGTTTATAATATATATACTCTACACTCGAAATTTTTCTTCACCAGAATTACCTAGAACAGAAAGACAAACAGACCGAAAGGGGTAAAACGATAACCTCCTGGCGGAGGTGATTATAAAATTTAAACGAATTACATATACAGAAGTTAAACACATCAATACCAATTGATTAAATTGTTGAATAAGTCTGAGTGTCCGATGCCAGAGAAGATTGATTGTGAAGCTTTGAGTTGAAATTTTAGTTTAAGCTAAAGACAAACTACGAAATCATTTTCTATCACTTCGTATCAACTTGTGCTTCGCGATCAGTGAAACGCATTTCCAAAGACCCGTGAATATATTTACATGCATGGTTAACAAACCAACAGTAAGACAAAAAAGAATATTTGGCATTTCACTCGATTAAACTGGATGTACTAGGTAATTTTGGCGAAGGGAAATTTCGAGTGTGGATTTAATGTATACATTATAAGACCAAACCGGCAAACCGGGTCCAGTTGATGTTGTATTTTTCGCAACTGATCCCGGCTTGGTTTATAATATATATACTCCACACTCGAAATTTTTCTTCATCAGAATTACCTAGAACAGAAAGACAAACAGACAGAAAGGGGTAAAAAGATAACCTCCTGGCGGAGGTGATTATAAAATTTAAATGAATTACATATACAGAAGTTAAACACACCAATACCAATTGATTAAATTGTTGAATAAAATGCAGTAAACAAGAAACAGTCATGACTTACGATTTAGAGTTGTATCTGCAGCCCTTCCGCCATCAATAATTGTTAATGACTGTGTTGACTACGCAACTTGCCTTTAGGAGTCTGAGTGTCCGATGCCAGAGAAGATTGATTGTGAAGCTTTGAGTTGAAATTTTAGTTTAAGCTAAAGACAAACTACGAAATCATTTTCCATCACTTCGTATCAACTTGTGCTTCGCGATCAGTGAAACGCATTTCCAAAGACCCGTGAATATATTTACATGCATGGTTAACAAACCAAGTAAATAATATACAACATGCATATAATTATGAAACCAAAGCTGATACATGGGCAACACTAACTACGGAATAACTTAATATTTCAATAAGTATTGCTTAATAGCAATGGTAATGAATTGCAGGATATACACAATATTTTAACTATATGCCTATTATACCTTAATCCTGCCACACCGATGTTCGCAAGCGCCGTAGGCACTTAATTTTCCAAATTCAAAGGAGTTAACCTACCATGAAGTGGCAACGAGGCTGGAGACTTTACAGTGTTGGACTTACAACAGTATGTTTGTTCACAAGTGTGAATGAGGACTTCAGGACAATCAAGACTAAAGTCAAAAATGCGGTCCTTTGAACACAATGAGTCAAACTCGATACAAATATAAGAGAAATTCTTCATAGCCTCCACGCCAACGGGTTATATTTTAAGCTTGAACAATTATGCATAATTATTCGCCAACATATCGATCTACTCGGATTCACATTGTTTTTCATTCCCATGAGGATGAAAAACAATGTGAATCGGGATACTTTTGCTCTACAGGGTGTATCAAAAAAAAGGCTACCCTTAGAAAATATAATTAACATTCTTTTCAAATAACCTATTGTATATTGACAGCCCTGTGGTCAGTTGAACCATTTTTAATCGAACTGATATGAATATAATTAACATTTTTATTTCAGTTATGCTCCTTCATACGTTTAGAAGTTATCGTAATTTCCCAGGTGTATACGACCATTTGTTTTTTACGCATCCGTGACTTCAGAGGTGTCCAGGACTGTCAATATACAATAGGTTATTTGAAAAGAATGTTAATTATATTTTCTAAGGGTAGCCTTTTTTTTGATACACCCTGTAGTGTAAACGGGGTCTAAATGAGGCGGGTTACCGAGCTCATTTTATGTATTTGACAAAGGCAGAATGACATAACAAAGCAAACTTGCTTCGTATGAACAGCCTCGTGAGTTCTACAAACCCTCTGGGCTATACAGTTGCAGCCGGCAAACTACTCACTCTTGCCCAAAGGCTTCCCCAGAGTTGAATAAAATCGTCTGTCGTTAGCCAGAATAATATACCAAAGATCGACTTGGACAGGAAAGAGTTCGAGGGCTTCCCCAGAGTTGAATAAAATCTTCTGGCGTTAGCCAGAATAAAATACCAGATAGTCTATAACTCATTGTTGTTCGCAGAATAAAATACTAAAGACCGATTTGGATCGGACGACAGGAAAGAGTTAAGGATTGGGCAGTGAGTAGCTAAACAAAATATAACCTCAAATTTAACCGTCACAGACTACAAAATATTGCGAAACCAAAGACAATAGTTAAATCAGCGGCGGATTTAGGGGTGGTGGATTGGGTGGCTAGCCACCCCCATCTTTGGTCTAGAAAAAATTTTTAAAAGACGCTAAATATAATTATTGCAGCTCTAACAGCTCTAGTTGACCGTAAAGTTGCCGTAAATATTTTATACTGTAAGTACAAGTAACCCAAAAATATAACCTTTTTTCTATATAATGCGGAGTGCTCAAACGTGCCCTCAAATGGCTCTCAAGAACTCAAAAATTCCGGAGGGCATGCCCCAGAGCCCCCTAGAAGGTTTGGACTTCGCCCTGGCCAACCCCTTCAGCAATCCTAGATCCGCTCCCGAGTTAAATGTTGGTTAACATTGTCTTAGTATAAATGCAGAGAATATCTCGTGCACTTAAGTTGGATAGAACTCGCCTCCAATCCCTGTGCGGCTCGATAGCTCAACAGGTAGAGCGGCGGACCGGAATCCCGAAGGGTGCGAGTTCAAATCCCGCTCGAGTCAGCCGAAAAATTTTTCGGTTGACTTTAGCAGTGTAAAGGCTCATTTCCACTCAGGAAAATTTTCCTTGGATAGAAAATTTTTGTTTGTCTTAAGTTCATTAGTTTCACCCGAGGAAACGTCGAGAAGATTTTTCTCTGTTTTTCAGGCCAACGTGACTTAACCCTGGTAATATTTTCTTTCAAGTGAGATGTCGCTAACCGGGCTGGCACGCTTACCGGGATGATTTTTCAAAGGGATGCCGACGCCATCTATTGTCGTTGTTGTAAAATCATCCCAGTAGGGATGAAATTCGTTCATATAAACGCGAGCCAGAAATCATCCCGCTTACCGGGCTACCCGGTAAGCGGGTTAGCTCGCCTCCATATAAACAGCCCCTAACTGACTAATTAAATTAGCCGGGCAACCTCCTCTTCCGCAACAACAATACTGTATAAAAAGAAGCATTTAAAGGGGGAGAAAGTTCAGGTAATACCACGTTATTAAACAGGTCTGCTTTGTCTTTAGGGCCTGTTCATATGATCCCGGTAAGCGAGATGTCCCGGTAAGCGAGACGAAATATTTCACGCGTTCATATGGCAATTTCATCCCGCCTACCGATGACATTTAAGTGTATAAGTTACTAAAATTAGCACGCCGAGAAATTCCCACGATTTGGAAAAATATCTAATATTCGCGGTTTTGTTGTTTTAATGGGTTGGTTTGGGTAAAAAGTCGTTGTTTTAACAACAAATTTGTTATTTGTCTGTAAAGGAACCATAAATTCGATAAAAATCGTCGAATCAAAGCGAAAAATTCCAAATTTGTGTTTCTTGACTTTACCCCGTTGAGCGGAACGGCGTGTTCATATGGGAAAATTTTCATCCCGCCTGCCGAGATCTCGGTAGGCGGGCCAGCCCGCTAGCTCATATGAACGCAATGCAAATTTTAATAGGAAAATAACTACGAGGCGAGATCCCCAGTAAGCGGGGCATCTCGCTAACCGGGATCATATGAACAGGCCCTTAGAATTGAAAACATACTTATCATTTTCATATAATGGTGGTATAACTGAACTAGCTTTAGAACTGTAAAACGATTTAACTATACATTTCACCACTTTTTTGCCGACGTTATTGGGCTAGACAGCAGATCATTGATTTTTTGCTGATGGTCTAATTTAGCTTTACGAATCAACCCAACAACAAAATTTCTTGAATGCGGTACTTTTCCCATTTAAAGGAACAATTAAACGTGGTATAGGCCTTTAATAATCTATCTCGTTTATACGTATAGCTCGTCGAATGGTCCCATTCATCCGGGGTTTGTCTCTTGGACGAATCATTACAATTTTACTTGGAATGAAACGATCAACAATTGATAAGAACAATACTAACCACTTTTCATAGATAACATCTATATTAGATGACGTATCATCAAGGAAAATGTTTTCCCACCCAGCATGGAGAAGGGCATAGTTTAACTGATTCTCACCTATACCGTTAAAATTTCGCACTTTTCGCATAAAGCATTTTGGTTTATACATGGAAATTGATAGTTTACCAGATACTACATTATGGTTACAGTTTGAAGGTGGACTTAAAGTGCCTGTTGAGACAAACAAACCCGGAGAATCAGAAATAATGAGGATTACAATGGATCGTTTTCACTCACGTGATCGGTGGACCCATGGGGGTGGTAAAACAATACGAAATATTTGAATCAGAATAGCGCTGTACACTAATGGTACACCAATATGGCCGCTATTTCATTGTTTCGGTACACCAATATGGCCGCCGTGACGTCAGGTGAAAACGATCTATAGACTCACCTGACTGAGTTATTCTAGTCGGTTCATTTACAAGTGGACTAGATTTTTGCATTCCAAAAAATGGAAAAGTTTAAGGCCGACATCAGTATTGACCATTGAGGTATCAACAAAGTTATAATGGGCATTAAAATCGCCCAAAAGAATAATGGACGTGTAGTTTTTATTCCTAATATTGGCAATCTTGAAGTGAGCAAAATTTAGAAATCAGCAGTTTGAAATGTACTGGAATTAGAAGCTCTATAACAAACATCACATCAAATTTTGAACTTATTTAAAGTAATTTCTACCCATAACAACTCCATACCAGGGCGATCAAACTCATGTTTTCTCACATATGGTAAATAATTAGCGATGTACATAGCCACACCTCCACCCCTACTTCCCACACGATCTTCCCTCAGGAGACTATTATAAGCAGGAATCATAAGCTGCTAATTTGAAATATTAGCATTAAGCCAAGTTTCCGAAACGGCAAAAATATCGAATGCATTAGATAAAACAAGAGCGGAAATTTCACTAAATTTGTCAGAGATGAAGAGACTACGAGCATTTAAGTGTGCCACAGAAAGGCGAAGTTGCCTGGGACCAAGATTAGGGTGAACACTGCCCGAGATCAATAAAAGAGATAATAATATACAATAATAGCAAAATATATATATACATCAGATGTAGTAAATCTGACAGCTAATCTATGGAAGTAATTAACAGTAGGAGACCATTAAAAAGCCCTATATTGCTGCTCTATGCGATTCAAAATCAACCCCCATCGAATACAACGTAAAACTGAATAATATACTTACCTCTAATCATGCAACATGCCACAAAAAACCCACTTACAAACAAAACATTTTCTGCCAATATATATGAAGCCATTAATGCACAAATGAACAAAGAATAATTAAATAACAGCCAAGTGATCACAAAGGAGAGAAAACAACACATCGGGCTTATCAGATTCTTCCATTACATTTCCTGGAATCCATATCTTGTTTTGGGGTTGGAAGACGGTCACTTGTTGGTCTGGCACCAGTCTGGGCAGCGTACGTGAAGACTTCCCATCATACTGCTGTTTCTGAACATCTTGGCGATACTGCAGCTGTTTTTGGTTATCTTCCTTGGCTTGAGAACGTTATAGTCTTCCACTGCAGGGTAATTGCGTGCGGCAGTCCCTCTGGTTCAGTAGCTTAGCTGGTGACGGTAAGTTGCTGTCCACAGGTGTTGTGCACGGGTCCTGTCCAAAAGCTTCTGACTTGCGTAGCAGGTTCTTTACTGTTTGAACCATCCTCTCTATAAACCCGTTGCTTTGGGGGTACAGTGGTGAGCTGGTAACATGTTCAATACCCCACTGGTTGCAGAAGGCTGCAAACTCTCGACTGCTGTACTGCGGGCCATTGTCCGAGAGCAAGGTTTCTGGTATTCCATGCTCTGCGAAGATTGACTTCAGGTGATTTATTGCGGCAGCTGATGTAATTGAGTTCAGCTTTCTCAGGACTGGATACTTGCTGTAGTAGTCGACCACTAGTAGATACTGTGCGCCGTGGTAGTCAAACAGGTCTGTGCCAAGTTTCTGCCATGGAAAGGTGGGTATCGTGTGTGGTCGTAGTGGTTCTTTCGGCTGTTGCTTGGAGTGCTGCACGCAAGTGGCGCAGCTGGCAGCCATGTCCTTGATGTATTTTGAGATCCCTGACCAGAACAAACAGTCCTTTGCTTTCAGCAGACACTTCTCGCTACCCATATAGCCATAATGTACAATCTGCACGGAGCATCTGTGTACGTAATTCGCTGGGAATGATGATTCGGTGTCCTTTTAGAACCAGTCCGTTTTCAACGCTTTAGGTCTTCTCTGAAATTCCAGAATTCTTTCAGGTCTGGAGGGCACTCACTTGGATACTCTAGTCAACCATGGTGTATGATTTCTTTCAGATGACTGAGTATAACATCTTGTTTTGTGTACTCACGTATTTCATCTAATTTGGCGGGGGTTGCTGGCAGAGTGCTTGTAATTGCGTTGACTTCGATCAATGGCACTTTATTGTCATCTGCAGGAGGTTCCATACAGCTAACTCTGGAGAGGGCATCAGCTATAACGTTGGTATTCCCTTGTATATATCGCAACTCTACGTCGTACTTTGACATTTTCAGGAGAAGCCTCTCTAGGCGTGGTGATGCACTTGTTATACTCTTCTTCCATATACTTTCAAGGGGGTTTATGGTCTGTTTCTTGCCAAAGACCTAATGGTTGAATTTCTCTAAGGACCAACTGGCAGCGAGCAGCTCTCTCTATGTTACTGTATCGCGACTCAGTTTCAATGAGTGAGCGACTTGCATAACATACTGGTCTGGCCTTCTTGTATCAATACACATCCAATTCCTTTCATGCTGGCGTCTGATTGGATCAAGTTTTTCTTCTCAGTATCATAATAGGCAAGAACTGGAGCTTCGTTAATCACTTGCTTGACAGACTGAAACTCTTGCTGCTGTTCAGGTTTCCAGGTGAATGGTACATCTTTTTTCATTAACTGTCGTAGAGATAATGATGTTTGGGCCAGGATTGAAGTTTCTGCAATGGAAAGGTGGGTACCGTGTGTAGTCGTTACCACACACCATGCCCAAGAAGGACTGCAGTTCCGCCATATTCTTTGGCTGTGGCATTGTGATCATCCGGTCTGATTCCACCAGGGGTCCATGTAAACCCAAAGAATGATGTTTCTAATCAACTTTGAACTGGAACTTATCTGGGTTGAACCTTACATTGTTCTGTCTTACTGTGTCCAAGACGTCAAGTATGTGTTGATCGTGTGCAGCCTCATTACTCTTGCCATAGATGAAAGTATCATCAGCGACGGTGGCGGACACTAGGGGGTGGGGGGGAGAGCGAGGGGTGGGTGGGGGGGTGGTGTCATCAGCACTAAGATGATAGTTTAAAGTACTATATACATGTTTTTAATTAAAGGGTGCAATTCGGGCTTTTTGATTTACCCAACGACCAAGCACTTTGTCCAAGTTTATCCTTTTTAACAGGTCTTTGTTCATCGATAGCAACATAAAGTCATTGGCCAACGAACTGTCTAAGCTATTACGAGCCCAGCTCAATATCCGATTCATAGCACTGAAGCTTCTTTCCACGGTTGCAGTACCAACTGGCAAGGTCTTCGATATGGCGATCACCTTGAATAAGTTGGGGTACAACTCAGGGTCGATGTTCTTTCCGGCCGCAATTAGAATCTTCGCCCGTTCACACTCGGCTTTAAGCAAGGCAGAGTCAATATGGAGACAATCTCCAAATTTGGCAACGAGACTGGATAGAGTCGTGTAATCCAGGTATGTCGATTTTGATGCATCTAAAGCCTCCAGGGCTCCCAGTACATCAGTATTCTCGCCAGAGAAACGTCGTTCCAACTCTTCGAGGAGCATGGGAACAGAAGCTGCCTTGAGACGTTCACAGAATTCACGAGGGCATGCAGATCTTGTGGAATCTTGTCTGGAAACATGCACGGGATCCTCATAGTCCAAGGTAATGTTCACAGTCGAACATAGGTCTTTGGCCGGATTCAATGATGTCGTTGGTTTCAATCTTAACAAGAAGCTTCCTTACATCCACCATTTCGTTGGCTACGTTTAGCCATTTGACATTGGTCTCTTGCATAGCCTTACTTAATCCATGCATTATTGACAAAAGCTGATGAAGAAAGCAAAGGGAGATACAAATTTTCCCGAGAGAATCTTGTGATAGAGACCCGCTGCTGAATCGGCTTGGTTTGAATTGGAAGCACTGATCTTCTGAAGGTTTACGAGAATCACTCGGAGTCTTTTAACCATTGTATTAACACCCTCAAACTTACAAGCTCATCGGACTTCTGTAAGAGAGGAGGCCGCCATTATGGGCTGTTTTTGGATAAAACTCCTTCTGAACAGTTCGCCTCTCTTAATTGTTTCACCCGTCTCAACAATTCACAATAAAATCACTCACGATAAGTTCAAAAAAATATATTGGAAAATGGATTTCAAAAGATTCACAATTTCACATTCACGATTTCACGGTCTACAGACTTTAGCCTTATGAATATATGCATGCTTTGCGCTTAGCTATTTATACTAACGGGTAGATGTAAAATTATGACCTAATTTCTACAACTAGAACTATGACATAATTTCTGATGCAATACGGTAATACAGTATGAGTAAGCGAATTTATCGACAGCCAATGACTAAGCTTAATCGTGTTCAATTACGTCAGTCTATAGGCTCTAAATTTATGATATACATGCATATATAACCTATCTTCTGACTCTTCGTAAAAGTATAAAACTATAGTATTTAAAGTTGTTGATCATTCCTAAAGTGGTAGTTCGTTAATCGTTACTTATATCTAATTTACTACGGACTATATCTGTAGTTATGAATTTTCATGCGTTCTCTGGCATATTTATTACTGCGGATTCAGGTTGATTAATGCGAATAATTTTTCGCGTTCGTTACAACAATTGCGTGATGACGTTTCTAGGCAGGTTGATTGACGTTTCTACGGTGTCAACGTGTCATTTGTACAATAACAACCTAATTATCACCATATAAGGCCATAAGCTAATAGAATTGTTCAACTATAAACGGAATAAATTAATATCAAAATTCCGTTACACATTTCATTTCAAAATTCAATGCCTATAAACATGTTTCTCGTACAAATAAAAGTAGAATTTCTACTTTTATTTGTACGAGAATAGAATATGTTAACGAAACAAAAGCGTGCGCAGAACGGAGTCATAGACGAACTATGCATAGACTGATCAAATTCCGATATTTATTTATTTTAAAAGAAATATGTGGATTTCACTCACTTAGCGAATAAATTGTACATTGTCATTGGCGTGTTAATTAAAGTGCCTATCTCAGGGTTGGGGATTTTACATATTTAGGATATTTGGAACATTTTAAGAAGATTTGTAATATATCGTCTTTTCCAAAAATTTCATCTTCATGGACTTTTTTGCTGTTAAAGTTGGCGATTTTGACGATGGCCGTGAAAACATTTTACTGGGTTCTAGTCGCCGGAAGTGACGTAGAAGCAGGGAGACCTTCTCAGACAGTAACAGTGTTTACATCGGGAGTTTACGGGTCACCTTGGATTTTCTTGGCTTTATTCAGGTTATTTTGTCGGAAATTCTTTTAAAAATTATGCCAAACAGGTGCGTAGTGTTTTTACTCACGAATGAACCCAGTTGATACGCTAGAATAGCGCTGTATGCTATTTCTTTTTTTGCGACAATAACGATGTACTATTTCGAACTCACGGAAGGCGAAGAAGACAAGGGTAGCTTAGTGTGAAATTTCGTCAAGGATAAAGGTGTGAAATGAACGCCGACATCTACTTCTGTGACCTGTTCGTTGTTCGAAGTAGTTTCAACGGGAATATTTGGTGCTAAGACGATTCACAGCAGTTTATCACGAGGAAACCCCGTCGGTGTGTCGATTACAAAACCACAACAATAGAGCGTGAGAACTGACTGGTAACGTCGTCTGCCTCTGGTTCTAACACTGATAGCTAAAATGACTAGACCAGGATGTAAACATTATTCTGGGATACGTAATCGAGATCGAAGACGAAGTAAAACTGTCTTCCAGTGTGGTCATACCTGAAGACGAATCATCTGAATGCATTGTCAAGCCGTATGAAGACGAGTCGATTGCCGATGAAATTTGGATGGTAAATCATGAGCGAATGCGACTTGAAAAAGGTCTTTAGTACGACGGCTACAAATTCGCTTTTGAGGGGCACGATAAGGTAAATGATAGGTAAGGTTAATGTCTTTAGTTGAAAGTTGCTTTTATCAGTGAATTTATGTTTACGTTTTATCTGCAATGTTGTATACACGCATTTGCTAAAACAAAAAATTTTGTATGCTGTCAAAGTCAAATGATTCGCATGTTTAATTCTATTCGATATTTCTCTGACACTGAACTGCTTGCGAATGCGAAGGAATGTCAGTAAATCAGAGCTTGCATTGAAACGGTTAATAACAGTGATCAAGTTCTTTACACTTGTTTGCCTGGAAATCTGAACACTGCGTCTAGCGGGACACTTACATCGTAAAAGTGACAAGATAAAGTATCAAATAAAAGATCAGCACAGAAAACAGGTAGGAACTGTTTGTTGATTATAGATTAATGGAATACTTGCATCCATTTTTGAAATTTGAACTTGCAGCCATTGCAGGCGACAGTATATACATACAGAGTCAATTTCTTCAAGTTTGAAGATGAAATCGCACATTTGTTGTTGTTTATCGAATTGGACGAGCACTGAATTGTGGCAATTTTGAAGAACGAAGCAATTCTATGAGCCTAGGTGAATTGTGCGCAGCTGACTTATTCGCAAGTGGAAATCGGAAAGCGAACGATTATTCTATTAATCAATACTGACAGTATCTATCTTGTTTTCTGTATCTTCTATTTTATAGTTTGCCTCGTCAATTCTTCTATATTTGCAGCCCGCTAGACGCAGTGACCAGATATACAACAAATATAGACATGCGAATCTTTTGGCTTTGACCATAGTCAATCGAGATATGGTCTGGAAACTCAGCTAAAGTCTTTGGTCTATCTTTTTGTTCGCCTTTATGCATTTTTGTGCACGGTGCACGGTCACTGAACACATTGTATTTTAGTATAACGAACGAATTGTCCAATAACAACGATTCAGTTCAATCACTCAACCGTGCTATTTAAATATTAATAAACCTAAAACAAAGGATGTGCACGGTGTAAGGTACGGTTCAACATAAAATCACAGCTCATTATAGGCACTTTGAAGTTTGCCGAGTTTCCAGACCATATATCTCGATTGACTATGCTTTGACAGCAGCCAGTATACAACATTCGATAAAACGTAAACATAAATTCACTGATAAAGCAAACTTTCATAACTTACAAATCGTTCACCTTGTTGTGCCCCGCCAAGCGAATTTATAGCCATCGTAGAAGATATTTTTCAAGTCGCATTTGCTCATTAAATTTGCGATCCTAAATTTATCGCATTCGCAAGCAGTTCAGTGTCAGAGAAATATCGAATGGAATTAAACATGCGAATCATTTGGCTTTGACAGCATACAAAATTTTTTGTTTTAGCAAATGCGTGTATACAACATTGCAGATAAAACGTAAACATAAATTCACTGATAAAAGCAACTTTCAATTAAAGACATTAAACTTACCTATCATTTACCTTATCGCGCCCCTCAAAAGCGAATTTGTAGCCGTCGTACTAAAGCCCTTTTTCAAGTCGCATTTGCTCATTATGATTTACGATCCAAATTTCATCGGCAACCGACTCGTCTTCATACGGCTTGACAATGCATTCAGTTGATTCATCTTCAGGTATGGCCACACTGGAAGACAGTTTTACTTCGTCTTCGATCTCGATTACGTATCCCGGAATAATGTTTACATCCTAGTCTAGTCATTTTAGCTATCAGTGTTAGAACCAGAGGTAGACGACGTTACTAAGTCAAGTATATTTCGATATATTCTTGATCAAAGATCGAACGGAAACAATACTTCGATAAAAAGAAATATGAGACTGATGACGTGCACAAGTTCTCACGCTCTGGTGTTGTCGTTTTGTAATCGACACACCGACGGGGTTTCCTCGTGATAAACTGCTGTGAATCGTCTTAGTACCAAATATTCCCGTTGAAACTACTTCGAACAACGAAAAGCTAGGTCACAGAAGTAGATGTCGGCGTTCATTTCACACCTTTATCCTTGACGAAATTTCACACTAAGCTACCCTTGTCTTCTTCGCCTTCCGTGAGTCGAAATAGTACATCGTTATTGTCGCAAAAAAAGAAATAGCATACAGCGCTATTCTAGCGTATCAACTGGGTTCATTCGTGAGTAAAAACACTACGCACCTGTTTGGCATAATTTTTAAAAGAATTTCCGACAAAATAACCTGAATAAAGCCAAGAAAATCCAAGGTGACCCGTAAACTCCCGATGTAAACACTGTTACTGTCTGAGAAGGTCTCCCTGCTTCTACGTCACTTCCGGCGACTAGAACCCAGTAAAATGTTTTCACGGCCATCGTCAAAATCGCCAACTTTAACAGCAAAAAAGTCCAGGAAGATGAAATTTTCGGAAAAGAAGATATATTACAAATCTTCTTAAAATGTTCCAAATATGTAAAATCCCCAACCCTGAGATAGGCACTTTAAACCACCTTGCAATTCCATTCACAAATGTAGATAATCATCTAGAATATTCTCTCTGAAATGTTGTTTTGTTATGCTTAGCATGTGATTTATAACAAAATGCACCATTAAAATAGTGTTTTGAAAACCTAAAATTTTTTACAAAATGTGTTCTCAGAATGCTGCAAATGCCATTTCAGAGATCCAAATTTTAAAAATTTTCCGGTGGGGCACTCGCCCCCACAATATTTCGTCAAGTGTCCGCCACTGGATTGTTGTACTATGGTTGTCAGAACATCAGCAACCCCACACCTGACACATATAAAAGTATGAAGTACGAATCGAAATTTAATACTTTAATCTCTACTACAAAATCCCTACAAAATTATAGTTCCCTAATCTTTTCTTGCATGTATTTATATACGTTACGGCGTAAGTCCCGGATGATGTATAAATTATATTGTTACTCGGGCTACCTGTGGTATCCGAGTCTATGAGGGTAAGCACTAAATGCCATACCGTGAGGCCCCTTGAGCCCGCAATACTACGGTCATCTACGCAAGCGTTGTAGTTAACGTCACTGTGCTGCCGATTTCTCCCTTACTCTGTAGCAACCTACGTTTAAAATTTCACTTATTCGTAAGAAGGAAGTCCCGCTTGATGACTGGAAAATCGTTCGATATCTATAGAAAATCTTGTAATTTATCGCAAACCGAACTCGTTGTGAAAAGAATAGCTATCCGTTTTCCTTTATTTTATCCGTAATAACTAAGCTTTCGCTTTGGAATTTGAGACAGAAATGGTATAATATTTGAATAGGTAATGGGACCTCCATCGGCATTGCCTTCAGAAGCGGGACATAGCATACAGAGTTAGCCAACCATTATGTTATCCATGGCGCTAGTAGTGGTGACGTAGTTCAGTATTATAGTAACGTTGATCGTAAAGAAAGATCGAAAAGAGAATAGTAATTTTGTGTTTTTCGGGTTAACCCTCGACGCGTTTCGACCTTCTGGTCTTCTTCAGGAGGGATTTGGCGTTGGTTGTCAATTGTTGGTGTATAGTCAGTAGTAGTAGATAAAGGATAGAAAGACAGTGTAAGACAATTAGTTTTGTAAAACACGTATAAAACCACTAAATTAAAAGGTAATTTAATAATGATCTTACTGAAGTTGTTGTGGTGTGTTGGTAGTCCGTAGCGTCCTGCCATTGTAGTCCGGTATTTGATTTTATTGTTGGCCAAAGTTGCTCTTCGCCTCTTTGTCGAAGTATAGTTGAAAGTGGTCTTTGACCGTTGTGTAGGTAAAACGTGGTATCATATACAGCCAAACATTACGATATAGACGACTCATTACTGACAACAACAAACTGCAACAACAACTAGTTCGACTCAGAATCATACTTAACAGTAAAGGTTACCAAAATAACATTATTGATGAAGCCTTTCATAACGCCATACAATACACACAACACGACCTCCGCAACAAAAACAACACCACTAACATTTAACGTCCCATACATTACAAACACGACACACATCCGATAAATTTTACGACGACACTGGCACCTTATCGAAAAGGATCCGACGTTACAGATATTATGGCCTGATATACCCCGGTAGCATACAAACGGAACAAAAACATCAAAGACACCCTAGTACGTAGTAAACTTCACACAACTGGCACACACACACACAAACGACAACAGAAAACGATGAACTAAACAATGATTAGACATCCTCTCAAGGCTATATACTATAGCAATGCCAAATCGGCAAAGAAAGAATTGAACATCACAAACGGACAACATTTTGAATGGAAGCAAGATCAGAAAGAAAACCAATAGTATAACCACGCCCACAGTAAGACCAGATAATCAACAAAAACAAAGAAAAAACAATGACACAATAAGAAGCACCGCAATTAGACTATACTTAGAACCACAAACATTTTAATTTTACAAAATTTAAATTTCTAGAATAGATGTTACTGAAATTATTTCTGCTTTTGTTTACAACACATTATCCACAAATTATGCTAGATTGTAAATAACCTAACTACAATAATTATTGTTTATAATTATGGACTTCAATGAATGACACGCCATGGACATCAATTATCCTGAAAGTCTAACGACATCGAAGATCAATTATTTGTAAATATTTTCAATCATACATTGTTATTTGATTTCTTATTATATCACATTATACAGCGCAAGGACACGCGTATATGTATCCTAAGACGGGGTTCGAGTGTCAAATCACACACACACGCGCATGCATGCATGTATGCCCAAATATGTATATGAATACAACTCTACGCTCTAACTCCTTATGGACACAAACCACACATTCCGACTGAACCAACCAACCAACCACAAACGTACACCCAAAACCAACTCGTCACTTAACCAAAACCACACCCGTGGTGATAAATACAGCCTACACAACGGTCAAAGACCACTTTCAACTATACTTCTACAAAGAGGCGAAGATCAACTTTGGCCAACAATAAAATCAAATACCGGACTACAATGGCAGGACGCTACGGACTACCAAGACACCATAACGACTTCAGTAAGATCATTATTAAATTACCTTTTAGTGGTTTTATACGTGTTTTACAAAAGTAATTGTCTTACACTGTCTTTCTATCCTTTATATACTACTACTGACTATACACCAACAATTGACAACCAACGCCAAATCCCTCCTGAAGAAGACCAGAAGGTCGAAACGCGTCGAGGGTTAACCCGAAAAACACAAAATTACTATTCTCTTTTCGATCTTTCTTTACGATCAACGTTACTATAATACTGAACTACGTCACCACTACTAGCGCCATGGATAACATAATGGTTGGCTAACTCTGTATGCTATGTCCCGCTTCTGAAGGCAATGCCGATGGAGGTCCCATTACCTCAGATTCAAATCTTATAACACACGTAAAAACGCACAAGCTGTTACATACCTGCAAGCAAGTTGTTACAAGGCTGTTCAACAGGCTGTCACCTTCATGTGTTCGCACTGGCTGTTCCAGTCTGTTAACATGTCTGTAACAGGTTGTTGACAACTTGTAACAAGGCTGATGACTCCAACGGACTGATGACAAGTTGTTCCAACAACCTGTTACCGCTCTGCACTTAACAAGTTGTTAACAGGCTGTTGCTAACAAGTTTGTAGCAGGTTTTTGAATGAACAGCATTGTTACAACCTGTTAACAGCCTTGCTACAAGCCTGTTGCGAACACATCCTGTTGACAACATGTGAGATTTTTACGTGTGTAGGTTTCGGCTCCGTTTGCTTTATTTTTCGCCAAAAAAAATTGAAAAATTGCGCAATACCGCCCATATATGTAGCCTATACTTCGAGGCAATCGAGTGTTCCATCACTTCGAAAATTCATCGACAGTCATGTTCCTTCGTTCCTACTCTGTGGAATTTTGTATCAAGCACATCACTGATCAACCATATAAGCAATTTACTTGGAAAACCTACCAACAATTTCGTCAAAGGCAAAGCTAGCCGAAGCTGTTGCATCCAAGTGGCAACCGAACAACCTCATGGCTAAACAGCCAAACAGGTCTGTACATTCTATAAATATTTTATAATACCGCCGGTACAGAGATGAGGATCAAAACGCTAACATTCTGGATCTTTATATTGGCGCTGTATACACTTTCTCATGCTTTTGGTCGAGCAATTGCGATGTTCATAGGTTTTTCACATGGCTTCAGCAATCCTAACAGTTGTTCAATGACATGCAATGATCTGGCTCACGCAACAAAATCCAAGATGTGAGAACACAAGCAACATTCATGAAAATGACAGACTTTGAGGAAAAAATTTGTTGACAGTAACAGTATCTTTATATTTTTGCATTATTATTTATGTGCTTTATCACTAAACGAGTTGTATATTTGTTATGCTGAGTAGGAAGCTTGTATACACATGTATGTTCTGCAGTATGTATATACCATTTGTGTTTTTACCGACTGTTGCCTGTCTGAGTTTGAGATCAGTAGTCTTATTGATCCATTAGGATTTATATTCAAAGTGCTTTGAACCTTTGAGTATGTAATTTTATGACAAGTACGTTATCCATATCTTAATGTTCATTTTCGTACTGTATAAATTTTGATGCATAGATTGAGTAAAAAGATATTCATCATAGAAACAACTTTGAACCAGTCATCTTCCTCATACATACATACATACATACATACATACATACATATATATATATATATATATATATATATATATATATATGTATATATATACAGTAATACTTTAATGACATATTGGCCATTATAACATGAGCAGCCAAGTGTGTGTTATATGCGGATGGTACATTCAACTACAGTACTAACACTGCAGAGTTGAAGAGCCTTCCCAACATGCTCTAAAGCAAAAACATGGAATCAGGATTCATGTTGTATGAAGATATTGCATAGATGTATGGTGCGGGTATATTTTACCAGTCACCTATTGCATATTTGCTCATGCATCTGTACCTGGCCCACACATGTGAAGTTTGGGCACCTCAGACAATAACTAAAATCAGTAAGGTTGAAAGACTACAATGCAGGGCAACTAAATATATTTTAAATTTTTGAACTGGCAGGATGATTTATCATACAATCTGAATGATCATCTGAAAACAGTTAATTTGCTACATTATCATACTGACATGACTTAAAAAATCTTATATATTTTAAATGTTATACAGCTAGATCACTATAATATTCCTATTAGGCCTAGTAGTTTTGTGCAACTCAATAATTCAGTCAGAATCACTAGAAACAGTTCAGAACCACAATCGTGGACAAAACTGTTAATAAAATTAATAAAAATAGTAACAAAAGAGTAGTAACTAATGTTTGAAGGACTTTCTGTCCCCCCTCACCCATTCAATGTTGAATTTATATTTCGCACATGGTTACATCATACCAACATTGTTCGGGGGAGGTTGGGGGAAGGTCTTTCCTGTGAATCGAACGAATTAAGTAGGATTAAACAAAAAGTTTACACGTTGGAACATTTTATTGACAGGTTTTGTCCACGATTGTCTGAATTTGACGGGTTCATATATGCATCTTTTTAAACGCTTTTAAAGCCATATGGCCTTGCAATTAAGAACTTAAGTTCATATGTGTGTAGCCTAGTACCTTAAGTGTTGTACCAATTACAATTAATTATTAGATAATTAATGACGTCATAGAAAACGCTATAAACTGTTATAAAGTGGGTTCAATCGAGGGTTCAATATGGCGTTTAGTGGAAAGTTTTCACCGGAAAAAAGAGCCTACATAAAACTTATGGGCAAAACTGGTACGCATACTGCTAGAGAAGTTGCTGATGAATGTAAAGTGTCTGTGCCAAGCGTTTATAGAATCTGGAAGGAGAAATTTTCAAAGGAATTAAAAAGAAAGCAGAAAACAAAGAATAGAGGTGGCAGGCCGGAGAAAATAAATCTAAGACAAAAGCGGTCTATTTTGCGAAATATTAACATTTTGAGAGAAGAAAATAGCAATTTTACATCGAAGAAATTACTTCTCAGTTCTGGAATAAACCCTAATGCTATTTCGTCGCGGACATTGCGCCGTTTCTTGAATAAAAACGGAAACCATTATTTGCAAGCGAGGAAAAAAGGTGTATTAAGTAAGACTGATATTCGAAAGCGATATAAGTTTGGGAGAACAATGAAAAGGGAATTCAGTAGTGATGTTTGGACGAAACAAATTGCATTTTATCTAGATGGAGTAAGCTTTATACACAAAACAAATCCAGCGGATGAAGCTAAGGCGCCAAAAGGAAGGATTTGGAGAAGAGCAAATGAAGGCATGGATCGAGGGTGCACAGCCAAGGGTAGTCACGAAGGATCTGGCGGGAAGGTTGTCAAGATGATGGTTGCAGTAAGCCACGGAGCAGGCGTTGTGTTATGCGAACAGTATCAGAAGTTAGACGGACAGTATTTTAAAGATCTTGTGCTTAGAGAATTTCCCCAAATGTTTAAAAAGGCACGCAAAGGTCGGTCTCGTCTCTGGTTACAAGATGGGGATCCTAGTCAAAATAGTGCATTGGCAAGAATGGCAATGAAATCAATACGGGCAAAATTATTATCAATACCTGCACGTAGCCCAGACATAAACCCCATCGAAAATTTGTTTCACCTCATAAAGCGAAAACTTAATAATGATGCAATTGTGCGAAATATAAAGAAAGAGACTTTTCAAGAATTTTCCGCTCGAGTTCAATCTACGATACTTCATTTTGATAAAACTCATATTGACAAAACTATAGAAAGTATGAATAATCGCATCGAAATGATTATAGCTAAGAAAGGAAACAGAATCAGATACTAAGTATATAATCACGCTGTGCGTTTTAATTGTTACTATTGTCTATTATGTGCCGAGCCTAACAAACTGCAATTTAAAGTGTAATAATCAAACAGTAATTTCTTATATATCATACATGTAAAATATCGTAAAGTGTTTTAATTATCTAAGTATTTTCAACAAATGAAATGCCTCGATCTTCACTGCACAGTGAGTTACAAGACAAGTGTGAAATATTTACATGGGGAAACTTTAATTACTTATGTGTGTCCTACGCGACGGTTAACCACGATTAACCCATGTTCGTACGATTGAATTTTATGTTAAGAAAAACATATACTTTCAACATGGACGTTCACATAGCATTATAATACGTTGTTAATAGAATAAAATACAACGCGTCACATAAAAACTGTGAAACAGCTACTTTAGAACGGTTAACCACGGTTAACCTCGATGATTACACACCTAAAAACGCCACAGGTCTGTTACAGCCTGTTGCAGCTTCAGGCCTGATACAGGTATGATATCATTCATAGCTGTTACAGGCTGTTGACGTCCACAGACTGTTCAGAACTGACAGCATCAGACTGCAACAGACTGTTGGTCTGTCAGTGCTGTATCAGTCTGATATAAAAGAATGATACAGGTATGTTGACAACAGATCTGTAGCCGACTGTAAGAACAGGCTGTAACAGCTATGATGGGGCAACAGCACTGATGAAAGCTGTTGGTATCAGATAAATCAGGACTGACGATATCAGCACTGTAACAGCCATGTTGAACAGGTTGTGTCAGAGCTGTTGGAAACTGCGTGGATTTTCCCGCGGTAACAGGCGTGTCGCGACACGAATGTTTCGTGACTTCGTCAGCAAGAAAAGACAAGAGATTGAAGACAGTTTGCTGAGCGCCTTGTAAAACAGTCTGGCATGGAAAAAGCAAACAAAAGTTATCGCTGAATTAACATAAAAAACTTTGGATGTTTATTTCAAACTTTGACGTCTTTCTGCGAATGTTTTTGTGGCGGAAATTACGTGCAACAAGTGTGTGAGTTTTGTACAGACTCAGTCCAGAATGTCTGATGAAACTGAAAAGCGGAAAATCATCACTCACTATTCTCGTTGGACATGACTCTGGAGATATAACAGAAAGTTTGTTCCAGCAGTATGTGCAGTACTAATTTGAAAGCCTGTGAAGCTCGTTTCTTCCAAAATGCGACGAAACACTGGTATTGAAACAAGGCAAAATTGGACAACTCTACAAAAGTTATGGCGTCAGCAGCAACAAAGTATTTTTCGTTTCCTTTTTCATAACCGGCTTTACGTTGCAATTCTAGCTCCACAAAGCTAAAGGTAAGTTTTAAAATCTAGTAAACTGGTCAAATGAATGATAGTACAAAAAGATTAAGTTAGAAATGAAATTTCTGGACGTAAATAATTCTGTTGTTTCCCAATATTGTCGGACATGTATTAAATATATTGCACAAAACTATAGAAAATAAGATTTATTTGTTTTTTGTTGCACAGTCAGATCTTCTTTATAATTATATAACCACAAATCGAATGATACACTTTAGGGGTGCATGGGGTGAGGGAGCCACCCTCCACCGTGGGGCATTATTAAATGCCAAAGAAACATGCCAATATTTTAGTATATTTTCATATTTTTTAAATGCACACAGCAAAGCCATAATTCAGAAAATATAATAACTAAAAAAATATTTATTCAGGTATCAAGACTAACATTTCATTATTTCTTTACAATTATTGTTTTTCTTATATATATATTATTATTTATTTATACAGGTATCTAGCTGAAGTCTTAAGCCATAACTACATGCATTACCTAGCCAGAGCATTGCACAGGTAAAACTGTTTTCCACTAACATAGCCAGGGTCTTGGGTTGGGGAGGGGGGGGGGGGGGGGGGGGCAAGAACATCGATCTCCTGGGGGTCTGGGGCACACACCCACCCCCCACCCCCCCACCCCTAAAAAGTTTTGATTTCTAGGGTCTCTGAAACACTATTTCCTGCATTTTGAAGCAAGTATTTAAGAGTATTGTAATCTGAAAGCCATAAATTACATAATTTTGTTACTAATTATTAAACCAGAACATAGAATGATACATGTCAGAATATCTTTAGATTTATTTATAAACTAGTGGTAAATGTAAAAACAAGTTGGAGGCATTTTATTAATAGATCCTTAGTAATTTGTAGCTTATATATATATATATATATATATGTATATATATATATATATATATATTAACAAATAGAAAATCGCTTGCGTGCCTCTGTACTGTGATACAAACACGAATGACGTGATTTCAACCGGAAAAAATGCCTAGTGGAAGCACGAGGCGAAGCCGAGTGTTTTCACACATTTTTTCCGGTTGAAATTGCATCATTCGTGTTTGTAGTACAGTACAGAGTCACAAAAGCGATTTTCTATTTGTTTTATAAAATAACTAACCGTTTTATGAGGTAAAAAAACAAGAAGCCACCAAAGTGACTGAGACTCAGCTGACGAATTACGTGAGATTTAACCAAACAGAGCATGCGTTGTACAATATAAAATGAAAATGACGTCAAACGTGTCTCTGTACTCTGAGTGAAAATGGCTCTCATCCAATCAGAGCGTGCGTAGCATACCTGTTATTTTATAAATATATATATATATACATGCCTGCTATATATATAACACATTACAGATCCACTCACTTTGGCCGTAAAACTGTGTCCCCCTCCCCCCTTACAAGTTTCTTCACAGATATAAACTTTTCATGAGAATGGTCTTGGAGACCATTGGGGGGGTGATGTCACCCCCCCCCCTCCACCCTCAGCCCCCTTGGCTATGCCAGTGCTGTTTTCCATACCAATAAATTACCCTTATACAAACAAAGGCTGGTATATAGGTGAGCCAAATTTAAAATACAGTAATACTGTATATTCAAAATAGCACGAGATATTTTATTTCACATTTCTTGTTTAATATTTATCATTTAATAACAGGACAATGAATGCCACATGTTAAAAATGAATGTGTCTTCTAAATTTTTTGTAATAATATTCAAGATCAAACCTAGTTAGTCAATAATCTGAAAACTTAGTACAGTGGTATTATTAGAGTGGTATTATTCACGGTTAATCAGAAGATGAAAAGTTTACAAATGTTTTATCCATTTTTTTCTTTTTTTATAGCATGCAAATGCAAATTTATATGCAATGACTTCATCAACTGATATGTCAACAATATATATAAGAGTAAAGATCTACTATGTGAGTTGTGGGCAAAAAACCATGGCCTGGTTTAAATAAATGACACAGTTGAAAATTTAATTTTAAAATTAATGCATCAGTCAATTCCAGCAATGCCCATCCCCCCGAGACAATGTCAGGCAATTTGTAATTTCAGTATTTACCCAGTGCTGGGCATTAGTCTACCCCCGGGCATTGGGCTGGGCATTTGTCACGACCAAAGACGTACAATTGTGGTTACTGCTACATGCGCTTTGGGAATCTAGTGTATGCAAATTCTAAGGATTTAGGGTGAAGGAAAATTCGAGTGTAGAATATATACATTTTAAGTCCAAACCGGGAGCAGTTGCGAAAAATGCAACTACACAGGCCCTCCGGCAGGAATTGAACCCACGACCTTGCGATTCTAGTGCAATGCTCTGACCACTGAGCCACGGAGGCCGTTGCCGAGAGCTTGATCGCGAGTTCTGTATATATAATAAGGTGGTAATGCCAGGAGAGAATTGGGTATATTATAAATGATATTGGGCATTTCACTCGATTCCATAGCATGTTCTAAGGATTTAGGGTGAAGGAAAATTCGAGTGTAGAATATATACATTTTAAGTCCAAACCGGGAGCAGTTGCGAAAAATGCAACTACACAGGCCCTCCGGCAGGAATTGAACCCACGACCTTGCGATTCTAGTGCAATGCTCTGACCACTGAGCCACGGAGGCCGTTGCCGAGAGCTTGATCGCGAGTTCTGTATATATAATAAGGTGGTAATGCCAGGAGAGAATTGGGTATATTATAAATGATATTGGGCATTTCACTCGATTCCATAGCATGTTCTAAGGATTTAGGGTGAAGGAAAATTCGAGTGTAGAATATATACATTTTAGTGTATGCAAATCAGATGCATTCAAATTATTTTAAATATTAATTGTGCTACAACATGGAGAAAATTGAAGACAAGATGGGAGCTCAGTAAAACATGTACATGTACTTTGTGTCTGAATGATATAGATGGTCTGAATCTAAAGACCAACATTCTGGGATTTTCTTTCTGCAATATCCTGACAAAATCCATCACCTACTCAAGCTTGAGTCAAACTGAAGACATTTGCAAAGAAATATCACCTTGGAAAGTGTGTTGATCTACCCTGGGGTAGGGCATTTGTCATCCATTTTTTTGCCCCAGGTAGGGCATTGTAGGGTCTTTTTTGCCCAACCCCAGGGCATTTGCATTAAAAAAAATTGAAAATGCAAATTCCTGGGGGTTAGCCTGGGGGTGGGTTGGGGTGGGGTGGGCATTGTTGGAATTGACTGATGTATAACTGTTATTTTAAACTTTTTTTTTTTTTTCTCATTATGTAGCATCAGACCTGGCAATGATTATAATGAGATCTAACAGGTGTGTATTAGCTCAGCATTTTTAAGGTTTAGAAAGTAAGGGCGTTGTCATTATTTAGGGGGGGTTGGCAAATAGGGAAAATCATGATTGAACACTTCCCCCCCTCCCCCCTCAAGATTACAAGCCCCCCTTAATAATAGCCGAAACACATTGTTCATGAAAGAAAAACTATGAAATTGAGCTATTTCAGTTTGTTCAGTATGAATGATCATTTATCAATTTTCGTTTTAAAAAAAACATATTTTTTTTGTAAAACATAGTGTGACATTATTCTCGATGTCACTTTTATATAAATTATAATATTCAAAAATAGTCAAAATAGGTCATGTCATGCATTCATGACAATTTTAAAAATCAGAACTCCAGACATGGTATTTAAGCCTCAAATTGTTTTGACCCCCCCTTTCTCTAGAGTAAAACTTTATTTGCCTCCCCCATTTGTCACCCCCCCCCCCCCCCCTGCCCCTCCCCATAAATAATGACAACTCCCTTAAATATGTCTTTCTTTTCTTCTCTCTGTGTAGCTTGCCCTGGCAAGGAGAGAATATAACCACAATAAAACCTAATAGCTAGGTGTGTATTAGCTCAGCATTTTTAAGGTTTAGGAAGTAATATGTCTTTCTTTTCTTCTATTTGTATAGCTTGGCCTGGCAAGGAGAGAATACAATAACCACAAAAACCTAATAGCTACTGTACGTGTGTATTAGCACAGCATTTTTAAGGTTTAGAAAGTAATATGTCTTTCTTTTCTTCTCTTTGTATAGCTTGGCCTGTCAAAGAGAGAATACAACCACAATAAAACCTACAGGTGTGTATTAGGTTAGCATTTTAAGATTTAGAAACTCACATCTTTTTTTTTCTTCTCTTTATATAGTATGGCCAGGCAAGGAAAAATATACATTATGAGATCTAACAGATGTACATTTGCTTAGCATTTTTGAAATTTAGAAGCTAATAGTAATATGCCTTTCTTTTTTCCCCATTATTTTATAGTGTATCCAGCTGGACAAAAAAAATATACATTAATAGGTTGTAAGGTACGTACTTTATATACTGTATTGATACTGGTTACATTGTATCTAGTTTCTCAAAAAAAGATATTTGTCTTCTCTAATTTATATAGTGTGACAAGAAGAAATTTAAGAAATATGGACTGCAGAATGTAGATTGCAAGATTAACTCAACAATGTTTATACTTGAGGTATTACCTTAAAAGTTTGGTTAATATTGACAAAAAGAACTAATGCCAGTAATGTTTTACTTCTTTCCTAGTTTTGGCTGCATAACGTATACTGTGCATCTTCTCAAGCCTGGATTTGTAAGTAAAGATTATATGCCTGATCATTTGTCTTTTCTTTTTGCAGTATTATATGTGACTAAATTAGAAAAACGAAGTGTACAAAAATTGTTGGATTAAGCATTCGTCGAAATGAAGATTTATAGTGGTGAAATGCTCTTTATTTTTGTAAATCTTAGTTGATAAGTATAAAAAATAATAAAAATAGTTACCTGATGTTTCTGTCGCGTAGTTTTTTTGTCGTAGTTACTTCTGTGCACGTTTTTTCTTAGTTTTTTCGGCAACAAACCAGTTTCGGAGTATACCCGGGGAATTTTTGTACCGGCATTTTGTTTATCCACGCGTGGAATAATTATCCACGCGAGTTTCGAGAATGGGTCGTGGATCACGCACGGGTCACGTCGCGTTTCCACGCGATCTATCATGGCTGTCACAGTCTGATAGCATCAGCGCTGTATCATGCCTGACATCAGTGCTGATACAGACTGTGGTCATCATAGCTGTAACAGGGGTCGCTACATTATCCTGTTCAGACCTGATGGAATCATAATGTAACAGACCTGATATCAGTACTGTTGGATGCTGTAACAGAGCGTGCGTTTTTAGGTGTGTATAAGGTAAATAGAGTGTGATGTTTATTTAATTGTCGTGGTTAACCGTCGTATTTTCGCAAATTCAAGACATATAATATACTTAATATCACGTCATCTTTTGTGTATATAACTATAATCCAATCGTGAGAAAGTAAAACACATCTGAGTAACATTCTTAGTGTTAAATTTAGTTTAAGCGAGTGGTTAACCGTCATGGTTAACCGTGGTTAATCGTCAGCTACATGAGCGAGGTCACGCGGTCAATTCTATTTTTAATACCGTTTAATCAGTTCACTATTTTAACACAAAATATATTATATAATAGTCCCTTAAAATGTTTAACTTTTCACTAGTCAATATGAAGCATTATATAAAACGTCAACGATCTAATATTTATCTGCTAAGGATAAGGTCAGCAAAGCACTTGCAACACGATTCCATTTCCTTTTGGCGTGTCTCGAATATTTGCCAGTTGAAACGGAATATTTTCCAACGGACAGACATCATCTCCGTCTCGCAGTCATCAATGCATCCATTCTTCACAAAGCAGATGGGATTCTTGCCTGTCGCGAAAATT
>OZ035997.1:87263482-87583482 GCA_964035015.1 Corallium rubrum
ATCAGAGCAAAGATGCTTTGCTTTTCTCTGACGAAGGCCTTGAGTCAACAGATATATACTGCGGTGGCCTTTTAGTATTTTAATCTGCCTAACGCCAGACAATTTTACTCGTCAAGAGAAGAACTGTAGTAGGGAAATGGTTAAATCATAGTTTGTCTCATCATTTCGTCCGCATGAGAGCCTGCCGTTCTAGGCGGAGAACCATGTAGGCTCTGGAAGCAAGATTGGGACATTGGGGTTCAGAGCTATGTTTTTCAATTTTGGTCGTTTTTATGTCTTTGTTCTTTTTAAATTCGAAGTGGCCTCCCAAGTATAAAATAGTTTGGAAGTACTTCAAAGTGTATGTAAATCCAAGCCGTTGGCGAAGGTTATCCAAACTCATCCAAATGCTTGTTTTGAGTCACAAACTGAAATTAAATTAGCTTCTTGTTCCATGAGGAAAAAACGGTACATCCGGATTTTGGGATGTTTGTAATAATCTCTTCGTAGTCTTAGAAACGTCTTGAACGAAAATGAGTAAGTAAATAAATCAATAAATAAGTAAGTAATTAAGTAAGTAAGTAAGTAAGTAAGTAAGTAAGTAAGTAAGTAAGTAAGTAAGTAAGTAAGTAAGTAAGTAAGTAAGTAAATCAATAAATAAGTGTAAGTAAGTAAGTAAGTAAGTGAGTGAGTGAGTGAGTGAGTGAGTGAGTGAGTGAGTGAGTGAGTGAGTGGAGTGAGTGAGTGAGTGAGTGAGTGAGTGAGTGAGTGAGTGAGTGAGTGAGTGAGTGAGTGAGTGAGTGAGTGAGTGAGTGAGTGAGTGAGTGAGTGAGTGAGTGAGTGAGTGAGTGAGTGAGTGAGTGAGTGAGTGAGTGAGTGAGTGAGTGAGTGAGTGAGTGAGTGAGTGAGTGAGTGAGTGAGTGAGTGAGTGAGTGAGTGAGTGAGTGAAATTCTTTATTTGCCTCCCATGCGGAAGAGATAAATTATAAAATTTACAAAGGAAATTTGAAATTAACTATACTAAGATTATAAAAATTATAAAGTGCAATTGCAATATGGCTCTATATTACATAATTACTCAATAGTTATCAATTTTGATACTGTAACAGAGCGATGTATATAGTACGCAGAATGTACCAAAAAGTCGTCCAGAAATTCAGGACTTAATGTTATAGTTCGTCCAAGAAGGACATCAAGCAACTCGTCTCCGTCCATCTGAACTAGACAGGAATAAAACTCCATTGGCATGTTATCCATTAGCCATTCCAAAAAGTTTTCTCTAGGTTCTTGGCTCCAACAACAGGTTAAAACAATATGTGCCACAGAATCCCCAAACGTATTCCCACAACCATGACATTCATGAACTGCCGAAGTTGCATTTATTCGTTTTTCATTTACCATAAATGAGTTACACAGTAATCTTACGACTGTCATTACACACCTACTTGTAGTTGGATGTCGTTGGAGAAGATAGTACCAACATGAGGGTTTTAGCTCTCCATGGATACGTAGATATCGTTCCATTCCTTTCGATGCAAGTCTATCTCTCCAAACATTTTTCTCAGTTGCTTTGATCGCTTTAAACACTACTCTCTTCCATTGCGTATTAGACGGAAAAGTACCATGTTCCAAAAACATTTCAATATAAGTCCACAGATCATGTTTTAAAACAATATTCATGACGTCAGGTACAAAACCAGTTGATACTTTATACCTGTATTTCCATCGTAGAATCCTTATTATTATTATTAGCAGCTTTCTTTGCCCAAGAAAGTGTGATGAATTAAGAAGTCGCCCAAAAAAGGATAACTTCTTTTTCTCTATCTCTCCCTCGATGCTCCATAGGCCCAAAAGACCCCTCGCCGCAGAACCAGACGTTCCTGGCAATAGACCTTCAATCATGCGAACAAATATGTTCTGACATTTCTCTAACATTAAACATTTTTGTTTGCTAAGCTGCCACAGTTCACTTCCATACAACATTTTAGGTAAAACAACTCTTTTCCATAGTTTGCTTGAAGTAATAGGATTAATACCACCAGATCTACACCCTACCCCAGCAAGTTCGATTCCCGCCGCATAACCTTTCTTCACCGCATCTTCTATCGGTTCCATATCTGTGGCTTTCACATGCCATATTTTACCTAAATTCTTCCAAACATCTTTCTCACGAAGTTGAATATCACCAAGTAACCAAACTCTTCTATTTACGTTCCTCTGGCTATCAACGGTTTTCTCTCCAAATATGGTAACAGTTTTTCGTTTGATTAAATGTGCACAGCAATCCATAATCATAGAGTAGTCTCAACATTCGATCTAAACCATTTTTCAAGCGTGAAAGCATTGTGATATCATCTGCATACATGCATGGGTGAGCCATAATACATTCCATATAATACCACCCCAGTTTGGGCTGTTCCTTGTAAAAATGAAATCAAGTCATTGGCGAAGACTGTAAACAACCACGGAGATACAACCCCACCCTGACGCGTACCTTGCAGGAGGTTGTAACATCTAGAATAACAGTCATCGATACGCACCATTTCCTTCATTCTTGTGTACCAATGTTGAATGATTTTTAGACACTTTCCCTTAATACCCATGTTTCGATACAGTTTGAATAGCATACCATTTATCCATAGGTTACCAAAAGCTTTTGTAATGTCCACGTAGCATACATAAACTTTGTCATTTTCCTCACAGCAATGTTTAATAATTTTATCAATAATAAAGGCTGTAGTAAGAGCATCATGTTCACTCCGATAAGCTCCCTGTAAACTATGTGGAATACATTGCGGTTTCTGTTGAATTCTCAAAAAAATTATTCTTTCCATGATTTTGTTAAAGGTGGTTAACAGACTAATTCCTCTGTGATCGTCAGATGTACATGCAAAGGCTTTCCCACCTTTAGGAATTGGAATCTTAACTGCCAGTTTAAAAGATGACGGGATATACTCCACTTTAATGACGTTGTTAAAAAGTTGAACAAGATACAATAGCAAAATACGTTCGCCGAGTTTAATATGCTCGTAAAAGACCCCATCATGCCCAGGAGCTTTCCCAGCAGGGAGTTTTCCTACAATAGACTGCATTTCTTCTATTGTTATTGGTTTATCTAGAATTCCATCAAAAAGCTCATCTCGCCCCATTACGCATTCAACTTCGCTGTCAATCTTCATCTTGAATTGTTCATCAAATTTTAAACTTGGTGTGAAAAGTAACTCGTAATAATCAGCCCATAAATCGGCCAACTTATGCGGATCTGATACAGTTTCTCCATTAAACTTCAATCGAACATTTCTTTTTCGTCTGTTACCACGCTTCCTATTGACGTATCGCCAAAATTTGACATGATCAATTTCACTAGCATTGCTTATCTCATCGAATTCTTGCTGTTCAGTTCTTCGTGCCGCGTTTCTATTTTCGCTTCTATAGACTGACTTATCTCTTTTATAGTCTGCATAACTCGCATACTGCATTCCCCTTGGACGTCCTTCAGATATCCAATTTTTAAACTTTTGTCGAGAAATTTTCTTCAGACGATTTAACTTTTCAGTCCAATACGGTTTAATTTTCTTATTATATACTATGCGCGGCAGCATCTGGTCAGCTTGAATTATTGCTCGGCATAGAAGCGACACTTGGGCATCAATATCAGCAGGTGTTTCAAAATGTTTTTCCGGAAAAATATCTGCTGGTAAATATTTGGATAGTTCTTCAATATACGTTTCAATGTTATTTGTAGAACACTTAGACCACGCAATGCGTTCCTTTGAAAAAGCTGAATTCTTTCCCTGAGTTTCACCTACTTCAATATGTAAAACAACAGGCAGATGGAACGCAGTATTATCTGGAGTCTCAGCCAAAATTTCTACACGCTGCACAGATGGCACCAAGTGCTTTTCAATAAGAATATAATCGATCATGCTGTCTCCACAGCTCGAAATATACGTGTTCGTTTGTCCAACGCAGTTAACTTCGGTGTTAACAGCACATAGGTTTAATTTTGTTAACATAGCCTGCAACAGTCTTCCCCTCGCGTTTAAGGATTGGTTTGACTGCAAAACCTGCAAGTGTGCATTAAAATCTCCCATGGTAACAACAGTTGTACCATTTGCTTTTTGTTCATAATAAAATTGCTCAACATCATCTAAAGTTTTCTTAAACTCTGTTTAGTGATCTGTTGCTCGAAGGGAAATACACAGAGCAAATAACCAAATTTAACATACCTTTTAACTTGATAGCCACAAGTCTATCATTACCTCCTGAAAGATTTTGGCAGTCCAATGTTCTCCTCCAGAAAGTCGGGACACCACCCTGTCCTCTTCTCCAACGTAAATTCAAATAATTTAGTTTACTACATCGCGCAAAGCACTCAAAATTTTCGTCCAATGAGTCTAAACAAGACACACTGTCACAATAAAGCCAATGCTCAGATACTGCTAATATATCCGTTGTTTGCAATAATTGTTTTAAATAACCAGAACTGCTGTAGGCTCCACTGCAATTCCAGCATGCCAATCTAAGTTTTTCACATCTGTTAATCACTTGGTTGATTGATGTTTATCCTTCCCTGAAAGATCTTGCCATTTATCCAGCGATAACCACGGTCTGGCATGTACTCCTGCCGGCCAAAACATGGATTCTTTAACCGTATCAAAATCCTCGGCGCAGACGTTTACGCGAGCAGATGTTGTCCCTTTTCTTTTACTCCTCATTAAACGAACAAAGGTTGGTTCAATGCTTCTATCCTTCGTGTACTGTGTTATCTTTTCAATCGTTACACTTTCTTTGACACTGCCAATAAATATACGCTTCACCGCTTTTCTTTGCACACCGACAAATTCAATATCAGCATGGTTGTCATGGGTCATATCTGCTTCTTTACTTTGTTTACTAGAAATACTAGTCTGTCCAACACCAATTGGCTGATTCTCTGGTCTCTTTACAGCATCTCCACCAACTTCTGTATGTTCCATTTCATCGACAACTATTGTGCCGCTCGATTGTTTTGATTTCGCAATCGCACTTGCACCCGCATTTTTATTTAAATCTCCATGAACAATTTCCCTTGGGGACTTTGTAATCTCACTTGAACTGTCATTAGTATTTGTATTTTCGCCAACAGCTCTCCTTAGGGCCTCATTCTTGCCACTCTTCGTTTCTCTAGTATGGTAATTTTTCTTCATTTGTTCAAAGTTTTTACTTATTTTAGTAAGGCTTCGCTCAGTATTTTTTATCTTTTCGTTAGCAAGATTTAGCTCAAAAGCATTTTCTTTCACATCTTCTATTATCCGCTCGTGATTTACCCTTGATCGTCCTTTTAAAGCAGCAATTTCAGCTTCCAGCGATTGAATTTTACCATCTCTTAATTCCAAAGCCGTATAAAGTTCATCAATTTCCTTTCTCATCGCTGTTATTGATTTGGAACATTCTTCTTTGACGACCATTAGCTTCCCTTCCAATTTCTCCACAAAACTCAAAAGCTCTCCCGATGAAATCTGCCCATCTTCAATTATTACAGGGTAGTTATTACGGTTTGGCGTTTCATTTGCCTTAACAAACATTTCTCTCAACTGCTGATTGTCTTCCCCTGATTTCCAATACCGAACAAGTTCGACAACATCGGCAGCCAGTTTAGCCTCGACTTTAGGGCCAGTTTGTCTTGCCAATCGTCGAGTAAGTCTCCCTTTAGGGCAATCAGCTCTTTCTTTACGGCATAGCATTGCTACGTAGTCTCTCACTTTAGACAAACGTTTGGCACTGTGGTTTCCTGACAAATTATTTGCCACATCTTCTCCAGATGTCGTCGCCAGCTTCGTAGCTAACTCTTCACAAAATTCGAGTTCTTTAGCACAATCACCAACTTCTTGTGATACACTAGCATCCAATACATCACTTACATTGCAATCAGTCATTTTTGATAAAGAATCTACTAAGTTTCGACTCATATTTCTCGTTATTGCAGAGCCATAATTTGCATGAGCTTCCGCCATGCTGACAGACGGAGTGAGCGAGTGAGTGAGTGAGTGAGTGAGTGAGTGAGTGAGTGAGTGAGTGAGTGAGTGAGTGAGTGAGTGAGTGAGTGAGTGAGTGAGTGAGTGAGTGAGTGAGTGAGTGAGTGAGTGAGTGAGTGAGTGAGTGAGTGAGTGAGTGAGTGAGTGAGTGAGTGAGTGAGTGAGTGAGTGAGTGAGTGAGTGAGTGAGTGAGTGAGTGAGTGAGTGAGTGAGTGAGTGAGTGAGTGAGTGAGTGAGTGAGTGAGTGAGTGAGTGAGTGAGTGAGTGAGTGAGTGAGTGAGTGAGTGAGTGAGTGAGTGAGTAAGTGAGTGAATAAGTAGGTAGGTAAATGAATAAGTAAGTAAGTAAGTCGGCAAGTCGGCAAGTCGGCAAGGAGGCAAGTCGGCAAGGAGGTAAGTCGGCAAGTCGGCAAGGAAGCAAGTCGGCAAGTCGGCAAGGAAGCAAGGAGGCAAGGAGGCAAGGAGGCAAGGAGGCAAGGAGGCAAGGAGGCAAGGAGGCAAGGAGGTAAGGAGGCAAGGAGGCAAGGAGGTAAGGAGGCAAGGAGGCAAGGAGGCAAGGAGGCAAGGAGGCAAGGAGGCAAGGAGGCAAGGAGGCAAGGAGGCAAGGAGGCAAGGAGGCAAGGAGGCAAGGAGGCAAGGAGGCAAGGAGGCAAGGAGGCAAGGAGGCAAGGAGGCAAGGAGGCAAGGAGGCAAGGAGGCAAGGAGGCAAGGAGGCAAGGAGGTAAGTAAGTAAGTATGTAAGTAAGTAAGTAAGTAAGTAAGTAAGTAAGTAAGTAAGTAAGTAAGTAAGTAAGTAAGTAAGTAAGTAAGTAAGTAAGTAAGTAAGTAAGTAAGTAAGTAAGTAAGTAGGTAAATAAGTAAGTATGTATTGTAAGTAAGGGTGATGTATAACATTTTGAGAGAATGATACATTTTTAAACATGTATTATATACTTCCCCCTCCCCCCTATCGATATACAAGAACATACCTTCATATTTTTTTTTTTCAATATCCTTCCGTTCTTTCCGATCCTCTCTCTTGGTTGTATCAACTGCAAATTTACTTTGGTACGCAGTCGTGTGTGGAATTTTATCGCGAACAAACCTTGGGATATTTGTATGTGAGTCAAACACAATTTTCTCCGCGTTAAGTAAAGGTGAACGATCAGCAACAGTCTTCTTCCAGTCATATTGTCTTTTATATTCAGATACTGGGATGCTTCTTCTTTTCTGACGAGGTTTCTGTTCTTAAACCAGCTTTTAATTCTAATGCTCTATTTTCCTAGATAAGAAGAGATCATATGTTATTAGAATGTAAGTAAGTAAGTGCCAGCAACGTAGCTAGCACTATGGTAAAGACCTGGCCTAACCCGAATGCTTTGTCCGACTACAATAGGTACCGGACCCGATATGGGGTTTCGAAGTATTTTCGAAATGTTGGTTAAAACTTGTTGTTTTCAGTCTCTAACCGTTTAGCTTTCTTATGTTCACTCTCTCTTCTATAAAAAAGCCAAACAATAAATAGAACTAATATAAACTCCCCTGTCCTTTGATTCTCATTAATGTCGTGTAATTCAACGTCAGCGGTATTTTCAAGTACTTTTCTACTCCCGGTATACGGGCAAAATACTCAATCTTCAATTGAGTTTTGAAACTCAATCGTCCTCTGTAATTATTCTTTTTCTTAAAAAAATAAAACTCCTCGTGTATGTGCGACAGCATTTGATGTCACCCACGAGGTACCGCACTGCTCATAGCCTGCAGCGAATTGCAGCTCAAGACCTATGCTACAACCTACTTCAATAAAAATTCTCATTATTTCTTCATTGTTAAATAATCTATCTACTAATCATTATCTTTAAAAAATTAGAATGTCTGCATATTACACTCGACTTTGAGATATTTTGTTTCGGAAAATTTCTCGTAAAAATCGCCGGAAATACCCTCCTGGGGCTTCTGAAATTCAAAATGTTCTGGGGGAGCATGTCCTCAGACCACCCTCGGATTCTTTACACTTTATAGAAACATATTAAACTCATTCTTCTTCTAAAAAACAGAAATTCAATAGGACGAGAGTTCCTTTATCAAACTACTAATCTTTTTCTAAATGACTCGGTAATTTCTTGACTAGAGTGGCTTCTTCGATTTGTTTTGTCACAGAGGTCATTATGCCTGTGAGCCGAGGCACACGCAACTTCTTTTAATTGGCTACAACTGTAATTAATCGCTTGTTGATCGTATAAAACTTTAACTTCAAATGCTTACAAAAAAATTATTGTAATCCCGTTCGACAATATAATATGCATATAAACTAACCACATATTCTTCTTTAGCATATTTTAAAACATTAATGGTCAACCAATCAGAGAAAATGGATTTTTATGAATTAAATCTGTTGTGTTTGCATCCAATTTGTTCTCAGACTGTCTGAATTTATGTTAATAATTCTCCGTACATTTTTCGTTGCAGAGAAACGGCATATTTTACCCACGACTGCACAAAGTGATCTCACATACATTTAACACATATATTGATCACTAACAACAAACGATAATTTTAAAGGTTAATTACATGACGTCACCATGACGTCGTAATTTTGACTGTCACTACCCGGAAATCAGGTTCAAAAGTATTGTCGGTTTAAAAGCTGCGCACGCTCTCTGTATTTCCATGATGAATTTATAATTCTGACACAAAGCCTGCACGTAAAATTAAAATCTGCCGATAACTTTATTGCAGACCTATCATGAAGGATAATGTATACCCTGCACTTGCGCAAATCATTAAAATATTTGACCATTCATGCTGATATAAAGAGAAAAGTCGGGAAGAAATTGTCTTAAGTTAATGCCCAAAAGAACAGAACAAATTGTTTGCAGCAAGGGGGAAAAAATTCTTTCACCAGTTGCATTCATTAAAAAATTGTCAATAGAATAATTACCCAAGGTTTCGAATTCATCTCAAGTTAGCCTACAACTGGCACCCGTGTTATAAAAGAGCTCATATCATATCTCAAGGAACATAAATAAACAATGAATCGAGGAGTTCAGCTCGATTTCAACAAAAATAATCGATAACCAAACATTTCTCCTTATACTTTTATCATTACAAATAGTTGACAACACATATATACTTCTAAGATATCATTGCACTTTGCTATGTACGAGACCGCTAAAATTAAGCTCAGTTTACCACACTTTACCACAAACTTCGCATAATATTCAGTGCAATTTCAACTGAAATATTCGTTACACAAAGATGTTTTTAAACTTTAGCTCTATTTAAGCATTAAGTGGACATAATTGTTGCATTTGATCACACTTTACCATGTACTTACACTAAAATTTAGTACACTTTACCACACTTTACCACAATGTGCATATATAAAAGAATCATAATCTAATTTATTAACATAAGCATGGTAAAGTGTGGTGGTAAAGTGTGGTAAAGTGTGGCAAAATACAGAATTGATATGGTAAACTGAATTGATATAAAACGATGTAGCTAAGAAATTACTATAAACAGTTCATTTCACTCGAAATAATTCTATAACACTATTTATTTGTCCAATATAGCGAATGCTAAGCAGCAAGGCGCCATGTTGCGATAGACCCCCTGGGAGATTTGTTCAAAAAAACAAGACATGTGGCTCATTTCTCCGGCTGAACGTAATCGTATACGATCGATTGCCCTAAATTCCATGTTATTCCTGACGCTTAAATTTTATTTACGAATAATTCCTGTTATGCTGCCACACTTATTCCACTATGTTCTTTCGCGAAAAATGATCATTCAAAGTAATTGAGCAACCAGCGGCACATGAGCAACTCGACTTCGCTACGGTTCTATAGAAATTCAATAGGACGAGAGTTCCTTTATCAAACTACTAATCTTTTTCTAAATGACTTGGTAATTTCTTGACTAGAGTGGCTTCTTCGATTTGTTTTGTCACAGAGGTCATTATGCCTGTGAGCCGTGGCATACGCAACTTCTTTTAAATGGCTACAACCGTAATTAATCGCTTGTTGATCGCATAAAACTTTAACTTCAAATGCTTACAAAAAAATTATTGTAATCCCGTTCGACAAAATAATATGCATATAAACTAACCACATATTCTTCTTTAGCATATTTTAAAACATTAATGGTCAATCCATCAGAGAAAATAAATTTTTATGAATTAAATCTGCATGTTGCGTTTGCGTCCAATTTGTTCTCAGACAGTCTGAATTTACGTTAATAATTCTCCGTACATTTTTCGTTGCAGAGAAACGGCACATTTTACCCACGACTGACCCAATATACAATTGAACACATGAAATAATTCAAAACAGTGAAAATCCCGATAATTCACAAGTTAAAACTATTATTATTGTCGCTTTGTCGCCAAACAAACATCTGTCGTCTGATTCGCTCGTATTTCTTCGCAGTTTCGTCTCAGAACTTTAAAAATAACATTAGAGAATGCAAGGTCGAAATAATTTAGCCAAAATTCATAACAGAAAGTACAATTCCTTACCTGAGCAGCTAAGCCGAGCCGATCACGTCCGACGCGGACAAATAAAACCTACGGCTGAAATTGTCCGGTCAACGATTAGGAGAAAAGCAAAGAATGGCCATTCTTACACGAAATGCTTTGTCGAGAGCCTTATGTAAAACATGTTGATTTTATTTATCGGTAAACAAATATTTCCCTGGTCTTCGGACTAGCGAACGATCATCAACATGACAGTTTATTCAAATTATGAGGAACTGGGAACCAGAGGACTAGGAGCAAAGACCCCGATTTGGGGACTATTTCATCGGAGTTTCCCAGAGCCTCCGTTCCTTGTTAATGATCAAAAGGATCGTAAGCTCTGGGTACAAGATTGGAAACACAGTTGACAGTGTTGTAGAAATTGATATCTTACCTCGACAAGATATTAAGTCTCCTCACCGAAATTGTAAGACAGTTCACAAGTGTGATCAGAGGTTAGAGAACCAGTACATTCACCAGCACTTGACTCATTGCCAATTTAGAAAATCCATCGCCGTTGCGGTGTTGACCAACTTCAAACGTGCATGCAATTTGTCAGAGCAAATCTTTCTGGCGTACGTGATGTAAGTTGTGGGAAGAAACGTCCTACATACATAGCTCGGAAAAGAGGCCTGGGCATGAGACACAAGTAACCCATGTCAAGATTAGGCAGCAATAAAAGATCTAATGCCGCGAGGATTATCCCGTTAAAATAACTTAAGGTCTTCATTAAAACGGTCAGCAAAACGGTGTCAGAGGTTGTTTTTTTTATTGCCTGGTCTTATTTTTCCCGAATGTTGGTCGAAAAACAGCATTTTCAACTTTGGTCGTCAATAAAATCAGCAAAGCTAGACATATCAAAATACGCTTACACTGTTTTGCTGGAAATTTATCTCGGAATTAAACTGAAAAAAAATATTTTGAACAAAATAGAACGCTTTTTACTTGAGTTGCCCGGAGTGATGCCCTCTGGTTTTAGTTAAAAAATTCACAACTATTACTGGTTTGTGTTTATCGCAAAATCAAAGACAACATTGTATTCTAAAAATTAATAGCATTCTAACGATATCTATTTTGTTTTTGTGGCATAAATTCTGGGCTTTACCGAAATTACACTGCAAACCTTTAACGAAGACCTTAAGAGGAATTAGGACAGAACTAGCCCATTTCTATACATTCCCTCTCTTATCTTTATACTCTCTTGAACTCGCAATATACATCAGTGTACGAAAATTGAATATTAAAATATATTAGCCTCAGGCTTTGGCAGATAATCAAAAAGAAATTTCATCAAATAACTGTTTATTATTTTTTTCCAGTCCGATATACAACGGAATCGCGTGCTCTGATTGGCTACCCAGCGGTCCGTATTTTCCTATCCGGACCTCGCAACCGGACCGCTCGCGGATTGAAAAGACAACTAGACAAGTTTACCGTAAAAACAAAACATTTTACTAGCATCGGTTTTTCTAACTATTTCGCTTGACACTGGAGAAAATATATTCAGACAAAAGGTATAGGTATTAATAGGTACTAGAAATACATGAACCCAACAACCCCTCGCCCGCTTTTTATGCATTTTTTAACCCCCACACAAGCCATCATTCAGTTCTCTTCTGATCTAAAAGGCCGTTTGTTTCAAAATTTCTTCATCGTTCCCTCACGAGTTATGTAGAATACATCAGAGCAAAATTATTTACCGGCTTTGAACAGTTTCAGGTCACATCCCGACCTTCTTCTCATGAGTTACATTTCGGTCGGCATCGTCTTCGGTCTTTATCGTACTAATTTTTAGTCTTTTTTCAGTGGTTTTAAGTCGTATTTATTGTTATCTTTTTCTCGCTGCCACATCTCTTGTTAGCCTTCTTTCTTTGGTCTTTTTTCATAGTAATATTAACGTACATTTTAGCTAGCTGAAACCATTTTTTCTGGAAAAGATTTCTTTCGTCATGACTCATGATCGTTGAAAAACTATTTCGTAATCCAACCGAACTTATAAATTATAATTTGCTGACGTAATTTAAATAATTTGAATAATTTAACAGGTTAGTTACCAGTACCCTGCTATTCGAACTGCGCAAGTTGTGGATTTGATAACATATACACAAACAGGTTTCAGAATTGCTTTCAGCTTTTCATCTCGCGTGTAAAGTGGACTCCACGCACGTCGAGATTAGCACCCTCACCCTCACCCTCACCCTCACGGGCTCGGGGAATACGATATGAATGCGTTATTTTTTTAATCTATTCTATTTATGACAAGTGTGAAAACAACAAATTTGTGGAAAAAAGCCAGGAAATTAAAACTGTTTACAGAAAAATCATAAACAAGTCATGACATTCAAATATAGATTGCTTATTAAACAACAACATCGCCAAAACACTTTAGTAACTACTTAATAACCGAGGTCTTTACGGTAAAATATTAAACCGAGGTATTGCTGTATTGACCGAGCGATAGCGAGGTTAATACGCTCAAGACCGAGGTACAATATTTTACCGTTAAGACCGAACGGTCGAGGTTATTAAGTAGTTTATTATATGGCACGTTTTATTTCAAAATCAATCATGGCGAGAAATGGTGGACATAGAGAGGCGGAGCTAAAGCCCTATTAAACTAGTACCTACGTCGTGCGGTCGTCACAGTTCCGCGGTTCCGAAGAAAAGAGAACAACTAATTTATGCAATGTTGGATGAAATCTTCATTCGATGATCAGAAAATACTGAAGCTTTGATTTGTGATTGAAAACCGCAACAACGACAAATACAGGCTAGAAATGAAGAATATCATCGAAAAGACGGATCTTTATAGTAGCCGAATCAAATCGAAACTTGTACGGAAATAGTATACCTCTGTTTGATTTTCGATAACGTGAGTAGCAAGGTTGGTACAATTTGCGTATTCGCCATATTGGCTTATGTTAGACTTGTGCTCAAAATAGTATATCAAAAACCGAAACGGATTTAATGTCTGTGGCCTATCGCTCATGATATTTATATCGCAGATGTGTTGCACTATACGATTCAGATTAAAACATTTGAAATAATTTAAAAATTGACACTGCTACGACGATTGTTTCACTCATCCTCTATGTAAGTCCTATTAATCTTGCAGAACTTTTCTAGTCAAAATTTTTGTAAGTGGGCATGCATTACGCGCATGCGTGACCATTATTTCTCGCCATGCTTGTATTTCTTGGTCTTCGCTTCCTTTAACTTCGTCAAAACACCGAACTAGCGTTATTTTCTTCTGTTTCTTTTCCGTCTGGATACTAGAATTCACGTTTATAATGTTCATCGTCGTCTAATTCATCTATTTTCGCCGTTTTTCGGCAATAAAAGTTTCTTATTTGGATTTTTTGTTTGTTTCCAATCGTAGGGCATTAACAATTTTCATAATGCCCGTGGGCATTACGGAGAAATCTCGCCCCGTCAGCAACCAATCACAGCGCGTGATTTTACCGCAAGTAATCCGTGCCATATAATAAATATACATTGTAGACTGTATTTCGAATTAATTGTTGAACTATATATTATATAGAAATATAAAATATAGACGACATACCACTGCGACAAAAGCTTTAAAGCTATTGAAAAAACTTTATCTGTTTTCCATATCCCAAACAAGATCGTCACACTATGCTGTCACGTCGGAAAAAACCCATTAAAGCTTCTCCAGATTCAGACAAATATTTTTGCCAAGCCAACAGTCGTTGTTGTGTTATGTCTTTGAAAAAACCTACAGATCGCTTATCACAAGTATTTTGTCTTTACACTCGAACGATGGCACGATGCACCTTCAGTATCCAGTATGGCCAACTTTTCAAGCGAACATGCAGCCATGCACAGACGAGCAAGCGACGATGAAGAATCTTTATTAACGAACTAAGCATTCACAACACACAGACATAATTTTACCTCTTCTTCGTGACATTAAAGGTTTGACTGTTTCGTCGTTCACAAAAAAGAATTACAAGCTTGCTGTCAGCCCAGGCTTGTTGACTTCATAAACTGTCAAACACTAAAACTGATGAATTTTAGACTTCAGTAATATCAAGTGAATATCATGTTTTTGATTACGCAACTTTCTATTACGCAACATAATTGTGACATATATGTATCACTTCTTTCAAAAGCATAAAGTACACGCATTTACTCTTTCAGACTGAACAGTTGCCATTTGTTTGACCTATGCAACATTTGCATATGCCAACAGCACTTCCGCCATGTTGATTTTTTAATTCCGCGGGAGAATGATCGCTCTTGACCAATCATATAGCAGATAAGAACGACCCAGAGCAAGAGCGAATCACAGACGATTATAAAGAATCATGCAAATACACAGGGGGTCGGAACACGAATCTGGTCGCTGGTCCGCAGACGGTATTTTCTCGGGTTTCCGAAGACCGGATGCGACGCAGGCTATAGTTCATACAACATGGCGAGGAAATATAAACAGTCACATTACTGCACACATTACAAGTCAGCGGTTACACCTAAAAGTTAACACACGACACGATAGCAATATATCTGCGTGTTGCGCAGATACAAAAACTCGCTCTGCGTGTTTGATCACGGTATCAAAACACGAGAAAGCTAATTAGTCGTCGATATTACAAACAATATATACACAAGTCTCAAGTTTTATTTTTAATCAAAAATATTGTATTAAGAAATGATTGGCACACGTCATAAGTGAGTTGGAAACGGAATCTTATGCAAAGTGAACAATATTACTCGTTTTTCAGCACTTTGAAACAAGTAATATAACAGTGTTTCTCAATATCTTGACCAAGGAAACAATAATCACTGTCTTCTTTACTCATTTCCTTCCACTTTCCAGACATGACTAGTTCTTCAAACTTTTCTTGATACCCAAATATGGTTTCATCATAAACATCTTTTCGAATTGTAAAACAGAGAAAACCTCCTGAAAAACAGAACAGCCACAATTTTTTTTATTGCAATGAACACTTTCGTAGTCCATCGGAAGATATAGAGAACTTAGAATATAGAATATAGGATAATTACTAAGTAGCGAGTACAATACGCGTGCTTTTAAAGAGTACAATACACGTACTTTTAGTGAGTACAACACACGTACTTTTAAAGAATACAATACACATACTTTTAGTGACTACAATATACATACTTTTAAAGAATACAATACACATACTTTTAAAGAATAAAATACACGTATACTTTTAGTGACGACAATAAACGTACTTTTAAAGAATACAACACACGTACTTTTAAAAAATACAATACACGCGTACTTTTAAATAATACACTACACGCACGTACTTTTAAAGAATACAATGCGCGTACTTTTCAAGAATGCAAAACACGTACTTTTAGTGACTACAATAAACGTACTTTTAAAAAATACAATACACGTACGTTTAAAGAATACAATGAACATACTTTTAAAGAATACAATACACGTACTTTTTAGTGAGTAGAATAGATGTACGTATTATTGAAATCTCTAAATAATCGTTGGTTATTTTCCATGGTTAAGTACAGGCCTTGGGTCACTTCACAACCTCCAAGACAAGTCAAAAAATGTTGTGACTAAAGTGGCTTACTCTGCTTGTAACTCACCTTGTTTCACGAGACGCAATACTTCGTCAAGCGCGTTTGAACTCACGAGGCCACTAGTTATGGCTCCACAGCTTATGAGGGCGTCATAGGTTCCTGTTGGTATATCAAGTCGCTTCTCGGCTGTCACAGCTTCGCAAATGTATTGCTTGTAAAGGTTTTTCTCTTTTGCTTTATCAAGCATGTGTTGACAAGCGTCGAGTGCATCGACATTAGTAAAGCCATACTTCTTCAGTTCAAGTGCAACTAAACCCGTGCCAGCACCGAGATCAACGATTCTCAAATCTTTGTCAGCTTCACCAACGGTTTTGACAAATGTTTTTGCAACATTTACGACGCCTGGCCAGTTGGTTTCTGGATTTAGATCCTAACAAAAAAAGGCATGTACTTGAGATGTTGCATGGTGTAATGTTCTAACCATTCTAACCAGATGAAACTTTGGAAACTATATAACGAACAATTTATTTGTCTTGAACAAATGACTTTTACGCAGAAAATCTGTATCTCTACATTAGTCAATCTGATAACACTGCTGCTCATTTATTAAACATTACTTAATACCGGCCCCGAGGGTGAAACCTATACGTAAACTGGTTACGTACTATTTCAAAAACTCGCTCTGCGTGTTTGATCACGGTATCAAAACACGAGAAAGCTAATGAATCTCGAGGGGCGAAGCCCCGAGAATTCATTAGCTTTCGAATGTTTTGATACCGTGATCAAACACGCAGAGCGAGTTTTTGTATCTGCGCAACACGCAGATATATTGCTATCGTGTCGTGTGTTAACTTTTAGGTGTAACCGCTGACTTGTAATGTGTGCAGTAATGTGACTGTTTATATTTCCTCGCCATGTTGTATGAACTATAGCCTGCGTCGCATCCGGTCTTCGGAAACCCGAGAAAATACCGTCTGCGGACCAGCGACCAGATTCGTGTTCCGACCCCCTGTGTATTTGCATGATTCTTTATAATCGTCTGTGATTCGCTCTTGCTCTGGGTCGTTCTTATCTGCTATATGATTGGTCAAGAGCGATCATTCTCCCGCGGAATTAAAAAATCAACATGGCGGAAGTGCTGTTGGCATATGCAAATGTTGCATAGGTCAAACAAATGGCAACTGTTCAGTCTGAAAGAGTAAATGCGTGTACTTTATGCTTTAGAAAGATTGAGAAAGATTACGAGAGATTTTCAGTGGAAAGACTGGGACAATTTAATGTTCTTTTGGAGCTGGAAAGTCTTGAATTTAACGTGACTCGTACGAGTCGATTCATCTGTCGTGGCTGCCTTCAAAAGCTGAAGAAACGAAGGGGGTTACTAAATCAACTCGATAGCATTAACAGTTATTTTAAGAGTTTGCACAGGGTCAACGTAGAAGACCTTCACCCACAGCTGAAAAGACCTGTGTGTGATATTCAGGATAATACCAATCATACCATTGCCAAGAAAATTTGCGAAGAATCAACATCAACGATATTACTTCCCTCTACTTCCTCGCCCGTTCATCGCGTAGCTATTCCTCAATGGCCTGTATCACCTTTAGCCTTAAATGAACAACCTAAGACGGGAAGTGTTCGTCGACCGTTGGTACTTCATGATCAACCTGATAAACTGCCAATGGCAGGTCAACCAATGGAACCAGATCGAGTTGATGTCTCTGTAAAAGTAAAGTGGCCTTCCAAAAACAAAGAGAGAAAACTCCCTGAAGACCTGCAGTCTTTAGGTAAAATGCTTGTGAGGGGGACTTACAAACAAATAGCCAATGCTGCATGGAAAAATGCAAACATCAAGAAGGAGTTGATAAAGCTCATGGCAAGGGATATTGACAAAGAATGCACACAACTTTGTTCCAAGAAAAACCCTAGCTGCTTGAGAAAGACTGACAAGGAAAGTCTACTATCGTTCACAATGGAAAAGTTCTACGACGAACTTAGGGAGAGAGCACCGCTCTTCCATTCAATGATGTCAGCAGCTAGTGTTAACAGCAGGAGCAGATCCAAAGCACCCGAGAATGAAGTCCTACATACTGGAACAGAAATGGCAGCTGCAGTTTGTTTGCGGAATAGATCGAAATTCATGATTGCGGTACAACTTGTGATAACTATTTTCCTTTATCATTCTAACTGGCTGGTAGGTCACTTTTTTGTCAATAAAATATTTCAGTATTATTTAGCGTGATGTAAATAATATAGACCCCTTTGGTGCTAATGCACTTTCGCACTGGGGTTAGGGTGGGGTTAGGGTTAGGTTGCATTCAAAGTTAAATAAGGGTTATTTCAGGTGTGAAAGTGCATTAGTGTCAACCCTTTTACAATTTATTTCCAAATTTTCTAACACATGACATGAATCTATTATTTATATCATCTGTGAGTACCATACCTATTTTAAGCTTTTCAGTTTATTACATTAATGTACTTTATGTTGTACTTTTAGTCAACAGTTGCACGACTGTGTACCCTTAGATTGACTACAAGTCACAAGTATTTGTACAAGAAGCTGGATGAATTTGGTGAGAATCACACCAAGAGTGTCAAAGATGCTGTCCTCCAACAAGGAAAATACATGGCACAAAAACAGGAAGAAACAAGAAAACAATCAACGACATCTCCTGATTTTGACCATGGAGTGGACATGGATACCTTGCTTGCACAGCAACAGGACAGCCATGCGGGCACATCTACTGAGCAACAAGCAGCCTCAACACCATCCATTGCAAATCAGTTATTGATTGATGCAGACAATGGCAGGAAAATAACATTCGATAATCTTGATTATCGTCAGGAAGTGCACCACATGACCGAGGAACATCAAAACATAGACAAACACTATGTTACTTCAATGAGCACTGAAAACCGTGTACATGGCAACCATTTAAGCGACAAATGCCCAGAGACCGTTGTGCTAGGGATGGAAAATGGGAAGTGTTTACCAAGCATCCAGGATCATGGGAGACAGCGGGAAAACTATATAACTTTGGCTGAACGAATCATCTGTAATAACATTCCATGCCTTAACTTTCTATCTGATGTCTCCACAGCTCATATTCCACACAAATACAGTAAAGAAATGAAGAGTGTGTCTCGAACGGTAGGTCATCACACTGTTGGTACTGTATGATGTTGACAGGAAATTATTTCTTTTACATTAATTTTGTTGTTGATGGATAGTGTTGATAGTCCATTACCTGGATTGTGCACACACATAATTTCGCCTTCGTTGGGCCACATGCATACAAGCTTGGCCAAATGAAAACTGAAGGAATTTCTACTATTTCCAAAGATATTAACTTCAAAATTTAAAGAAATAATCTTTGAATCTAATACCTTCAAAAATTGTTGAATTTCATTGATTTTCTGCCAACTTTTATGCATGCAGCCCTCCAAAATTGTGTCCATGATCCGAGAAATGGCCTATAACTAAATGGATAAAGGAAAGGACAAAACTATTCTAGTTACTACAGTACCTGATCTATTTTAGTTACAGTGTACTTAGTTTTGTAATATTTTTTTTAAACTTTTAGACCTTCCTTGGAATGACATATGAAAATGAGAATGATGCGGATGGGATATTAAACATATTAAGATCCCTTCATGAGTATGTGCCATTTTGTAATGAAGGTGATGAAAAGCAGTATGGGGAGCAGGGAGTAGTGGGAGACCAGCTGAGTGTGGAGAGAGCGTTGAATGGCCATATGTCTTTGGCAAATGGATTTACTTCTGAAGAGCGTCTTGAGGGGTTACACTTCGAGGTAGCAGACTGGCATGCTGGTAACAAATTTTTAGAGGTATTTTAATTTTCTTACAGTATAAATTAAAGAATACAAAGGAAGATTGTTTACTCTTCCTATAAATCTTTCCAAACATGTAGATTGTATATGTGCTACCAAAACGTGTAATGAGATACAAGCTTGTACGGGTTCTCATTACACATTTAGTGGCAGTGAACGATCCTCTTTTATACAATACTACATGCACCAGAATTTGGTTCCGACCAGGCAGTTCTGACCAGAGCTAGCATATTTCTAATGGGGATGAGTGACCTCTGTATTGAGTGACCCCTCTATTGTTCAACCCTAGTTACACGTACATGACCTACTTGTGTTACTGTGTTAGGGTAGCAATTTTGTGCCAGGGTTATTGTTGGGAGAAGTTACTCTTTATTTTGGATTAAATCTACTGTATGAGGTCATTCATCCCTAGTGATGAGTGACCACAGGTGAATCATCCCTGTGGGTCACTCCTCCACATAAGCGTATGGGGCAGGGGGGGCACCTTCAGAAAAACCCTGAAAATTCAGACAAATTCGGGGGAAATTCGGGGAAATTTATTGCAAGTTGTAGCAAAATTCAGGCAAATTTATTATAATTTGTATGAACATTCGGGCAAATCTTTGTTTGCCCCCCCCCCCCCCCCCCAATGTTTGAGCCCATACACCTATGCTCCTCCATGTGACATCAGAACTTTAAAATTAGGTTCCGGTTCATCCCTTGTTACTGGTATGTCCATTCATGTAATCAAATATAATTATCTGTCAACAATTAGGTCAGATGCCACAAATTGAAATTGCTAATTAGTTTCAAATTTTATATCTATCTTAGGTGGCATTTACCAACTTGTATAATCCATCCTCGACTGCAGATAAGTGTACCATGTACAGTGACCGCAACTTGATCAACCGGAGAAATGTTAAAAGCGATGTTTCCAGTGCAGCTAATCCCTGTAGAAGATTTTTTCAACTAGAGGTTGAGACCAGAATTATTGCTGCTGCAGTAAAGGTAAAATGTAAATGTAACTATTCTGTGATGTAATTTGTAAAGGCTGGTTTAGATAATTAAATTTTCGTTGATCAAAGTGTAGTTTGTTCAAAGTATATTTTGATCAAAGTGTGTGATAGGGTAAACACCTTTTTGAAGACAGTAACTCCTTTGAAATTCTTTGATCAAATTAGGACATCCTTTACTTTGATCTTTGATCAGACACGTAGACGTGTAAACCAGCCCTTACAGAACACTGTTGAAAAAATGCTTTGGTAGTGTACTGTAGGTATATAATTATTAATTTTATTATCATTATCATTACTACTATTAATTATTATTATTTATCATTATCATTACAACTATTGAGTATTAATTATTATCATTATTATTATTATTATTACTATTATTATTATTATTATTAATTATTATTATTATTATTAATTATTATTATTATTATTATTATTATTATTATTATTATTAATTATTATTATTAATTATTATTATTATTATTATTATTATTATTATTATTATTATTAAGGTTTTGGGAATGAACAGCTTAGATGATGAAAAGCCAACAAAGAATGTTTTATCAGATGGAAGTATTGCAACCAAGCAAGAGAAAGTTGTTTACCTGAAGAAAATTGCTTCCATGGTTGTAGATGACTACGTTGTTGACCAAAAAAGAAATGAGGACATTCTTAAGTCTGTCCAGGTAATGCAGCGTGCCAAACAAGCAAAGGAACGGGAAGTAAATTCAGAAGGAAGATATACTTGTAGAACACGTGGCTGTCATAAAACCTTTGCCCATGATGGTAAACTAAGAAGTGATCATGAAGCCAGTCACAATTCCTCTGTGGTTGTTGATAAATGTTTGTCTGACACATTTGTTATTGACTCCAACAGAAGTGAGGAGGACAGAGATGACATGTTAGCCTACCAGAAAGCTCTTTTTGATTATGGTATGCTAACATTGAATTTCTGGGATGCCATTGCAGAAGGAGATGGGGATCGTGTTCTACGTTGCTGGAAGTTCTTCCTCATGCACTTGAAACATCAGGGAGGATCTTCCACAAAGTATTGTTTGGAAGCCTTGTACCTCATGTTTCAAGTCTATGCCCTTTTGAGTCCCCAAGCAGCCCACCGCTTGATATGGAACCGGTCGGTCAAAAACAAGAAAGGAAGTTCCAACATCCCATTAGATTTGATGCTGGAATTCTTCAACAAAACCATAAAAGAAGCTGTGAAGAATCTTCGTCCAGGCGCATCTCCAAAGTCATTAGACAGAATAAGTAACTCGCTGGGTTCACGGTTGAGCTCGTGAAAGTGTTTGATTCAAGTTTGTCAGTATTCAAGCGATCTGGCAAACATATCAAAAAGTCATCAAGGAAAGATACTGAAAAAATTGTGAAGACATTAATTGAAAACAATGCATTTACATTCACCTAAGGAAGGAAATACACATCATATGCAAACATGAAGCCAAGTATTCTTTGTGGATTTAATTTACAAAAAATGTTTTACTGGATAAATGCACATAAAAAGTACATGATCTTGTACAGGCATGCACGATAAGATTAGTAAACAGCTTTATGTACAGTTAATACAGCATATGTTAACCTGTATAATATTTATAATTAATAATCTACCTCTGTGTATATAATAATAATTACAGTAGTAGTACTGTAAAATATATTGGAATAAGTTATTCAGAAAATATACAGAATATACATGTAGACCCTATTCATGAATGACTGCCAGTTTAATATTCTTTTATATGCACTAAAATAAGCCTTTCGAACCTCATTCTGGTGTTTATAATTAATTTTAAAAGAAGCTTTACACATGAATGAGGCTCAAAAGGCTGATTTAAATGCACATAAAAGAAAATCAAACTGGCTGCCATTTATCCCCGAGCCGGGCGACGGGCCGAAGGCCCGGAGCCCGGTGAGGGTGCTAATCTCGACACGCGTGGAGTCCATTTTACACGCGTGTAGAAAAAGCGAGGGAGCCGAAATCTGGGAAATAGTTTATTTATTTATTTATATATATGTTTGGTACGGTGTCACGCGGTAAGAATAGTTGGACACTGGTGACTAGCGACAAGAAAACTAAAAATCTGTCAGTATTTTGCTTTCGTTTAACGAAATGGGGCCTGCTCTACTTAAATAATAAAAGAGAACAACGAAGAAAAGGATACAAACAGCCGGTGTAATATATGTTGAAGCGAAACCAGTGGTCCTGAAGAAACCAAACGCCGTATGGTAAACAAAACCTCGATCTGAATTGCAGTGTTTGTGGTCACTCAGTGGTCTCAAAATCATTCAAGTTTATAACGGTAGGGGATTTGTATTTTGTCCTTATGTCCTAAAACAATATACATGCAGTTTCACATTTTCGTGCTCTCCCTTTGCTCGTCCAAATTAACCATCAGTCAGTTTAACTAAAACTAACTTAAAACACTATCTTAGGCTTATATCACGCTTATATTAACCGTGGTGGACGTGGGCTTTGTCGGTTTTCTTGGCTGTGATTCCAAATTTTCGACTGAAACGTTGTCTGTTTAATACTTCTTTCTGGAATCCGATTCTACTGAATTGTTTTTATCTCAGACTCTATTATAAATGTAATTTTTGAGCTGTCAACTTTTAATTCTGCCTTTGCAAAATGTACATGCATAGAGAAGCCATTTGAAGGCTTGCTAGAAATAATCCCTTTTGAAACCTCCTAAAAACAATATATTTTTTACAACCAGAATTTAATAATGAAATCTAAGTTTTGCTTTGATATGTTCAACTTTCATTAAATGATTTAAATCAGTTTTGTCATCCTATCGACCTATCCATAAATTGTATAATTTAATATCCCATGGATTTAATATCATTTGTTTTTATATTTGTTTGTTTTTATATTGGCTGTATAATCAGGAGTGCTTTTTTTAATCAGGGGGTGGGTGTTTCAAAAAAGCATGTAAAAGCAGGCGAGGGGTTGTTGCATTCATGTATTTCTAGTAAGTAGGGTCTAATTCCTCAGCAAAGAGCATCATGTATGTTTTGTCAAAATGCACTTTTAAAGGGTTTGTAATTTTCATTTTCTCCATAAAGGTATATATATATATATATATATATATATATATATATATATATATATATATATATATATGTATATGTATATGTATATGTATATGTATATGTATATGTATATGTATATGTATATGTATATGTATATGTATATGTATATATATATATATATATATATATATATATATATATATATAACAAATAAAGTGAAAACACAGGTTACTTCATCGAAATTTATTCACGACAAATCTGTTTCGTATGACAAGTTTAGAGCTTGCCACACTCATCAGGTGAATGGTTTAAATTACAGTGTAACGGAATAATATAAGCATGAGATGCGTGCGTGACATCAGATGCGGGTCATATAACAGTTAGTGATAAAAGTGATGCAGTGTTTTGTCTTGTTGGAGTAGGGTTTGCATTTCTTGAGGATTTTACAGTAAAAAGAAATGCAAACCCTACTCCAACAAGACAAAACACTGCAACCTATGCCTCCATGAGAAATTTGTAATTATCTACCATCCCGAATTGAGCTCCCTAAACAAACGCAACGAACTTATTTCCACCTGCCGACACCGTAAGAAATATCTGTTATGTAAATATTCAACCTAGACCACTTTTATCACTAGCTGTTATACGACCCGCATCTGACGTCAAGCACGCATCTCATGCTTATATTATTCCGTTACACTGTAATTTAAACCATTCACCTGATGAGTGTGGCAAGCTCTAAACTTGTCATACGAAACAGATTTGTCGTGAATAAATTTCGGTGAAGTAACCTGTGTTTTCACTTTATTTGTTATACCGCTCTGCGTATACGCATTGAGCACTCTATTTCCATATGATTTTGAACCTGATAGCTACTATCAACACACTTGTATATATATATATATATATATATATATATATATATATATATATATATATATATATATATATATATACTGTATACTCAGTATATATTCTGTATTTCTATGTCTGTACATCTAGCATGAAAATTAAAAGGCATAAGATGTAAATAGTTGTAAATAAAAGTCAATATTTCAAATTACTGTTGTGAATAATCAAGTAAAGCATTAAAGCTATTCACTCGTATCAGTGTTGCACAAGGAAATTAAAGATTCATCATCGCATGTGACCATCAAAGAAACCATGTCTTCCAAGTCCTGGGTGTCAATCATGCCAACAAGGGTTGAGTCATTTCGAATCTGGTCCCAGTCAGAAATTATGGAGTAATCAGATCCTGATTCATCATCTTTAATGGTAGGTATTTCCATGATGTCACCAAATACATCGCTGATTTGTTTTAATATGCCAATAGCATATTGGTCTCGCCATATTTCCACATTACTAAGTATATCCTCAACAGTAAATAGTTTGTGGCAGCTTTCAATGACTTCGTTTATATGGAAGTTGTTAAATTCTAAGATGTGATTTGGGAATGTGACCATTTTGTTGATATTCATTTGCTTGATCAGATCTTGGTGGTATTCAACAAGCTTCTTCCTTAGATACTCCTTATCTTCTCCAGTAACAGTTCTAACAACTGTACTTTTCAGATCATCGGATGTAGTAAGAGACAGTTGTGGTACATTCATGCTATATTGGCTTGGACTCCAAAACTCACCACAGTTATCACTTCCACATGTACACTGACTACCACAGATATCACAACATTCATGCAAGTTATGGAATTGTAAAGGGTTACCATTGACACCAAAATGATACATCAACCACTTTCGCCGACATTCTTCAATTTGAAAATACTGCTTCATATCTTTGTCACAATGGGCAGACAACAGACCATTGAATGGAAGCACACATGTACTTGGTAAACCATCTCTCCCAGCCCGCCCACATTCTTGGATGTAGAGTTCAACTGATTTTGAAGGACCAAAATGTACAATTCTTCTCACCACCTTGCAGTTAACACCCATACCGAATGCCACAGTAGATATTAGTATACGAATATGGCCATCATCTTTGCCCATATTCTCCAGGATATGTTCCTTCACTGACGAAGGGGTTCCTGCATGGTACATTTCCACAATGCGGTTTTGAGGTGAAGACTTGCCATAAAACATGTGCTTACCCAAGTAAATTTGAAACAAACGAAAAAGAACAGAGCATTGCTTTCGAGTTTGACAGTAAATCATAGTTGGAAGTTGTGAATGAATGGCATTTTTCAAAGACCTTAGACGTTTTGGGGTATTCCTCTATATGTATACCTCAACTTCGGCTATGCCATGGGCAGATCGACCATGTTGCCAAAAAAACGTTGTCTTCTTTGTCTACTTCGTCGACAAAAATTCACGGTAAGTACAACGAATCATGCCTTTATTTGCTCGTGGAAGTATTCATCAAGGCCATGAACGTTTCAATGGCCAGTCTCGAGGAAAGCAATGTTCTTTTATGAGCTTACTGGCGATGCAAGTAATCGAGTGCAACTCAAAAACCGTCGACAATGTCTTACTTAGAACTAGAAGAGTAGAAGTGAAATGCTGCCTTTGCAAAGCGAAGGATAGAAACAATGTCTGCAACGGTGCATGTCAATATGCTATGCAGGAGGAGGCATACATCACACTTTTTGGAGAAGGGGGATTGCTAGAAGATCAACCTTCAATTCTTTGTTCCAAACAACAAAATTAAATTGTTTAAATAATAATATTTTCCAGTGCATCTAAAATGGTCTCGAAATGCGTGGAATGGCATTTTTCAAAGTCCTTAGACGTTTTGGGGTATTCCTCTATATGTATTCCTCAACTTCGGCTATGCCATGGGCAGATCGACCATGTTGCCAGAAAAACGTTGTCTTCTTTGTCTACTTCTTCGACAAAAATTCACGGTAAGTACAACAAATCATGCCTTTATTTGCTTGTGGAAGTATTCATCAAGGCCATGAACGTTTCAGTGGCCAGTCTCGAGGAAAGCAATGTTCTTTTATGAGTTTATCGGCGTTGTTAATAACCGCCAGTTGACTTGGCATTTTAATTTCCAAATGTTTATTTTTCATTGAACAACATTGATATTCATCTGTCAAATGTACACTTGTATTTTAATATCACTGTGTTTATAAACCTGGTTCAATTGAACTGGGACAATTTCAAAGAAATTGGTGTTTAATTCACTTGACAAAGAACATAAATATTGTTCTAATTCAATGATAGTACATGGAGACAAAATGTACTTGAATGCTTTTGACAATGGTCTCATTCCGCGTGAGGAATTATTATCGCTGAACAACTTACCAACTGTTGTTTGTTCGCCCGTTGAGGTAAATCATTACACAAAATCACCTGTGATGGTGACAAATATCGATCTACCCATTGCGGTGGAGCCCATTGAGGCACAAAATGAGAACCGCTAAATTATGGAAATGACTGTCAAGGCCTGATCAGAAATAGTGAACATGAACTCGAGTCTCCCTACTTTACTCTTCATTCAGCCTTGATGAATACTTTCGCACATGACAATCATGCTATTTTAATATTAGAAGGCTATATGATGGCCTTGATACATGTTTTAATATTAGATTCTGCTTTCTATTTATTTGATCCTCATGCCCGAAATGCTAATTGGCTAATGGCATCTGTTGTCATGAAATATGATGATATTACAGTAAAGTAACGCCTAGGTCAAACGTCGCTCTTCTCATGCGCCAAATCAAATACAATTAAATTCGATGTTGGAGCGACTGTAGAGCGACATGGAATCAAACGTCGCTCCAGAGTCGCTCCTAATTGTTTTCGTAAACAAAAAGTGCATCTCAGATCTATTTTGTGTTTCTTATCAGGCAAGTATAAATAATGCTATCGACGTCTTAAGTGACAGTCTTTAATATATACATTGCACCAAATAGATTGCTCGAATTTAAAACTATACTGCGTTTGATTTTAGTAGTTTAACGACGGGCCAATCATATCCGCCGTCTGTTACAGTGTTACTTGTCAGACAGTCGTGGAAGAAGATGCTTAATAACTTCCAAACTACGCATTGTTGAAAAACAACATGTACATATGTTGTTAGAAATTTCACAAGCTTTCCTTTGATGTATATTTTACGTTTCTGCGTTATGTGGAACTTTTCAAAACGTCCACAATGTTCCCACAATAATTACTTCAAAAATCAGGAAAACAAATATATTTCAAAACATGGTGGAAACATTTTGGACATTTAAAAAATTTACACATAACGCAGGAACTTGAACTACACCTCAAATAAAAGCTCATGGGATTTCTAACAACATACTTACAGGATATATTTCAACGATGCTATCTTGTTGCATAAATAATCGACATTATATAGTGTATTCGAACAATGTGAAAGTTGTTTGACTTTGTCTTTGTAACCGCATTCTCGTACCCAGATTTACGTTTAGTAGCCTTGTGTCAAGTATCTGCACATGCTCAGCTCTTGTTCAGCCCGAATTTTAAGGTAAAATAATTTATGCATTTAGTTTGATCGGCGCATGAGAAGAGCGACGTTTGACTTGGCGTCGCTCCAGTGTCGCATTATGCGACAGGTCCTGTCGCTCCAAGTGAGCTCTGCCGCACTTAATCCATTCTGCTGCACTTAATTGAATCAAACGTCGCACTTCTGTAGCACCTAATACATCTATTTGATTCGGCGCATGAAGAAGAGCGACGTTTGACCAAGGCCTAAGACATTGTCGACGGTTTTTGAGTTCCACTCGATTACTTGCATAGATTGGGCGGTTATTACTTAATTGTCAGTTTCAGCTTGCTTTGAATTGAATTCCTTTGGTAAAATCACGGAGAAGAAGATAAACTCGTAAATACTCATAAACTCATAAATACATTGATGAATACTTCCACGAGCAAAGAAAGGCATGATCTAACATCTCGACGGCAAAAAATTCACAAATCGAGATTCCTTGTCGGCTATACATAGCTCGGCAAAGGGCTGGCACGAGGTAACACATAGGTAGCCCAAGTGGAACCTCAAGAATAGTGTGCATAGGAGACAAAATGTACTTGAATGCTTTTGATAATGGTCTCATTCCGCGTGAGGAATTATTATCGCTGAACAACTTACCAACTGTTGTTTGTTCGCCCGTTGAGGTAAATCATTACACAAAATCACCTGTGATGCCAGAGTGCATTTTGGTGCTTCCCACCGGATATATCCCGCCGGATATATCCTGCCGGATATATCCGGCGGGACAGAGCTCAGCATGGCGGCCACAGCAGTCAAATTGGCGGGAGATTGAGCTTCAAGTCCTGGCGGCGCCCGTAGCGGCGGAAATTGCGCGAGCTAATGGCGGTATTGTTATTGAATCATGTGTCTGCTGCTAAGGATTTTATCAATGACTTGGCGTTATCTGACTTGGCGTTATCAGCGCCATTACACAAATCACATAAGGCCCTACCTTAATTTTCTCAATTTGCACGCTTCTGGTTGGCGCTTCGGTTCTTCATTGGCGTTCTTCATTGGCGTACTGATGCTGGTGGCCTGGTACGCCGGCGCAGTTATCCGGCGGCAGAAAATTATGGAATGCACTCTGGCTGTGATGGTGACAAATATCGATCTAATGAGAACCAAATTTGATTTATAAATTATGGAAATGACTGTCAAGGTCAGGTCTGGTCAGAAATAGTGAGCATGAACTCGAGTCTCCCTACATGTAATCGAGTGAAATGCCCAATGTTACTTCTAATACCTTGTAGGATTGAGTTCTTAGATATACAAATATTCGCATCGTTCTTACCTTTGAAGGAGGAATTATGCCTTTATTTTGTTAAATATGGATTCAAGAAGGTTTTCCTTTCGTCAGATAAGTTCTAGTCGCCATATCAAAGCTTCAAAATTGTTATAAATAATTGATATTTGTTTCCGTATTATTGAAGTATCGAACTCCAGTGTTGGGAGCTTTTCCTTGTGAAATAGGCGATACAGCCGATACTACATGGATGATTTATATATTGAGATGTTGTATATTGTTATTGTAATGAAGTGAAAAGAATTGCAGACTTCTGGCTGCGAAATAAAAGCAGTTTTAAATCGAAATAGTAAAGCGTCTGACTTTAAAATATAAATATTGTACCACCTGTGGTGAAATTTGACATCGAAAATCCGCGTTTCTTGTCAAGCCAAGGTATTAGTTTTGAGATTCTAATACCTTGAGGTCCAGGTCTAAGGCTCTAAGCCTTTCAAACACTCGTCGCTAAAGTCGAACGACGTTGCGCGCGTTAGCGAGGACGGTACGGTACTTTTTAGTGCTAATCTACCAGATAATTGAAATCAAACAATCATTCCGTCACTGTTCCGTAAGAATAAGTACTTTCTGATGGAATAATTTCATTATTTTAAAATTCATTTCAATCTGGAGAAAACAAGGTATTAGACTAATACCTCTAATACCTTAGCGCGCCGCCCCTACAATGAACCATGCTCTACTTCAAGCAAGTTCCATCCGGGGAAATATAAATATCTATAACAAGTGCTGTATTTTAATAGTGTATTCTACAACTAACCTCGTCGTAATAAATGGCCCACTTCTTGTAGAACTCACGAACTTGTTCTGGCGTGGCGTCTGGTGGGAACGATGCCTGACTGGCGCGCTCTTCGGCCATATTAGTATTGATAGTATATAGAGTAGATATGTAACAAGTTATATGTAAGTTCAGTTATTCCACTATTAAGACAAAGGACAATAGACAAAGAACAATGTAATCCACCTTTCCAACCCTGAGGCCTTAGGAGGTCCACGTGACACTTTTCGGACAAACAATCTCAGATGAACATTCGGACACTGAAAAAACCGTACAATAAGAGTGGTTAAAAGATGGTCTTATATTGCTGTAAAATTGATTCTCGACACCCATAACGATTAAACATAAAAGAAATAGCAGCTATAGCTATAGTAGAGAAAATGTCAAAATTTGTAGATTTTTTTTAAACGCGACAATTATGATTAGTGTCTTGCCGTGTATGAACAGTTTATTTATACGAATGTTGTGCAGTTGTATTGCAAGCGAGAGTCAGCGACAAACAAGAAAGCGCATGGCGAATGATTTATAACAAATCACGAAAAATCTACTGTGGAATCATTGTTGATGCCCAAACATTTAACGTTCGGTTTGGACATCCAAAAAAAAAGCACGCCCAAAAATACACGCCGCGGGATACAATGTTGTTGTGATGATGACATATTAAAATCAGGGGCGGATCTAGGAATTTTGATACCTTAGTCAACTTCGATTTCTAGGGGGGTCCGGGGGCATGCCCCCCCGGAAATTTTTGAAATTTGGATCTCTGAAATGGCATTTCCTGCATTCTGACAGCACTTTTGAGCAAAATTTTAAATGTTTTAAAACATGTTTTTAATGGGACATTTTATCATTTTCAAATTTGTCCAAATTGGATTTTGATATTTTCTTGTTGTCTTAGAACCCTTGTGACAGTTTGCAAGTGTGTATGACTAAGTTTCTCCAGGAATGGGGGTGGGGAAGTCCAATAAACAGTAGAGAGATGTGTGGTCACATTCTTATATGAAAAAGATGTCTGTTTCACTCAGATAAGTTCATCAGCATGCCAAGGAAACACCAGCCACATTGTTGCAGTCACTGAATCCGACATGGACAACCCAACCAACACACAAGTGAAGGTCTAACTGAATTTACTGTTCTGTAACCCAGAGCAAGGGGTTTGAAATCAGAGTTTTCCTTCTCTTAGGTGGGCTGCCTTCCATAGTTCAATTCCTGTCCAGTGCAATTATCTGATTAAAATTTCATCTTAGCCACATAGTGGGGCTCAAGCCCCACCTACCTAGAGCTGTCTGGTTTTCAGACACCTGATACTTGCCTTTTACACCTCAATCCAAGCAGACAATGTCTGGTTAGGAGTCAGGAGAAGCTTTTGTTAATGACCATAATGGGCCATTTCATCGACATAGAGGAGCTCAACTCTCTACATCATCCTGGTCATTCTACCCATCCCCCTACTAACCTATGTTACTATGAGCTGTCTGGTTTTCAGACACCAGCACCCAAACCCAAGTTCAATTCCTGTCCAGTGCAATTATCCGATTAAAATTTCATCTTAGCCACATGTGAGAAGAATGTTTACTTGATGGATAACGATAATACATGGAAATTTGTAGGAACGTCAAGTAGATATTTATTGCTAGCTTTCAGTCTGTTTCCCCAGAACTTATTACTTATATGTTTAAAAGTTATATGTTGTTATATACTTATAATATGGTTATATACTGTTACTGTATAGACAATTAACTGATTCGTAATATGAACTGAGGAAGAATGTATTATGAAAACTGTACTGTGGAAAGGCAATCTGACTCTGCATCGTGATTATGACATATTAGTGGGTATCTAGAATTGAAACACTACTAAGTAGTGTTTATAGTACTACATGAAGCATGATAATAGCGTTGGTTATAACCAGTGTGCTCAACGCAGATTATGCTAATATGGAACGAATATCAACACCACTGTGAAGTATGCACCACATTCAGCCTTCGATTCAAGCCTTCGATTCGGCCTTCGATTCAGCCGTCGATTCAATTATCGCACTTATTATGAAGTTATCTCCATATTCATCAGGTGGTCGCTGTAACAGAATATCATACGAAAACACAATTTTCCTATAGAATTTTTTTAAATTTACATATGTTGTACAGAATTTCATGCTCTTTAATCTGGTATAAGTTTCCAGAGTGGGATAGAACCATGAACGACGCAGGAAAGCTTTAAACAAATTGCGGCCCGCGTCATTAATACGACTGACGGAGGTTGAGTGTTGCGTATTTCTTATTACATCAGATATAAACACATTTTTCTAAGGCGCTATTCTATAGGATTTTTTTAAACTTACATATGTTGTACAGAATTTCATGCTCTTTAATCTGGTATAAGTTTCCAGAGTGGGATAGAACCATGAACGACGCAGGAAAGCTTTAAACAAATTGCGGCGCGGCGTCATTAATACGACTGACGGAGGTTGAGTGTTGCGTATTTCATATTACATCAGATATAAACACATTTTTCTAAGGCGCTATTCTATAGGATTTTTTTAAACTTACATATGTTGTACAGAATTTCATGCTCTTTACACTGGTATAAGTTTCCAGAGTGGGATAGAACCATGAACGACGCAGGAAAGCTTTAAACAAATTGCGGCGCGGCGTCATTAATACGACTGACGGGGGTGTGTTGCGTATTTCTTATTACATCAGATATAAACACATTTTTCTAAGGCGCTATTCTATAGGATTTTTTTAAACTTACATATGTTGTACAGAATTTCATGCTCTTTACACTGGTATAAGTTTCCAGAGTGGGATAGAACCATGAACGACGCAGGAAAGCTTTAAACAAATTGCGGCGCGGCGTCATTAATACGACTGACGGGGGTTGTGTTGCGTATTTCTTATTACATCAGATATAAACACATTTTTCTAAGGCGCTATTCTATAGGATTTTTTTAAATTTACATATGTTATACAGAATTTCATGCTCTTTAATCTGGTATAAGTTTCCAGAGTGGGATAGAACCATGAACGACGCAGGAAGGCTTTAAACAAATTTCGTCTCGCGCGTTATTAATACGACTGACAGAGGTTGAGTGTTGCATATTCCAGATTACCTAAGATATAAACACATTTTTCTCAGGCGCTATTCTATAGGATTTTTAAAAATTTACATATGTTGTACAGAATTTCATGGTCTTTAATCTGGTATAAGTTTCCAGAGTGGGATAGAACCATGAACGACGCAGGAAAGCTTTAAACAAATTGCGGCGCGGCGTCATTAATACGACTGACGGGGGTTGTGTTGCGTATTTCTTATTACATCAGATGTAAACACATTTTTCTAAGGCGCTATTCTATAGGGTTTTTTTTAATGTACATATGTTGTACAGAATTTCATGCTCTTTAAACTGGTATAAGTTTCCAGAGTGGGATAGAACCATGAACGACGCAGGAAAGCTTTAAACAAATTGCGGCCCGCGACATTAATACGACTGACGGGGGTGTGTTGCTTATTTCTTATTACATCAGATATAAACACATTTTTCTAAGGCGCTATTCTATAGGATTTTTTTAAACTTACATATGTTGTACAGAATTTCATTCTCTTTACACCGGTATAAGTTTCCAGAGTGGGATAGAAACATGAACGACGCAGGAAAGCTTTAAACAAATTGCGGCGCGGCGTCATTAATACGACTGGCGGAGGTTGAGTGTTGCGTATTTCATATTACATCAGATATAAACACATTTTTCTAAGGCGCTATTCTATAGGATTTTTTTAAACTTACATATGTTGTACAGAATTTCATGCTCTTTACATCGGGATAAGTTTCCAGAGTGGGATAGAACCAAGAACGACGCAGGAAAGCTTTAAACAAATTGCGGCCGCGCGTCATTAATACGACTGACGGGGGTTGTGTTGCGTATTTCTTATTACATCAGATATAAACACATTTTTCTAAGGCGCTATTCTATAGGATTTTTTCAAACTTACATATGTTGTACAGAATTTCATGCTCTTTGCACTGGTATAAGCTTCCAGAGTGGGATAGAACCATGAACGACGCAGAAAAGCTTTAAACAAATTGCGGCGCGGCGTCATTAATACGACTGACAGGGGTTGTGTTGCATATTCGAGATTACCTAAGATATAAACACATTTCTCTAAGGCGCTATTCTATAGGATTTTTTTTAATGTACATATGTTATACAGAATTTCACGCTCTTTAAACTGGTATAAGTTTTCAGAGTGGGATAGAACCATGAACGACGCAGGAAAGCTTTAAACAAATTGCGGCCCGGCGTCATTAATACGACTGACGGAGGTTGAGTGTTGCGTATTTCATATTACATCAGATATAAACACATTTTTCTAAGGTGCTATTCTATAGGATGTTTTTAAACTTACATATGTTGTACAGAATTTCATGCTCTTTACACTGGTATAAGTTTCCAGAGTGGGATAGAACCATGAACGACGCAGAAAAGCTTTAAACAAATTGCGGCGCGGCGTCATTAATACGACTGACAGGGGTTGTGTGTTGCGTATTTCATATTACATCAGATATAAACACATTTTTCTAAGGCGCTATTCTATAGGATTTTTTAACTTTACATATGTTATACAGAATATCATGCTCTTTACATCGGGATAAGTTTCCAGAGTGGGATAGAACCATGAACGACGCAGGAAAGCTTTAAACAAATTGCGGCCGCGCGTCATTAATACGACTGACGGGGGTTGTGTTGCGTATTTCTTATTACATCAGATATAAACACATTTTTCTAAGGCGCTATTCTATAGGATTTTTTTAAACTTACATATGTTGTACAGAATTTCATGCTCTTTGCACTGGTATAAGCTTCCAGAGTGGGATAGAACCATGAACGACGCAGAAAAGCTTTAAACAAATTGCGGCGCGGCGTCATTAATACGACTGACAGGGGTTGTGTTGCATATTCGAGATTACCTAAGATATAAACACATTTCTCTAAGGCGCTATTCTATAGGATTTTTTTAATGTACATATGTTATACAGAATTTCACGCTCTTTAAACTGGTATAAGTTTCCAGAGTGGGATAGAACCATGAACGACGCAGGAAAGCTTTAAACAAATTGCGGCGCGGCGTCATTAATACGACTGACGGGGGTTGTGTTGCGTATTTCTTATTACATCAGATATAAACACATTTTTCTAAGGCGCTATTCTATAGGATTTTTTAAATTCACATATGTTATACAGAATTTCATGCTCTTTAATCTAGTATAAGTCCCCAGAGTGGGATAGAACCATGAACGACGCAGGAAGGCTTTAAACAAATTTCGTCTCGCCGCGTTATTAATACGACTGACAGAGGTTGAGTGTTGCATATTCCAGATTACCTAAGATATAAACACATTTTTCTAAGGCGCTATTCTATAGGATTTTTAAAAATTTACATATGTTGTACAGAATTTCATGGTCTTTACACTGGTATAAGTTTCCAGAGTGGGATAGAACCATGAACGACGCAGAAAAGCTTTAAACAAATTGCGGCGCGGCGTCATTAATACGACTGACGGGGGTTGTGTTGCGTATTTCTTATTACATCAGATATAAACACATTTTTCTAAGGCGCTATTCTATAGGATTTTTTTTAATGTACATATGTTATACAGAATTTCATGCTCTTTAAACTGGTATAAGTTTCCAGAGTGGGATAGAACCATGAACGACGCAGGAAAGCTTTAAACAAATTGCGGCCCGCGTCATTAATACGACTGACGGGGGTGTGTTGCTTATTTCTTATTACATCAGATATAAACACATTTTTCTAAGGCGCTATTCTATAGGATTTTTTTAAACTTACATATGTTGTACAGAATTTCATGCTCTTTACACTGGTATAAGTTTCCAGAGTGGGATAGAACCATGAACGACGCAGAAAAGCTTTAAACAAATTGCGGCGCGGCGTCATTAATACGACTGACAGGGGTTGTGTGTTGCGTATTTCATATTACATCAGATATAAACACATTTTTCTAAGGCGCTATTCTATAGGATTTTTTTAAACTTACATATGTTGTACAGAATTTCATGCTCTTTACATCGGGATAAGTTTCCAGAGTGGGATAGAACCATGAACGACGCAGGAAAGCTTTAAACAAATTGCGGCCGCGCGTCATTAATACGACTGACGGGGGTTGTGTTGCGTATTTCTTATTACATCAGATATAAACACATTTTTCTAAGGCGCTATTCTATAGGATTTTTTCAAACTTACATATGTTGTACAGAATTTCATGCTCTTTGCACTGGTATAAGCTTCCAGAGTGGGATAGAACCATGAACGACGCAGAAAAGCTTTAAACAAATTGCGGCGCGGCGTCATTAATACGACTGACAGGGGTTGTGTTGCATATTCGAGATTACCTAAGATATAAACACATTTTTCTAAGGCGCTATTCTATAGGATTTTTTTTAATGTACATATGTTATACAGAATTTCACGCTCTTTAAACTGGTATAAGTTTTCAGAGTGGGATAGAACCATGAACGACGCAGGAAAGCTTTAAACAAATTGCGGCCCGGCGTCATTAATACGACTGACGGAGGTTGAGTGTTGCGTATTTCATATTACATCAGATATAAACACATTTTTCTAAGGTGCTATTCTATAGGATGTTTTTAAACTTACATATGTTGTACAGAATTTCATGCTCTTTACACTGGTATAAGTTTCCAGAGTGGGATAGAACCATAAACGACGCAGAAAAGCTTTAAACAAATTGCGGCGCGGCGTCATTAATACGACTGACAGGGGTTGTGTGTTGCATATTTCATATTACATCAGATATAAACACATTTTTCTAAGGCGCTATTCTATAGGATTTTTTTAAACTTACATATGTTGTACAGAATTTCATGCTCTTTACATCGGGATAAGTTTCCAGAGTGGGATAGAACCATGAACGACGCAGGAAAGCTTTAAACAAATTGCGGCCGCGCGTCATTAATACGACTGACGGGGGTTGTGTTGCGTATTTCTTATTACATCAGATATAAACACATTTTTCTAAGGCGCTATTCTATAGGATTTTTTTAAACTTACATATGTTGTACAGAATTTCATGCTCTTTGCACTGGTATAAGCTTCCAGAGTGGGATAGAACCATGAACGACGCAGAAAAGCTTTAAACAAATTGCGGCGCGGCGTCATTAATACGACTGACGGGGGTTGTGTTGCATATTCGAGATTACCTAAGATATAAACACATTTCTCTAAGGCGCTATTCTATAGGATTTTTTTTAATGTACATATGTTATACAGAATTTCACGCTCTTTACACTGGTATAAGTTTCCAGAGTGGGATAGAACCATGAACGACGCAGGAAAGCTTTAAACAAATTGCGGCGCGGCGTCATTAATACGACTGACGGGGGTTGTGTTGCGTATTTCTTATTACATCAGATATAAACACATTTTTCTAAGGCGCTATTCTATAGGATTTTTTAAAATTTACATATGTTATACAGAATTTCATGCTCTTTAATCTAGTATAAGTCCCCAGAGTGGGATAGAACCATGAACGACGCAGGAAGGCTTTAAACAAATTTCGTCTCGCCGCGTTATTAATACGACTGACAGAGGTTGAGTGTTGCATATTCCAGATTACCTAAGATATAAACACATTTTTCTCAGGCGCTATTCTATAGGATTTTTAAAAATTTACATATGTTGTACAGAATTTCATGGTCTTTAATCTGGTATAAGTTTCCAGAGTGGGATAGAACCATGAACGACGCAGGAAAGCTTTAAACAAATTGCGGCGCGCGTCATTAATACGACTGACGGGGGTTGTGTTGCGTATTTCTTATTAAATCAGATGTAAACACATTTTTCTAAGGCGCTATTCTATAGGGTTTTTTTTAATGTACATATGTTGTACAGAATTTCATGCTCTTTAAACTGGTATAAGTTTCCAGAGTGGGATAGAACCATGAACGACGCAGGAAAGCTTTAAACAAATTGCGGCCCGCGTCATTAATACGACTGACGGGGGTTGTGTTGCGTATTTCTTATTACATCAGATATAAACACATTTTTCTAAGGCGCTATTCTATAGGATTTTTTTAAACTTACATATGTTGTACAGAATTTCATTCTCTTTACACCGGTATAAGTTTCCAGAGTGGGATAGAAACATGAACGACGCAGGAAAGCTTTAAACAAATTGCGGCGCGGCGTCATTAATACGACTGGCGGAGGTTGAGTGTTGCGTATTTCATATTACATCAGATATAAACACATTTTTCTAAGGCGCTATTCTATAGGATTTTTTTAAACTTACATATGTTGTACAGAATTTCATGCTCTTTACATCGGTATAAGTTTCCAGAGTGGGATAGAACCAAGAACGACGCAGGAAAGCTTTAAACAAATTGCGGCCGCGCGTCATTAATACGACTGACGGGGGTTGTGTTGCGTATTTCTTATTACATCAGATATAAACACATTTTTCTAAGGCGCTATTCTATAGGATTTTTTCAAACTTACATATGTTGTACAGAATTTCATGCTCTTTGCACTGGTATAAGCTTCCAGAGTGGGATAGAACCATGAACGACGCAGAAAAGCTTTAAACAAATTGCGGCGCGGCGTCATTAATACGACTGACAGGGGTTGTGTTGCATATTCGAGATTACCTAAGATATAAACACATTTTTCTAAGGCGCTATTCTATAGGATTTTTTTAAATTTACATATGTTGTACAGAATTTCATGCTCTTTAAACTGGTATAAGTTTCCAGAGTGGGATAGAACCATGAACGACGCAGAAAAGCTTTAAACAAATTGCGGCCCGGCGTCATTAATACGACTGACGGAGGTTGAGTGTTGCGTATTTCATATTACATCAGATATAAACACATTTTTCTAAGGTGCTATTCTATAGGATGTTTTTAAACTTACATATGTTGTACAGAATTTCATGCTCTTTAAACTGGTATAAGCTTCCAGAGTGGGATGGAACCATGAACGACGCAGAAAAGCTTTAAACAAATTGCGGCGCGGCGTCATTAATACGACTGACGGAGGTTGTGTTGCGTATTTCATATTACATCAGATATAAACACATTTTTCTAAGGCGTTATTCTATAGGATATTTTTAAATTTACATATGTTGTACAGAATTTCATGCTCTTTAAACTGGTATAAGTTTCCAGAGTGGGATAGAACCATGAACGACGCAGGAAAGCTTTAAACAAATTGCGGCCGCGCGTCATTAATACGACTGACGGGGGTTGTGTTGCGTATTTCTTATTACATCAGATATAAACACATTTTTCTAAGGCGCTATTCTATAGGATTTTTTTAAACTTACATATGTTATACAGAATTTCATGCTCTTTAATCTAGTATAAGTCCCCAGAGTGGGATAGAACCATGAACGACGCAGGAAGGCTTTAAACAAATTGCGTCTCGCGGCGTCATTAATACGACTGACAGAGGTTGTGTTGCATATTCCAGATTACCTAAGATATAAACACATTTTTCTCAGGCGCTATTCTATAGGATTTTTTAAAATTTACATATGTTGTACAGAATTTCATGCTCTTTAATCTGGTATAAGTTTCCAGAGTGGGATAGAACCATGAACGACGCAGGAAAGCTTTAAACAAATTGCGGCGCGGCGTCATTAATACGACTGACGGAGGTTGTGTTGCGTATTTCTTATTAAATCAGATATAAACACATTTTTCTAAGGCGCTATTCTATAGGTTTTTTTTAATGTACATATGTTGTACAGAATTTCATGCTCTTTAAACTGGTATAAGTTTCCAGAGTGGGATAGAACCATGAACGACGCAGGAAAGCTTTAAACAAATTGCGGCCCGCGTCATTAATACGACTGACGGGGGTGTGTTGCTATTTCTTATTACATCAGATATAAACACATTTTTCTAAGGCGCTATTCTATAGGATTTTTTTAAACTTACATATGTTGTACAGAATTTCATTCTCTTTACACTGGTATAAGTTTCCAGAGTGGGATAGAAACATGAACGACGCAGGAAAGCTTTAAACAAATTGCGGCGCGGCGTCATTAATACGACTGGCGGAGGTTGAGTGTTGCGTATTTCATATTACATCAGATATAAACACATTTTTCTAAGGCGCTATTCTATAGGATTTTTTTAAACTTACATATGTTGTACAGAATTTCATGCTCTTTACACTGGTATAAGTTTCCAGAGTGGGATAGAACCATGAACGACGCAGGAAAGCTTTAAACAAATTGCGGCCGCGCGTCATTAATACGACTGACGGGGGTTGTGTTGCGTATTTCTTATTACATCAGATATAAACACATTTTTTAAAGGCGCTATTCTATAGGATTTTTTCAAACTTACATATGTTATACAGAATTTCATGCTCTTTACACTGGTATAAGTTTCCAGAGTGGGATAGAACCATGAACGACGCAGAAAAGCTTTAAACAAATTGCGGCGCGGCGTCATTAATACGACTGACAGGGGTTGTGTTGCATATTCGAGATTACCTAAGATATAAACACATTTTTCTAAGGCGCTATTCTATAGGATTTTTTTAAACTTACATATGTTGTACAGAATTTCATGCTCTTTAAACTGGTATAAGTTTCCAGAGTGGGATAGAACCATGAACGACGCAGGAAAGCTTTAAACAAATTGCGGCCCGGCGTCATTAATACGACTGACGGAGGTTGAGTGTTGCGTATTTCATATTACATCAGATATAAACACATTTTTCTAAGGTGCTATTCTATAGGATGTTTTTAAACTTACATATGTTGTACAGAATTTCATGCTCTTTACACTGGTATAAGTTTCCAGAGTGGGATAGAACCATAAACGACGCAGAAAAGCTTTAAACAAATTGCGGCGCGGCGTCATTAATACGACTGACAGGGGTTGTGTTTGCGTATTTCATATTACATCAGATATAAACACATTTTTCTAAGGCGCTATTCTATAGGATTTTTTTAATTACATATGTTATACAGAATTTCATGCTCTTTACACTGGTATAAGTTTCCAGAGTGGGATAGAACCATGAACGACGCAGGAAAGCTTTAAACAAATTGCGGCCGCGCGTCATTAATACGACTGACGGGGGTTGTGTTGCGTATTTCTTATTACATCAGATATAAACACATTTTTTAAAGGCGCTATTCTATAGGATTTTTTCAAACTTACATATGTTATACAGAATTTCATGCTCTTTACACTGGTATAAGTTTCCAGAGTGGGATAGAACCATGAACGACGCAGAAAAGCTTTAAACAAATTGCGGCGCGGCGTCATTAATACGACTGACAGGGGTTGTGTGTTGCGTATTTCATATTACATCAGATATAAACACATTTTTCTAAGGCGCTATTCTATAGGATTTTTTTAAACTTACATATGTTGTACAGAATTTCATGCTCTTACACTGGTATAAGTTTCCAGAGTGGGATAGAACCATGAACGACGCAGGAAAGCTTTAAACAAATTGCGGCCCGGCGTCATTAATACGACTGACGGAGGTTGAGTGTTGCGTATTTCATATTACATCAGATATAAACACATTTTTCTAAGGCGCTATTCTATAGGATTTTTTAAAATTTACATATGTTGTACAGAATTTCATGCTCTTTACACTGGTATAAGTTTCCAGAGTGGGATAGAACCATGAACGACGCAGAAAAGCTTTAAACAAATTGCGGCGCGGCGTCATTAATACGACTGACGGGGTTGGTGTGCGTATTTCATATTACATCAGATATAAACACATTTTTCTAAGGCGCTATTCTATAGGATTTTTTAAACTTACATATGTTGTACAGAATTTCATATCTTTAATCTGGATAAGTTTCCAGAGTGGATAGAACCATGAACGACGCAGGAAAGCTTTAAACAAATTGCGGCCGCGCGTCATTAATACGACTGACGGGGTTGTGTGCTATTTCTTATTACATCAGATATAAACACATTTTTCTAAGCATTCTATAGATTTTTCAAAATCTTACAGTTGTACAGAATTTCATGTTTATCTTAGGTAATCTGGAATATGCAACACAACCCCGTCAGTCGTATTAATGACGCCGCGCCGCAATTTGTTTAAAGCTTTTTCTGCGTCGTTCATGGTTCTATCCCACTCTGGAAACTTATACCAGTTTAAAGAGCATGAAATTCTGTACAACATATGTAAATTTAAAAAATCCTATAGAATAGCGCCTTAGAAAAATGTGTTTATATCTGATGTAATATGAAATACGCAACACAACCCCCGTCAGTCGTATTAATGACGCGGGCCGCAATTTGTTTAAAGCTTTCTGCGTCGTTCATGGTTCTATCCCACTCTGGAAACTTATACCAGTTTAAAGAGCATGAAATTCTGTACAACATATGTAAATTTAAAAAATCCTATAGAATAGCGCCTTAGAAAAATGTGTTTATATCTTAGGTAATCTGGAATATGCAACACAACCCCCGTCAGTCGTATTAATGACGCCGCGCCGCAATTTGTTTAAAGCTTTTCTGCGTCGTTCATGGTTCTATCCCACTCTGGAAACTTATACCAGTGTTAAAGAGCATGAAATTCTGTACAACATATGTAAATTTAAAAAAATCCTATAGAATAGCGCCTTAGAAAAATGTGTTTATATCTGATGTAATCTGAAATACGCAACACAACCCCCGTCAGTCGTATTAATGACGCGGGCCGCAATTTGTTTAAAGCTTTCCTGCGTCGTTCATGGTTCTATCCCACTCTGGAAACTTATACCAGTTTAAAGAGCATGAAATTCTGTATAACATATGTAATTAAAAAATCCTATAGAATAGCGCCTTAGAAAAATGTGTTTATATCTTAGGTAATCTGAATATGCAACACAACCCCCGTCAGTCGTATTAATGACGCCGCGCCGCAATTTGTTTAAAGCTTTTCTGCGTCGTTCATGGTTCTATCCCACTCTGGAAACTTATACCAGTGTAAAGAGCATGAAATTCTGTACAACATATGTAAGTTTAAAAAAATCCTATAGAATAGCGCCTTAGAAAAATGTGTTTATATCTGATGTAATATGAAATACGCAACACAACCTCCGTCAGTCGTATTAATGACGCCGGGCCGCAATTTGTTTAAAGCTTTCCTGCGTCGTTCATGGTTCTATCCCACTCTGGAAACTTATACCAGTTTAAAGAGCGTGAAATTCTGTATAACATATGTACATTAAAAAAATCCTATAGAATAGCGCCTTAGAAAAATGTGTTTATATCTTAGGTAATCTGGAATATGCAACACAACCCCCGTCAGTCGTATTAATGACGCCGCGCCGCAATTTGTTTAAAGCTTTCTGCGTCGTTCATGGTTCTATCCCACTCTGGAAACTTATACCAGTTAAAGAGCATGAAATTCTGTACAACATATGTAAGTTTAAAAAAATCCTATAGAATAGCGCCTTAGAAAAATGTGTTTATATCTGATGTAATATGAAATACGCAACACTCAACCTCCGTCAGTCGTATTAATGACGCGCGGCCGCAATTTGTCTAAAGCTTTCCTGCGTCGTTCATGGTTCTATCCCACTCTGGAAACTTATACCAGTTTAAAGAGCGTGAAATTCTGTATAACATATGTACATTAAAAAAAATCCTATAGAATAGCGCCTTAGAAAAATGTGTTTATATCTTAGGTAATCTGGAATATGCAACACAACCCCCGTCAGTCGTATTAATGACGCCGCGCCGCAATTTGTTTAAAGCTTTTCTGCGTCGTTCATGGTTCTATCCCACTCTGGAAACTTATACCAGTGTAAAGAGCATGAAATTCTGTACAACATATGTAAGTTTAAAAAAATCCTATAGAATAGCGCCTTAGAAAAATGTGTTTATATCTGATGTAATATGAAATACGCAACACTCAACCTCCGTCAGTCGTATTAATGACGCCGGGCCGCAATTTGTTTAAAGCTTTCCTGCGTCGTTCATGGTTCTATCCCACTCTGGAAGCTTATACCAGTTTAAAGAGCGTGAAATTCTGTATAACATATGTACATTAAAAAATCCTATAGAATAGCGCCTTAGAAAAATGTGTTTATATCTTAGGTAATCTGGAATATGCAACACAACCCCCGTCAGTCGTATTAATGACGCCGCGCCGCAATTTGTTTAAAGCTTTCCTGCGTCGTTCATGGTTCTATCCCACTCTGGAAACTTATACCAGTGTAAAGAGCATGAAATTCTGTACAACATATGTAAGTTTAAAAAAATCCTATAGAATAGCGCCTTAGAAAAATGTGTTTATATCTGATGTAATATGAAATACGCAACACTCAACCTCCGTCAGTCGTATTAATGACGCCGGGCCGCAATTTGTCTAAAGCTTTCCTGCGTCGTTCATGGTTCTATCCCACTCTGGAAACTTATACCAGTTTAAAGAGCGTGAAATTCTGTATAACATATGTACATTAAAAAAAATCCTATAGAATAGCGCCTTAGAAAAATGTGTTTATATCTTAGGTAATCTGGAATATGCAACACAACCCCCGTCAGTCGTATTAATGACGCCGCGCCGCAATTTGTTTAAAGCTTTTCTGCGTCGTTCATGGTTCTATCTCACTCTGGAAACTTATACCAGTGTAAAGAGCATGAAATTCTGTACAACATATGTAAGTTTAAAAAAATCCTATAGAATAGCGCCTTAGAAAAATGTGTTTATATCTGATGTAATATGAAATACGCAACACTCAACCTCCGTCAGTCGTATTAATGACGCCGGGCCGCAATTTGTTTAAAGCTTTCCTGCGTCGTTCATGGTTCTATCCCACTCTGGAAACTTATACCAGTTTAAAGAGCGTGAAATTCTGTATAACATATGTACATTAAAAAAATCCTATAGAATAGCGCCTTAGAAAAATGTGTTTATATCTTAGGTAATCTGGAATATGCAACACAACCCCCGTCAGTCGTATTAATGACGCCGGGCCGCAATTTGTTTAAAGCTTTCCTGCGTCGTTCATGGTTCTATCCCACTCTGGAAACTTATACCAGTTTAAAGAGCATGAAATTCTGTACAACATATGTACATTAAAAAAATCCTATAGAATAGCGCCTTAGAAAAATGTGTTTATATCTTAGGTAATCTGGAATATGCAACACAACCCCCGTCAGTCGTATTAATGACGCCGCGCCGCAATTTGTTTAAAGCTTTTCTGCGTCGTTCATGGTTCTATCCCACTCTGGAAACTTATACCAGTTTAAAGAGCATGAAATTCTGTACAACATATGTAAGTTTAAAAAAATCCTATAGAATAGCGCCTTAGAAAAATGTGTTTATATCTGATGTAATATGAAATACGCAACACTCAACCTCCGTCAGTCGTATTAATGACGCCGGGCCGCAATTTGTTTAAAGCTTTCCTGCGTCGTTCATGGTTCTATCCCACTCTGGAAACTTATACCAGTTTAAAGAGCGTGAAATTCTGTAGAACATATGTACATTAAAAAAATCCTATAGAATAGCGCCTTAGAAAAATGTGTTTATATCTTAGGTAATCTGGAATATGCAACACAACCCCCGTCAGTCGTATTAATGACGCCGCGCCGCAATTTGTTTAAAGCTTTTCTGCGTCGTTCATGGTTCTATCCCACTCTGGAAACTTATACCAGTGTAAAGAGCATGAAATTCTGTACAACATATGTAAGTTTAAAAAAATACTATAGAATAGCGCCTTAGAAAAATGTGTTTATATCTGATGTAATATGAAATACGCAACACTCAACCTCCGTCAGTCGTATTAATGACGCCGGGCCGCAATTTGTTTAAAGCTTTCCTGCGTCGTTCATGGTTCTATCCCACTCTGGAAACTTATACCAGTTTAAAGAGCGTGAAATTCTGTATAACATATGTACATTAAAAAAAATCCTATAGAATAGCGCCTTAGAAAAATGTGTTTATATCTTAGGTAATCTGGAATATGCAACACAACCCCCGTCAGTCGTATTAATGACGCCGGGCCGCAATTTGTTTAAAGCTTTCCTGCGTCGTTCATGGTTCTATCCCACTCTGGAAACTTATACCAGTATAAAGAGCATGAAATTCTGTACAACATATGTAAGTTTAAAAAAATCCTATAGAATAGCGCCTTAGAAAAATGTGTTTATATCTGATGTAATAAGAAATACGCAACACAACCCCCGTCAGTCGTATTAATGACGCGCGGCCGCAATTTGTTTAAAGCTTTCCTGCGTCGTTCATGGTTCTATCCCACTCTGGAAACTTATACCAGTTTAAAGAGCGTGAAATTCTGTATAACATATGTACATTAAAAAAAATCCTATAGAATAGCGCCTTAGAAAAATGTGTTTATATCTTAGGTAATCTGGAATATGCAACACAACCCCCGTCAGTCGTATTAATGACGCCGCGCCGCAATTTGTTTAAAGCTTTTCCGCGTCGTTCATGGTTCTATCCCACTCTGGAAACTTATACCAGTGTAAAGAGCATGAAATTCTGTACAACATATGTAAGTTTAAAAAAATACTATAGAATAGCGCCTTAGAAAAATGTGTTTATATCTGATGTAATATGAAATACGCAACACTCAACCTCCGTCAGTCGTATTAATGACGCCGGGCCGCAATTTGTTTAAAGCTTTCCTGCGTCGTTCATGGTTCTATCCCACTCTGGAAACTTATACCAGTTTAAAGAGCGTGAAATTCTGTATAACATATGTACATTAAAAAAATCCTATAGAATAGCGCCTTAGAAAAATGTGTTTATATCTTAGGTAATCTGGAATATGCAACACAACCCCCGTCAGTCGTATTAATGACGCCGCGCCGCAATTTGTTTAAAGCTTTCCTGCGTCGTTCATGGTTCTATCCCACTCTGGAAACTTATACCAGTGTAAAGAGCATGAAATTCTGTACAACATATGTAAGTTTAAAAAAATCCTATAGAATAGCGCCTTAGAAAAATGTGTTTATATCTGATGTAATATGAAATACGCAACACTCAACCTCCGTCAGTCGTATTAATGACGCCGGGCCGCAATTTGTTTAAAGCTTTCCTGCGTCGTTCATGGTTCTATCCCACTCTGGAAACTTATACCAGTTTAAAGAGCGTGAAATTCTGTAGAACATATGTACATTAAAAAAAATCCTATAGAATAGCGCCTTAGAAAAATGTGTTTATATCTTAGGTAATCTGGAATATGCAACACAACCCCCGTCAGTCGTATTAATGACGCCGCGCCGCAATTTGTTTAAAGCTTTTCTGCGTCGTTCATGGTTCTATCTCACTCTGGAAACTTATACCAGTGTAAAGAGCATGAAATTCTGTACAACATATGTAAGTTTAAAAAAATTCTATTGAATAGCGCCTTAGAAAAATGTGTTTATATCTGATGTAATATGAAATACGCAACACTCAACCTCCGTCAGTCGTATTAATGACGCCGGGCCGCAATTTGTTTAAAGCTTTCCTGCGTCGTTCATGGTTCTATCCCACTCTGGAAACTTATACCAGTTTAAAGAGCGTGAAATTCTGTATAACATATGTACATTAAAAAAAATCCTATAGAATAGCGCCTTAGAAAAATGTGTTTATATCTTAGGTAATCTGGAATATGCAACACAACCCCCGTCAGTCGTATTAATGACGCCGGGCCGCAATTTGTTCAAAGCTTTCCTGCGTCGTTCATGGTTCTATCCCACTCTGGAAACTTATACCAGTTTAAAGAGCGTGAAATTCTGTAGAACATATGTACATTAAAAAAAATCCTATAGAATAGCGCCTTAGAAAAATGTGTTTATATCTTAGGTAATCTGGAATATGCAACACAACCCCCGTCAGTCGTATTAATGACGCCGCGCCGCAATTTGTTTAAAGCTTTTCTGCGTCGTTCATGGTTCTATCCCACTCTGGAAACTTATACCAGTGTAAAGAGCATGAAATTCTGTACAACATATGTAAGTTTAAAAAAATACTATAGAATAGCGCCTTAGAAAAATGTGTTTATATCTGATGTAATATGAAATACGCAACACTCAACCTCCGTCAGTCGTATTAATGACGCCGGGCCGCAATTTGTTTAAAGCTTTCCTGCGTCGTTCATGGTTCTATCCCACTCTGGAAACTTATACCAGTTTAAAGAGCGTGAAATTCTGTATAACATATGTACATTAAAAAAAATCCTATAGAATAGCGCCTTAGAAAAATGTGTTTATATCTTAGGTAATCTGGAATATGCAACACAACCCCCGTCAGTCGTATTAATGACGCCGCGCCGCAGTTTGTTTAAAGCTTTGCTGCGTCGTTCATGGTTCTATCCCACTCTGGAAACTTATACCAGTATAAAGAGCATGAAATTCTGTACAACATATGTAAGTTTAAAAAAATCCTATAGAATAGCGCCTTAGAAAAATGTGTTTATATCTGATGTAATAAGAAATACGCAACACAACCCCCGTCAGTCGTATTAATGACGCGCGGCCGCAATTTGTCTAAAGCTTTCCTGCGTCGTTCATGGTTCTATCCCACTCTGGAAACTTATACCAGTTTAAAGAGCGTAAAATTCTGTAGAACATATGTACATTAAAAAAAATCCTATAGAATAGCGCCTTAGAAAAATGTGTTTATATCTTAGGTAATCTGGAATATGCAACACAACCCCCGTCAGTCGTATTAATGACGCCGCGCCGCAATTTGTTTAAAGCTTTTCTGCGTCGTTCATGGTTCTATCCCACTCTGGAAACTTATACCAGTGTAAAGAGCATGAAATTCTGTACAACATATGTAAGTTTAAAAAAATCCTATAGAATAGCGCCTTAGAAAAATGTGTTTATATCTGATGTAATATGAAATACGCAACACTCAACCTCCGTCAGTCGTATTAATGACGCCGGGCCGCAATTTGTTTAAAGCTTTCCTGCGTCGTTCATGGTTCTATCCCACTCTGGAAACTTATACCAGTTTAAAGAGCGTGAAATTCTGTATAACATATGTACATTAAAAAAAATCCTATAGAATAGCGCCTTAGAAAAATGTGTTTATATCTTAGGTAATCTGGAATATGCAACACAACCCCCGTCAGTCGTATTAATGACGCCGGGCCGCAATTTGTTCAAAGCTTTCCTGCGTCGTTCATGGTTCTATCCCACTCTGGAAACTTATACCAGTATAAAGAGCGTGAAATTCTGTAGAACATATGTACATTAAAAAAAATCCTATAGAATAGCGCCTTAGAAAAATGTGTTTATATCTTAGGTAATCTGGAATATGCAACACAACCCCCGTCAGTCGTATTAATGACGCCGCGCCGCAATTTGTTTAAAGCTTTTCTGCGTCGTTCATGGTTCTATCCCACTCTGGAAACTTATACCAGTGTAAAGAGCATGAAATTCTGTACAACATATGTAAGTTTAAAAAAATACTATAGAATAGCGCCTTAGAAAAATGTGTTTATATCTGATGTAATATGAAATACGCAACACTCAACCTCCGTCAGTCGTATTAATGACGCCGGGCCGCAATTTGTTTAAAGCTTTCCTGCGTCGTTCATGGTTCTATCCCACTCTGGAAACTTATACCAGTTTAAAGAGCGTGAAAATCTGTAGAACATATGTACATTAAAAAAAATCCTATAGAATAGCGCCTTAGAAAAATGTGTTTATATCTTAGGTAATCTGGAATATGCAACACAACCCCCGTCAGTCGTATTAATGACGCCGCGCCGCAATTTGTTTAAAGCTTTTCTGCGTCGTTCATGGTTCTATCCCACTCTGGAAACTTATACCAGTGTAAAGAGCATGAAATTCTGTACAACATATGTAAGTTTAAAAAAATACTATAGAATAGCGCCTTAGAAAAATGTGTTTATATCTGATGTAATATGAAATACGCAACACTCAACCTCCGTCAGTCGTATTAATGACGCCGGGCCGCAATTTGTTTAAAGCTTTCCTGCGTCGTTCATGGTTCTATCCCACTCTGGAAACTTATACCAGTTTAAAGAGCGTGAAATTCTGTATAACATATGTACATTAAAAAAAATCCTAAAGAATAGCGCCTTAGAAAAATGTGTTTATATCTTAGGTAATCTGGAATATGCAACACAACCCCCGTCAGTCGTATTAATGACGCCGCGCCGCAATTTGTTTAAAGCTTTGCTGCGTCGTTCATGGTTCTATCCCACTCTGGAAACTTATACCAGTATAAAGAGCATGAAATTCTGTACAACATATGTAAGTTTAAAAAAATCCTATAGAATAGCGCCTTAGAAAAATGTGTTTATATCTGATGTAATAAGAAATACGCAACACAACCCCCGTCAGTCGTATTAATGACGCGCGGCCGCAATTTGTCTAAAGCTTTCCTGCGTCGTTCATGGTTCTATCCCACTCTGGAAACTTATACCAGTTTAAAGAGCGTGAAATTCTGTATAACATATGTACATTAAAAAAAATCCTATAGAATAGCGCCTTAGAAAAATGTGTTTATATCTTAGGTAATCTGGAATATGCAACACAACCCCCGTCAGTCGTATTAATGACGCCGCGCCGCAATTTGTTTAAAGCTTTTTTGCGTCGTTCATGGTTCTATCCCACTCTGGAAACTTATACCAGTGTAAGAGCATGAAAGTCTGTACAACATAATTATGTAAGTTTAAAAAAATCCTATAGAATAGCGCCTTAGAAAAATGTGTTTATATCTGATGTAATATGAAATACGCAACACTCAACCTCCGTCAGTCGTATTAATGACGCCGGGCCGCAATTTGTTTAAAGCTTTCCTGCGTCGTTCATGGTTCTATCCCACTCTGGAAACTTATACCAGTTTAAAGAGCGTGAAATTCTGTATAACATATGTACATTAATAAATATCCTATAGAATAGCGCCTTAGAAAACTGTGTTTATATCTTAGGTAATCTGGAATATGCAACACAACCCCCGTCAGTCGTATTAATGACGCCGCGCCGCAATTTGTTTAAAGGTTTCCTGCGTCGTTCATGGTTCTATCCCACTCTGGAAACTTATACCAGTGTAAAGAGCATGAAATTCTGTACAACATATGTAAGTTTAAAAAAATCCTATAGAATAGCGCCTTAGAAAAATGTGTTTATATCTGATGTAATATGAAATACGCAACACTCAACCTCCGTCAGTCGTATTAATGACGCCGGGCCGCAATTTGTTCAAAGCTTTCCTGCGTCGTTCATGGTTCTATCCCACTCTGGAAACTTATACCAGTTTAAAGAGCGTGAAATTCTGTAGAACATATGTACATTAAAAAAAATCCTATAGAATAGCGCCTTAGAAAAATGTGTTTATATCTTAGGTAATCTGGAATATGCAACACAACCCCCGTCAGTCGTATTAATGACGCCGCGCCGCAATTTGTTTAAAGCTTTTCTGCGTCGTTCATGGTTCTATCTCACTCTGGAAACTTATACCAGTGTAAAGAGCATGAAATTCTGTACAACATATGTAAGTTTAAAAAAATACTATAGAATAGCGCCTTAGAAAAATGTGTTTATATCTGATGTAATATGAAATACGCAACACTCAACCTCCGTCAGTCGTATTAATGACGCCGGGCCGCAATTTGTTTAAAGCTTTCCTGCGTCGTTCATGGTTCTATCCCACTCTGGAAACTTATACCAGTTTAAAGAGCGTGAAATTCTGTAGAACATATGTACATTAAAAAAAATCCTATAGAATAGCGCCTTAGAAAAATGTGTTTATATCTTAGGTAATCTGGAATATGCAACACAACCCCCGTCAGTCGTATTAATGACGCCGGGCCGCAATTTGTTCAAAGCTTTCCTGCGTCGTTCATGGTTCTATCCCACTCTGGAAACTTATACCAGTTTAAAGAGCGTGAAATTCTGTAGAACATATGTACATTAAAAAAAATCCTATAGAATAGCGCCTTAGAAAAATGTGTTTATATCTTAGGTAATCTGGAATATGCAACACAACCCCCGTCAGTCGTATTAATGACGCCGCGCCGCAATTTGTTTAAAGCTTTTCTGCGTCGTTCATGGTTCTATCCCACTCTGGAAACTTATACCAGTGTAAAGAGCATGAAATTCTGTACAACATATGTAAGTTTAAAAAAATACTATAGAATAGCGCCTTAGAAAAATGTGTTTATATCTGATGTAATATGAAATACGCAACACTCAACCTCCGTCAGTCGTATTAATGACGCCGGGCCGCAATTTGTTTAAAGCTTTCCTGCGTCGTTCATGGTTCTATCCCACTCTGGAAACTTATACCAGTTTAAAGAGCGTGAAATTCTGTATAACATATGTACATTAAAAAAAATCCTATAGAATAGCGCCTTAGAAAAATGTGTTTATATCTTAGGTAATCTGGAATATGCAACACAACCCCCGTCAGTCGTATTAATGACGCCGCGCCGCAGTTTGTTTAAAGCTTTGCTGCGTCGTTCATGGTTCTATCCCACTCTGGAAACTTATACCAGTATAAAGAGCATGAAATTCTGTACAACATATGTAAGTTTAAAAAAATCCTATAGAATAGCGCCTTAGAAAAATGTGTTTATATCTGATGTAATAAGAAATACGCAACACAACCCCCGTCAGTCGTATTAATGACGCGCGGCCGCAATTTGTTTAAAGCTTTCCTGCGTCGTTCATGGTTCTATCCCACTCTGGAAACTTATACCAGTTTAAAGAGCGTAAAATTCTGTAGAACATATGTACATTAAAAAAAATCCTATAGAATAGCGCCTTAGAAAAATGTGTTTATATCTTAGGTAATCTGGAATATGCAACACAACCCCCGTCAGTCGTATTAATGACGCCGCGCCGCAATTTGTTTAAAGCTTTTCTGCGTCGTTCATGGTTCTATCCCACTCTGGAAACTTATACCAGTGTAAAGAGCATGAAATTCTGTACAACATATGTAAGTTTAAAAAAATCCTATAGAATAGCGCCTTAGAAAAATGTGTTTATATCTGATGTAATATGAAATACGCAACACTCAACCTCCGTCAGTCGTATTAATGACGCCGGGCCGCAATTTGTTTAAAGCTTTCCTGCGTCGTTCATGGTTCTATCCCACTCTGGAAACTTATACCAGTTTAAAGAGCGTGAAATTCTGTATAACATATGTACATTAAAAAAAATCCTATAGAATAGCGCCTTAGAAAAATGTGTTTATATCTTAGGTAATCTGGAATATGCAACACAACCCCCGTCAGTCGTATTAATGACGCCGCGCCGCAATTTGTTTAAAGCTTTGCTGCGTCGTTCATGGTTCTATCCCACTCTGGAAACTTATACCAGTATAAAGAGCATGAAATTCTGTACAACATATGTAAGTTTAAAAAAATCCTATAGAATAGCGCCTTAGAAAAATGTGTTTATATCTGATGTAATAAGAAATACGCAACACAACCCCCGTCAGTCGTATTAATGACGCGCGGCCGCAATTTGTCTAAAGCTTTCCTGCGTCGTTCATGGTTCTATCCCACTCTGGAAACTTATACCAGTTTAAAGAGCGTGAAATTCTGTATAACATATGTACATTAAAAAAAATCCTATAGAATAGCGCCTTAGAAAAATGTGTTTATATCTTAGGTAATCTGGAATATGCAACACAACCCCCATCAGTCGTATTAATGACGCCGCGCCGCAATTTGTTTAAAGCTTTTTTGCGTCGTTCATGGTTCTATCCCACTCTGGAAACTTATACCAGTGTAAAGAGCATGAAAGTCTGTACAACATAATTATGTAAGTTTAAAAAAATCCTATAGAATAGCGCCTTAGAAAAATGTGTTTATATCTGATGTAATATGAAATACGCAACACTCAACCTCCGTCAGTCGTATTAATGACGCCGGGCCGCAATTTGTTTAAAGCTTTCCTGCGTCGTTCATGGTTCTATCCCACTCTGGAAACTTATACCAGTTTAAAGAGCGTGAAATTCTGTATAACATATGTACTTTAAAAAATATCCTATAGAATAGCGCCTTAGAAAACTGTGTTTATATCTTAGGTAATCTGGAATATGCAACACAACCCCCGTCAGTCGTATTAATGACGCCGCGCCGCAATTTGTTTAAAGCTTTCCTGCGTCGTTCATGGTTCTATCCCACTCTGGAAACTTATACCAGTGTAAAGAGCATGAAATTCTGTACAATATATGTAAGTTTAAAAAAATCCTATAGAATAGCGCCTTAGAAAAATGTGTTTATATCTGATGTAATATGAAATACGCAACACTCAACCTCCGTCAGTCGTATTAATGACGCCGGGCCGCAATTTGTTCAAAGCTTTCCTGCGTCGTTCATGGTTCTATCCCACTCTGGAAACTTATACCAGTTTAAAGAGCGTGAAATTCTGTATAACATATGTACATTAAAAAAAATCCTATAGAATAGCGCCTTAGAAAAATGTGTTTATATCTTAGGTAATCTGGAATATGCAACACAACCCCCGTCAGTCGTATTAATGACGCCGCGCCGCAATTTGTTTAAAGCTTTTCTGCGTCGTTCATGGTTCTATCCCACTCTGGAAACTTATACCAGTGTAAAGAGCATGAAATTCTGTACAATATATGTAAGTTTAAAAAAATCCTATAGAATAGCGCCTTAGAAAAATGTGTTTATATCTGATGTAATATGAAATACGCAACACTCAACCTCCGTCAGTCGTATTAATGACGCCGGGCCGCAATTTGTTCAAAGCTTTCCTGCGTCGTTCATGGTTCTATCCCACTCTGGAAACTTATACCAGTTTAAAGAGCGTGAAATTCTGTATAACATATGTACATTAAAAAAAATCCTATAGAATAGCGCCTTAGAAAAATGTGTTTATATCTTAGGTAATCTGGAATATGCAACACAACCCCCGTCAGTCGTATTAATGACGCCGCGCCGCAATTTGTTTAAAGCTTTTCTGCGTCGTTCATGGTTCTATCCCACTCTGGAAACTTATACCAGTGTAAAGAGCATGAAATTCTGTACAACATATGTAAGTTTAAAAAAATCCTATAGAATAGCGCCTTAGAAAAATGTGTTTATATCTGATGTAATATGAAATACGCAACACTCAACCTCCGTCAGTCGTATTAATGACGCCGCGCCGCAATTTGTTTAAAGCTTTCCTGCGTCGTTCATGGTTCTATCCCACTCTGGAAACTTATACCAGTTTAAAGAGCATGAAATTCTGTACAACATATGTAAGTTTAAAAAAATCCTATAGAATAGCGCCTTAGAAAAATGTGTTTATATCTGATGTAATAAGAAATACGCCACACAACCACCGTCAGTCGTATTAATGACGCCGCGCCGCAATTTGTTTAAAGCTTTTCTGCGTCGTTCATGGTTCTATCCCACTCTGGAAACTTATACCAGTGTAAAGAGCATGAAATTCTGTACAACATATGTAAGTTTAAAAAAATACTATAGAATAGCGCCTTAGAAAAATGTGTTTATATCTGATGTAATATGAAATACGCAACACTCAACCTCCGTCAGTCGTATTAATGACGCCGCGCCGCAATTTGTTTAAAGCTTTCCTGCGTCGTTCATGGTTCTATCCCACTCTGGAAACTTATACCAGTTTAAAGAGCATGAAATTCTGTACAACATATGTAAGTTTAAAAAAATCCTATAGAATAGCGCCTTAGAAAAATGTGTTTATATCTGATGTAATAAGAAATACGCCACACAACCACCGTCAGTCGTATTAATGACGCCGCGATGCAATTTGTTTAAAGCCTTCCTGTCTCGTTCATGGTTCTATCCCACTCTGGAAACTTATACCAGATTAAAGAACATAAAATTCTGTACAACATATGTAAATTTAAAAAATCCTATAGAATAGCGCCTTAGAAAAATGTGTTTATATCTGAGGTAATCTGGAATATGCAACACAACCCCCGTCAGTCGTATTAATGACGCGGGCCGCAATTTGTTTAAAGCCTTCCTACGTCGTTCATGGTTCTATCCCACTCTGGAAACTTATACCAGATTAAAGAGCATGAAATTCTGTACAACATATGTAAATTTTAAAAAATCCTATAGAATAACGCCTTAGAAAAATGTGTTTATATCTGATGTATTATGAAATACGAAACACAACCCCCGTCAGTCGTATTAATGACGCGCGCCGCAATTTGTTTAAAGCCTTCCTGCGTCGTTCATGGTTCTATCCCACTCTGGAAACTTATATCTGATTAAAGAGCATGAAATTCTGTACAACATATGTAAATTTAAAAAAATCCTATAGAATAGCGCCTCAGAAAAATGTGTTTATATCTTAGGTAATCTGGAATATGCAACACAACCCCCGTCAGTCGTATTAATGACGCGGGCCGCAATTTGTTTAAAGCCTTTCTGCGTCGTTCATGGTTCTATTCCACTCTGGAAACTTATACCAGATTAAAGAGCATGAAATTCTGTACGAGATATGTAAATTTGAAAAAATTCTATCGAATAGCGCCTGAGAAAATTGTGTTTTTGTATGATATTCTGTAACAGCGACCACCTGATGAATATGGAGATAACTTCACAATGAGATGTGATAATTGAATCGACGGCTGAATCGAAGGCTGAATCGAAGGCTGAATCGAAGGCTGAATGTGGTGCATACTTCACAGTGGTATATCAACAAAGGTTAGGGAAGTAACATGACAACAGATTAACATCAATATATTATTGAACGCATATTGATAAACTACTGTGCCTATAAGCTTACCTTAGAGCGACATATGGCTTGCTCTTGTCCGCCTTCATGTGCTGTGGTAAATAGGCCGTCTTAGCACCGATATCTCGGTATATAAATGCCTTCCCAATCTTGGGGAAATGCTCTCCCGCCGTCAGTACTCGACAAGCACTGATTCTCGCAGACAAATCAACATTCATTTGCCGCAAAGGGACATCATCGTTGCTTTTTAAAGCACACAACACACGATCTAACAAGTTTGTAGAAGCCATGAATCGATCGAACAGAATTAGCAGACCGCATTTTGCAGGCTTCCGGTACAGCATACTTTCGGCAAAGCAATCAACCAATCAGATTCAACGATTCGCCTCGTTTTGGCCAATCACAATGGCTAAATCGGCCTAAATCCTGCAAAAATCTAAACCAGTCAGCGCTCGAGTTTTGGCTGTTTTGGACCAATGAGAATGGCTAAATCGGCCTAAATCCTGCAAAAATCTAAACCAGTCAGCGCTCGCGATTTGGCTGTTTTGGACCAATGAGAATGGCTAAATCGGCCTAAATCCTGCAAGAATCGGCCTAAATCCTGCAAAATCTAAACCACTCAGCGCTCGCGTTTTGATTGTGTTGGCCCAATGAGAATGGCTAAATCGGCCTAAATCCTGCAACACGTAACGTTACGTAATGTTACTTCACTTCTAAACATAAATATAATATAAAATACAATTTTCGCTTAACAATTTTCACGTTAGTCATCTGACTTATTTGACTAACGCTAAATCCGCCCCTGAAAATGGTCAGTGTCATGTTTCAGTGCAAGAAGAAAAGTCGTAGTTGTTCGTGTTATTTATAAACAATGAAGAAAGAACACTTACATTATATCATACCATGAATTGTTATTTTGGTAATGATATGATCATATAATGTAGATTAACAGTTAACATTATATCAAACCATGAGTTGCCGTTTTAGTCATGATTTGATATAATGCAAAGACGGCAATTTCATTATTTGAAATCATGGACCGCTGGGTAAGTCATGGTTTCATATAAACAATGCGCTATTTCATTATATCAAACCATGACTAAATTTAAATTTAAATTTAGTCATTGTTTTAGTCATTAAAATCAAATTTACTCATTGTTTGATATAATGCAATACGAACACTTTCATTATATCAAACCACGACTTGCGAATATACTCATGGTTTGATATAACGCAATTTGATGCGCCATCTGTCCAAAAATCAATTTGAGTTGCGAATTTACTCATGGTTTGATATAATGCAATTTGATGGTTTGATATAATGCAATTTAAGCCAATATCCGGTTTAAGGAGACTGAGAACTAACGGCCAAAGCGCGCCAAGATCACTTTCGCGCTTTCGCTTCGAACCTTCGTTCGAGCTTTCGTCTTCTTAGATTAATAGTTTTAATTTCTCCTAATGGAAAGCAACGAGCAGGAACTAGCGGGTGCCATATCTAGAGCTGTAGCAGGAGCTGTGAGCTCTATATTGGCCCAGAGACCCAGTGCATCGAGACAGAGCGCGTCGGCGACGTCAACGAATAATACAAATACAGTCGTCACAGAGGCTGAGCAATCACGAGTGTCAGACGTTGATCACGTGCGTATCGCTAGACTAAAGATAGATAATTACTAAACTTAATGTGTTATTACCACGTACATGTGTGATATTTGAACAGTCCTAGTATTCTGATGTGACAAATAATAAAATTTTGGTTCAACATGAAAAAAAAATTATTAAGCCCCCATCCTATCTTTAGCCCCCACCCCCCTTTTAATAAGCCAACAGGGGTCTGAATAGAGGAAATATGGTAATTGCACTGTATAATAAAGAAATATGATAAAAATCAAATTATTTGCATTGCTGCAATACATATATTCAAAGCACACTTTGCTATGTGTAGATTTCGGTTTAATTACTCATGCCCTGCGATGACAACTTTGTATGAAATCCCTTAACTCTGGGAGAGGGACAAAGTGTCAAATGCCCCTGCACAGTGTTCCAAGGGAGGTTATGGGCACACTACATAACCATGATGTTATGCAATACAATCCCAATCAATGTTTTCGTTATAGTCTTTAGCATTTGACATTTTAACAAGACGCCTCAAGGCTCTCAAAATAATATTATATTCCTTAAGGTACAAGGGAGAACTAGGTTTAAATACATATTTGTTTTGGGTATTTGTGCCTGTTTGATTAGAGTTATGGTTGTTTGAGCGTTAAGGGAAGCACGGGTGGCGTGTGTTGTTAGGGCGCTGCCGCTCACCGCTGTAGTTAAGCCCAGTTGGACGGGGTTAGTACTTGGATGGGCGACCGTCTGGGAATAGCTCCGTTCTCAAACTTGAATGTGAGTAGAGTTTAGTTGGTCTCTCCTGTGCTTCGAGCGTTTTTCGCAGTGTTCTGAGGTTTTCCTCCCTCCGTAAAATCAACACTTAGGTCTTAGTTCATGTCGTGCACTGTTAACATGAGCCTCTGGCTCGGATGATTGGGCGACCACATCCTGTGTTTACGACGTTAAATAAATCATTACTCATTACTCATTACTCATTCATATTATTACTGTAGGTGAATGGTAGTCAGTCAAATGTAAATGGGAGCCATAGGTGAGTCTTTGGTTGTTACCCTCTTAGCCCTCTTTAGAATTATATAAGAATTGTATGCTGGTAATTAATTCCCAATGCAGCCAAATAATAAACCCAACATGGTTTAAAGGTTTATTGCTACTCTGGCTTAAAAAATTTTGAATATACAGTACATGTAACTTAAAAATTTACTGTTAATGTTTCAATCTACTTGTCTTCATCAGGTCATTACAGCTAGCTCAGTTAGTTATTCCAGATCACCACAGTATGCTACATAATATTTGATTATATTTTTGTAATAGTGTTTCTTATATATTCTGACATGAAATAAGAATCTTTCCTTAGGTTCAAAAACTTAAATACAGAGTAACATTGAACTGGTGAACATATGTACCGCACATAACAATTATAAATACAGCAATTACTTAACCTTGGTAATTGGCAGATTTGTTGAGAATTAGTCATTTTATAATTAGGATAACATTTGAAATTCTGATGATTTTATAGTGCAGTGGGACGTCCACAGAATGCTGTATCCAAGGAAGATATAGAGTCCCTACTCAACCTAAGAGTTCCATTAACCATTGTTGCTAGAAGGTTGGGTCTATCACGGTCAAGCCTGTACAGTAAAATAAAACAGTTTGGACTTGAAGTGCCTAAGTTTTCTAATGCCAGTGATGATGCTTTAACCTCTACAATCAGGTCAATTAAGAAAGATCACCCCAACTGTGGAGAAAAAGTGGTTCATGGCCATCTTCGTTCTCGGGGAGTCCATGTTCAGCGTGCAAAGGTTAGGAATACAATTCGCCAGATTGATCCTGAGGGAGTGGCTTCCAGACGCCGCAGAGCTTTGAGTCGAAGAGAATATAGTGTCCCATGTCCCCTCTACTTATGGCATGTAGATGGAAATCACAAACGGTGTAAATCATCTTTAGAATATTTTTGTTATTATTTTAATATCGCTGATTTTTACTTTATTTTTTTTTCTTCTTCCAATTAGTTACTTAACTCTGAAAAGCCCCTTGGGGACGAGTTAATAAATGTGTATGTATGTATGTATGTATGTATGTATGTATGTATGTATGTATGTATGTATGTATGTATGTATGTATGTATGTATGTATGTATGTATGTATGTATGTATGTATGTATGTATGTATGTATGTATGTATGTATGTATGTATGTATGTATGTATGTATGTATGTATGTATGTATGTATGTATGTATGTATGTATGTATGTATGTATGTATGTATGTATGTACTGTTGTTTTATACTATAAATACAAGCGCGCGGTGACTGCATATTTACATGCAATACTTTCTCGTGTTCATCTCAGCATCACGTAATCAAACTATACAAGGTGTTTATACTCTAATAATTCCAGAACGCGTTTCGACTTTGTCGCCTAAACGACAAGCTTTCCAAGGACGAAGAAACAGTGTCAGCGCTTGTTTGGCTTCGGATTAAAGATCTTTCTGAAATCTGAATGCCCTTTTAACTATTAAATGTTTGAAGTGTTTACGTGTTAGGCGCTCGGCCAAGATGTTTTAGCCATAGGTTTACACGCAGAAATCCACCGTGCTTGGCACTGTTTATGTTACATGTAGACGTATTCAATACTTATTCAAAAAACGCGTTGAACATTGATTTATTGAGACGTATCAATGGATATGTTACCAGAGTCTAAAACATGGACATATAAAACATAAAAATATCATATTCTTTAACAATGCGATTAGCGTCCACGTTTCCTGTTTTTGCCGATTTACCTAACATTTTAGTATTAGGGGTTAGAGATTGCCAGATTTGGGGGGGGGGGGTGGGGTGGGGGGGGGGGGGGGTGTTAATCGTTAGAAATTAACGATTATTGAAACGTGAATAGCCTTTGAATTAATGTTTGAAGTGTTAACATGATAAGCGCTTGACCGACATGTTTAACTATAATTCACAAGCAGAAATTTTCAGGCTGTTCTTTGCACCGGCACCAATGCTTTAATTCGAATATACGTGTGGCATGATCACACGCTTATTGTGTTGAGTTCTAACATTACACTCGTGCGAAATTAAAGCGATATAAGTATCATATTTTTTAATGCGATTATAGGGACCGCGTTTCATGTTTTAACTAATGTTTCAAGTGTACTGTTGACATGTTAGGCCCTCGGCCAAGATGTCTTAGCTACATGTCTGATTGTCTGTATATATACGCAGAAAGAAATCAACTGTACTTGGTACTGCTTGAGTTACATGTAGGCGTATAAAATACTTATTCAAAAAGCGCGTTGATCACTGAGGCCCTGCGAGAGCTGAAATGGCGACAAACGAAACCAAAGTTGACTAAAATTGCGACAGCGAATGGAGAGTAGTAAAAAATGAAGCCGAAATAACGACAGGGACATGACCAAGTCCTAAAATGACCTAAAATTGCGACACGACAAGTTTTGAAGTTCAGACTGGCGACATGTGCACCCCCCCCCCCCCCCCCTAACAGGGCCTCATCATTGTTGAGACAAATCAATTCATGTGTTACCAGAGTCTAACGTAGTAAAGATTAGAACGAAAGCGGTATATTATCACATTCTTTTAACAATGCGATTAGCGATCGGGTTTCCTGTTTCCCCCAATTTACCTATAAAATTGTCATTTTAAGATTAGAGTTAAGATTAGGGTTGGGGCCGGGCTTGGGTTAGGGATTGAGTTGGAGTTTAAGTAAGGGCTAGAATTAAGCATTATTGATAAGTTATTAAGGGCATTTAAAAATTAATAATTATTGTCGATTCTAGATGATACGTGAGAGCATATGCTGATATGTCACAAGGTTATCAAGCATTTTCAGTATGTTTTAGTGAACAATTTACGTTGTTCAATCATTATTGGTAGGTCAAATAAATACCAGTATCCGTATGTACGCATTGCGTACCTATTTTTTTAAGTATGTGTGCGTTGTGTTTCATGATTGTGGACTTGGCGTTGTTCATGCAACTGTAACTGACTTTCACTGTATTTCGGTTGAAAATTTTATGGAGTTTGTTTTCTGGTGGGTAATGTTTGTCGATTAGGTTAAGAAAGCTGCGTCCTATGTTTGATCTGACGTTTTTGTTGTATGGTGGATTGAACCAAATGATATTGCGATGTCGGTCTTTGCGTGGTTGTTGTGGGTTTTGCTGTGTTATTTAATTCCTGATTGAAATTACTGTGTCTTAATGCATTTCGGTAAATTGGTGCGGATTCACTAAATGTTGTGTTGTTCGATGAGAGAAAGGAAATGCGTTTGCCGATTGATGTTGGTAGCTGATTTAAAATGCTAGGTGGGTGGGTTGATTGCTTGTTTACATGCAATGGATCGTCATTGGGCTTTCTATAAGGCTTGCATTTTCCGTTTTGAAGGTTGAAAGTAACGTCTAAAAAGTTTACCACATGTAAATTTGTCTGGGCTGTTATTTTGAGGCCGAACTGTTCGAAAATACTGCGTGGATCTTTTCTTGTTTTGTCTGCCAATCTCGCGGTTTTGTTCTTTAAATCGCCAATCCGTCATCCCTATATAGGCCGACATTTTCTTTGCCAAACTTTATCCCAAGACTGTTTAAAATAAAAAGGCCAACCGGGGGCATGATCCCCCGGAAAAATTTTGAATTTTAGAGTCTCTGAAATAGCACTTCCTGCATTTTGAGGTGGATTTGAAAGAGTTTTGAAGGATATAAATTACCAAACAAAATACCCAAATATATGAATACACCATACCATACAAGGCATACATGATGTAGGAGGACATGCTGTCATGTCGTGGGGATATGTACAAAATTACTATGTATATTCCGATTTCAGATTGAGATTGTATACAATACGTCTATATAATCGTGATTCTTACTGTTTTAAAATTGGGGTTTCAAATTTACAAGATATTAGTGTATTACGATGTCCAATCTTATTGCAAAGGAGAGACCATAGTTACGGCCTGTATCAATAAGCATTGTTATACAATATAATTTATGCACGTTTTACACAGGAGTGACTGTTGTGATTTGTATAAACAGCTGCTAGTGTATCGTTGTATAATCTTGTATTGGTTGGGACAGGGAAGGGGGGTGACTAGTCACCCAAGTCAACATCAACCCCCCCCCCCCCCATATCCGCCCCTGACGTCGATTTGTTCCTTTGTCGTCACCCTGATGCCCTCGTCATGATTACAGGCGATTTCAACCCTCTTAGTACTGGCTTTAATGAAAAACGTCTGAAAAGAATTTCCGGGTTGACTCAAATTGTTAACGTTGCTACGAGAGGAAATGCTATACTAGACTGGTGCCTACTAGACTGGTGCCTTATTAATAAAAAAGATCTTGTTTTTCACATGATGCAACTGCCTTCAATTGGATCGAGTGACCATAACGCGATATTTATTAAATCCCATTTACCTCGTTCCCACAAACCTGATAACAGGCGGAAATGGAAAAGAGATCTAAGAGACAGTAGTTTAAGATCTTTTGGCCAATGGATTACAACCTTTGATTGGACTGAGGTATTCGAAATCGGCGACAGTGACTTAAAATATCAGAGATTCAATGAGATTTTATCCTCTGTGTTTAATTGGTTTTTTTAATTGTTCTGCCACGTCGATTATGTTATAAAAAAGGCAAATTCTAGACTATATGCCCTTCGAAAACTCAAGAAAGCTGGTCTGAGTCAATCTCACCCCGTTAACATTTATTGCTCGTTTATCAGATCTCGTATTGAATACGCCTCCCCTGCATGGTCATCCAGCTTGATGAGAAATCTATCTGATCTAACTGAATCAATCCAAAAGTGAGCACTGCGGATTCTTCACCCTGATATGTCATACAGTACGAAGATGTCTTGACTTCCACGAGCTTGCAAACGTTAACTATATGTCGACATACCTTATGTATGAAATTTGTTAACAAATTAAGATCAGAAAGAGTTTTTAATAATAACCCAACTTGTAAGTGTAATGAAAACCCAACCACAATATTGCAAACATGATTATAACCTTAGGTCAGAACCAACAAATACGGACCGATTTAAAAATTTTAAAAACAATTAAGTATTATTATAAATGTACATATTCAATTGATGTACTTATATACATATTGCTATTATGCGTGTAATTCAGTTTAATACTGCAATGCGGTTCAATAAGCTATATAGTTCTCGTTGTATTAGTTCAGTTTAATTCCATATGTACATACTAAATTATTTAGTTTCTACTTACTTTGTTTGGTTGAAACAATATTTCATAATTGTATTATCTTTATCTTTCTTTAAATCTTCAGCTGGCTGCTTGGATGCCACGGCGTGAAGTAACTTGTTGCATGTTGTGGCAGACGTACATAATATATTGGTTTTATTAATAAAATATATATGCATAACCCTAACAGTAATATCATAAAACCATCATGGCGAGAAATCGAGGACACTAAGGTTCACAAAAACTAAATTCAAGATGGCGGATTGTAATAGATTTGATAGGGAAAAATTGACAATATACATTTTCAAGTACATGCGATAAATTTGAAAGTATTACAGTGAGACTACTGTAAGTGAGGCCACGTTGAAAATGAAAACCAGTGAACTTACAGTACACAGACCAAAAAATCCCAATTCCTGTTATTTTAGCCAGAGAGTCAACCTGCCAAACCTTAGATATAAAAGTCATTTTAAAGAGACTGAGAAATTCACCACCAGCTGCATTTTGTCGTCTACGTGGCCCCACTTACAGTAGTCACACTGTAACCACAGCAAGTTTCGTAACAACTCGTCTAGCCTAAACGAGTTCCATAGACGCTTATATTTATCTCTTACCTCTGGATATGGGCGTCTGTTAAATCGCTTACGATTTATTGTAGTACGCTTTTCTCAGCGACGATTTTGCCTAGATATGGTCGGTTTGTCTCCCATGTGCACGTCTGAATACATTGATCGAGAACGATACTTTGTTTTGCCAAACTTTTAAAGACATTTCTACATCTAAGAACAGGTTCCCAAATGGCTTGAAATATACAGTTTTAGAGCTGCAATTTAATCCAGCAAACACCAAGATGATTACCAAAGTTAGCGTAAACAATCTAAATTTTGCTTGATAACTTCATTTTAATTCTTTGAACTTCATTGTGTTCTTGTCACTGACCTGTATATTAAAAATAACAGGTATGCTACGCACGCTCTGATTGGACGAGAGCCATTTTCACTCAGAGTACAGAGACACGTTTGACGTCATTTTCATTTTATATTGTACAACGCATGCTCTGTTTGGTTAAATCTCACGTAATCACTGGCGTATTTATTTGATTACGCCATCATTCGTCAGCTGAGTCTCGGTCACTTTGGTGGCTTCTTCTTGTTTTTTTACCTCGTAAAACGGTTAGTTATTTTATAAAACAAATAGAAATCGCTTTTGTGACTCTGTACTGTGATACAAACACGAATGACGCAATTTCAACCGGAAAAAATGTGTGAAAACACTCGGCTTCGCCTCGTGTTTCCACTAGGCATTTTTTCCGGTTGAAATCACGTCATTCGTGTTTGTATCACAGTACAGAGACACGCAAGCGATTTTCTATTTGTTAAATATAAAATTTGACCCGCCATTATAAAAGCACTGTTGCTAGGGGTTCCCATGGTCTTTACCGCTGTATTATTTGACTGTGGATTCAGAAACAACAAGACGCCTGGTCAGGCGTTCACTCGGGCTACTGCAAAATCACAGTGCTATGCGGTGCTAAGGTCTAAAGTCTATTAAACACATTGGTCACAGACAAAAGTCAAAACGCAATCCAATTCTCCGATAGAAAACACAATTTGCAATAACAAAACACGATTGCCTGTATTTATTAACATATTTCCACACATGTACACAGCGTTCATATGTCGAGTCTCTTCAGGTATTAAATATCAACACAACTATCAACGGCGTGTGCGATTGTAAGTGTATATAATATCAAGATACTTGCCACCGACATTACTGACCAATAACTATGTCTGTGAACACACAGAACACATCCGAGACGAGTGATCAGACATCAGGAAAGCAAAGAAAGAAAGTATTATTTCCACAGCGTTCAATATGTCAAGTCTCTTTGCCTTATTTATACACAGCTTCATGTTTACCTAGAAAGTGTCACTTGCAAGTTCACTTAATGAACGGCGTGTGCGATTGTAAGTGTATATAATAATATCAAGATACTTCCCAGCGACATTACTGCCCAATAACTATGTCTGTGAACAAACAAAACACATCCGAGACGAGAAAGCTCACTCACTCACTAGCTCAGTCGAAAAGAAAGAAGGCTGAAGGCACTGGTCAGTGGTCACATGCAGTTAGTCACCAGGGTTGCCAGGTCCTCTGGGCCAAAATAAGCCAAACGCAATGTTCAAAATAAGCTAAAAAAGCCAAACTAAGGCGGGGGACTGGGCCCGAGTGCTAATTGCAGTAATAATTATGCAAGTATGCCATAAATAATCGGTTTATCACTTTATCTGACATAAAAACTTAAAATTTGCTTATTTTTTTAAATTATTTATTTAGGTATACACTCACATTTCACATTTCAAAGCATTTCATATAGTTCAAATAGTTCAAGTATATATATATATATAAGATACTCTGTCATGCAAGTATTCAGTTTAAAACTCGGTTAAAAAGAGAAGTTCATCTTAGTCAACTGCTGAAGTTTTAAACGGATCAAAATTCTTGAATTATGATTGGTTGAAACGTGAAAAATTATGCGGTCGGACCTCTGGGAAGACAGTGGCATGAGTGATGATGTTCTAAATTAAGAATTCGTCTCTGATTGGTTGATAGTTATCCCATGGTTATCCAACTCTCGGATCGGGTAATCCCTACTGCTCTATACCGAGATTTAACAATTAGTCTTTCTAAACAACAAAGCGGCAAATTTTAACCGATGAAAAACTGAAATATGGTGAAAAGACCGACGACTTTCCATTTTTTAGAAAAAACCCCAGAAATAAGCCAAAAAATAGTCATAAGCCAAATGAAATTTTTCCAAGCCAAACCTTGTAAAAACAAGCCAAATTAGAGAAATCTGGCTTAAAAAAAGCCAAACTGGCAACCCTGTTAGTCACATGCCTCAGTTTCGCAAAGTTTATTGTTCAATATCGCCAGCGGCCGCGCGGAGGACTAATAACGCGTCGCAAAAAAATAAAAGTAATAATAAAAAAAAAGAATCGCGAAACCTAGACTCGGCTACCACAGGTAGCCCGAGTAATAACCGAAATTTAATGCGGCAATTATTGTTAAACCTTTTGTAATTTGATATTTGGGTAAGAAACGGCTCAATAAAACATTTTATGGAATAACTCTACTTTAATTTATTCTATACAGACTTCTGTTTATACCCGAAATGATCGGCTATATCTTCAAATTAATATTTCCATCTAAATCTGAGCCCACGGACCACTGCCGCTGGCTGTCCAATTGTTCTCGCAATCTAAATCTAGTCCAACTGCGTTTTCACTATGTGTTAACTACCATGTAGTGGCGTATAATAACAGAGCCACACGGAGTCCTTAATCGATTTGCGTTTTGGGGTCCACATTTACACCCCCAGTTTAAACAAGTAGCCATCAAAGCTGAGCCTAAAACATCAAAATTTCATACTGGACCTTCACAAAACAAACGTTTATTCGGCCCAAATTCCACAATAATAATCTCCGACTAAACTAGCCGACGAAATATATATTTCACCCAGCCGAAATTCTATATACTGTTAGAAATTTTCGGAATTGGTTCTCAAACTAGGCCTACCTAAATATGTTTTTCGACATCCAAAAACGATTTTGTCACATTTAGTTTGAAGTCGAACTCAACTAACAGATTTCGCCGTTTAAAGAGTGAGCGTCGTCCACAGTTCTCTGAAAAGCGCTATATACATTCTAAAAGATAATTGTATCCGATGAGGATATTTCAAAAACGCAACCGAATGGTTATGAGTCAACTCGAAATCGCCCTGAAACAGCTGGGTATGATCGAAATCCGTCTTTAAGTTAAAACATAATCGGGTTTAACTGCCTAACGGCCAAGCTATAATATTAAACGTCTTACCTTTCTTGCTTGCATCAGAGAAACTTATTCGTGCTTGTCCTGGAGAGAAATTATTGTGGGATTGAAGAAGGTTGGAATTCAATGCCCAATATAGCACAAAGAGAAAAGTTAAGCGAATGACCAGCCGTGCACACGAAGACTTGATAAAAAAGTTTCTGTCTTGGTACATCCTCAAATTGTACTTCTAATTCTTAAAAGAAAAGGTTTGACTGACAATCAATGTACAACAAAGTTATGTACAAATTTGAAGTACAACAATTATAATCCACAAAAAAATATCCCTGGAAAACGCAACTCGTAGCTTGGCCAAAGCTGCACTTAAAATGAAATTGGATCTGTTCTTCAGATCATCAAATTGAAGCTCATTAATTATCTATTCGCCAATTAACGTTGTTTTCTTTGAAACTAGATGAATCGAGCACCTGTTAGTTGACGTTTGAAGTTCTTGTGAATTATCTAGAACGCTTAGAAATTCACTAGAAATACATTAATGCAACAACCCGCCCCCTCGCTTCATGTATTTTACCTTTACAGTTTTTATGAATATATAGACCAGTATTTATATTATTAAATATTCTAATTATTTATCCATCAGATCATTTTCTTCCAAGCGCCACTTCATAAAAATTGAGATAAATATTTGATTGTTGTTGCCATGGCTACAATGCTGAAATTTACAAACCTGAGAAATGTGGAAGTTTGCAAAGTCACACATACACTGTCAACTATTTAGCAGCAGTATAATGTGTATACTGTACAATAAATACAATCATGTTATTATGCAAAAATAATAAATTATGCAGTAGATGATTCATATACACTACAGGTAATATTTTATTTAGTAAAACAATGGAAATATCAATTTTTTAATTGCATGTACTAAATTCACATATTCCTGCCAAGTTGGCCTCATATTTATTAATCTACTCTGGCTATCGTACTGTATGACACAATCTTTCAGGCAGGAATGGGTTAAACACTTGAATGAGTATTTAATATACTTATGCACATTTTTAATATAACCCGTTTCTGTGTGGACTGCAAACTCTTATATCATTGCATATTACTAAAACAAATTAGATTTACTGTCAACCAAATAAAAATGTCTCACTTTGTTAGCATTCATCAAATATAATAGTGATAGAATTAAGTCCCTACACAAAGGACATGAGTTTAATAAGTAAAATGCAGTGACAGAATGCAGTGAAATGGCAACTAAATTCAAGAGACAGTTAAATACTCACGAAAGTTTTACTTTATTTTGGCTATTAAAATAGTTCACGCACTCAATGGTCTAGAATGAACGAATACTTACCTTCTATATTTCAACTTTTCTCATTTCGCCTTTTGTATTTAAAAACAATCTCTGAACTAAAATATTTTCTCTAAGCGAAGACAAATTTTCAAGGTATAATGTTTTGTGGTATTAACTTTCATTTCATTTTCATCCTGGGCTGCTACACAGGCTTTACACAGCTTACTTTTCCTGGTAATTGCCCGGTTAAATTTGCAGTAGTTTGTCTTAATTTGGTGGTAATGACGCAAGCACAACGAAAGTGACCGCCGGAGTTGATGCATACAAACATAGAAACATTTTGCTCGATTACTTTCGCATGGTTTTCAAATTCGCGTGTTCTCCACGCGAGGCGAGATTAGCACCCTCGCCACCAGGCTCAGGGCCTTCGGCCCGTCGCCTTGGCTCGGGGAAAACAAGATAATTGAATGGCGCCAAAACAACTGCCGCATAAAACAAACAGATTGTGTGTACAAACCATCGCGTTCGAATAGGCAAACATTTTCTCTCCTTGAAAGACAGTAGTATGTCGATAAAACTACTACCGCATATTAGAACATTGAGACTGGGTGTGCAGATCATTTTGTTCGGATAAGCAAATATTTAATCTTCTTGAAAGATAGTAATATGTCGATGATACAACTGCCCTATGAAACATAGAGATAGCGTATGCAAATCATCGTGTTCGAATAAGCAAACATTTTCTCTTCTTGAAAGACAGAGGTATGTCGATAAAACTGCTGCCCTATAGAACATAGAGATTGTGTGTACAAATCATCGCGTTCGAATAAGTAAACATTTTCTCTTCTTGAAAGACAGAGGTGTGTCGATAAAACTGCTGCCCTATAGAACATAGAGATTGTGTGTACAAATCATCGCGCTCGAATAAGTAAACATTTTCTCTTCTTGAAAGACAGTAGTATGTCGATAAAACTGCTGCCCTATAGAACATGGAGATTGTGTGTACAAATCATCGCGTTCGAATAAGTAAATATTTTCTCTTCTTGAAAGACTGTAGTATGTCGATAAAACTACTGCCGTATAGAACATAGAGATTGTGTGTACAAATCATCGTGTTCGAATAAGTAAACATTTTCTCTCCTTGAAAGGCAGTAGTATGTCGATAAAACTACTGCCGTATATTAAAACATAGAGATTGGGTGTGCAGATCATTTTGTTTGGACAAGCGAGTATATTTTCTTCTTGAAAGATAGTAGTATTTTGTCTTCTTGAAAGATAGTAGTATTTTGTCTTCTTGAAAGATAGTAGTATTTTGTCTTCTTGAAAAATAGTAGTATGTCGATAAAACAACTGCCCTTTAGAACATTGAGATTGCGTGTACAAATCATTTTGTTTAAATAAGTAAACATTTTCTCTTCTTGAAAGACAGTAGCATGTCGATAAAACTACTGTCGAATGGAACATAGAGATACATAGAGATTGTGTTTACAAATCCTCTCGTTTGGATAATACTACTTATAGAGTATATTAGGTTTTTTAAAAGATAGTAGTATGTCGACGAAACTAATGCCCTATAGAACATAGAGATTGTGTGTATAAATAATCTCGTTTATAATCAAGAGTATTTATGTTTTTAAAATACAGTAGTATGCGGAAAAAGCTACTGCCGTATAGAACAGGGATTGCGTGTACAAATAATCTCGTTCGGATAAACGAGTATTTTGTGGGGGGTTTTATGGATAGTAGTATGTCGTATAAAACTACTGCAATATAGAACAGAGAATGTGTGTACAAATAATCTCGTTCGGATAAGCGAGTATTTTGTGGGGGGTTTTATGGATAGTATCATGTCGTATAAAACTACTGCCGTATAGAACATAGGGATTGTGTGTGCAAATCACCGCGTTCACATAAGCGCGAGTACTTATGTTAATTTGTAGCTTTAAAGTAGAACAGAAGTTTTAACTTTCTATAATCACACTTCACCGGCTTTGTTTAGCGATCACGGAATACTTCGACACCGTCCCAACTCAAAACAAAATGAAAGTTCAAAGTTTGTCGTTTAAAGTTTGTGACTGTGTGAAGAGTTGACAGCATGACATTGTTCACATGCAGTTGGCAGCACAATATTGTTCACAGTAGTTGGCAGAATAATATTGTTAACAGTTTTGTTAACAGCAGCATAATTACATTGTTCACAGTTGGTAGCAAAACATTGTTAATAGTTTGCAGCATAACATTGTTCACAGTTGACAACACAACATTTTCATGGTTGGTAGCAAAACATTGTTCACGGTTGGCAACACAGTATTGTTCACATGCAGTTGACAGCAGACTATTATTCACAGTTGACAGCACATTATTGTTCATGGTTGACAGCACAACATTTTTCACAGTTTGAAACTACGGCATTGTTTTGAGTTGACAACAGACCATTATTCACAGATGGCAGCACAACATTATTCACAGTTGACAAGCACAACATTGTTCACAGTTGACAACCATACTGTAGCATTATTTACAGTTGATAGCACAGCATTGTTTATGATTGACAGTCAGCAAAACATTATTCACAGCTGGCAGCACAGCATTGTTTATGGTTAGTAGCACAACATTATTGAGCAGATGATAAAAACGTACATACCTAAGAAAACGTATATTAAAGGTGTAAAAAACATAATAAGATATGGTAGTATGTCGACAGTCCTTATAGCCATCCTAAATCACTGAATATTGAGCTTTCTGAATTAAGTAGTCGTGTGCTGAAAGCACCTTACATGCTTATCTTCTAAATGTCAAAGGACTGGATGCTCAAAATAATTTGTTTCGATAACTTGAAGTAGGTTTGCAATTGGCTGTTATTGAACATATTGCTAACAGATAAGTTTTCATCCCAAATAGCTGAATAAAGGTACATTTTCAGTCGATTGTGTGGATATGCAGTGGAAACATCAAATAATTGAATGTGAAATAACATTTGTTTCGATAAGTTGAAGCAGACTCGAAAGTGAACTGTGCATTGTTGAACATGGAGGTAACAGGTTGTTTTCAATCCCAAATCATTGAAAAAAGGTACATTTTTCGAATGTGGTATGGAGGAGCAACTGTGTCATTTATGTGGAAGCGTCAAGGCAATAGATGTAAAATGACATTTGTCTTGATAAGTTGAAACCTGTGCTGAAGCATGGAGCTAAGAGGTTGTTTTCAATCCCAGATAATTGAAGATAGAGGTATATTTCCTGAGGTTGTGGTATGGAAAAGCAGCATTGTCCTAGGCGGAAGCATCAAATGCCTGTCTTCTCAATGACAAAATAATTGTTTCGATAAGTTGGAACAGGTTCGAAAGTTGACCAATAACTGGTTGTTGTTTTCCATCTCAAATCATTGAAGGTAATAATTTTAGTTGACAATATAAACAAATAGTGATAGATTTGCTAAAATCGTCTATGTTGAAGGAACTGTGTTTTTCTTCCGAGTATCAAGGAATTGGATGCGAACGACCATTTGTTTGGAGAAGTAGAAATTAATTGATGCATGTTCAAAAGTAGACCATGGTTGAACAAAGGGCTAACCCATTGTTTTCCATCCCAAATCATTGTTACATTGAAGAAGGGCATATAGTTTACGAATCTGCATGTCAGGAAATGAGATACCTTGTCGACTTTGCCAAACGAGAGAACACGTCGCATGAAAAACACAAAAGTAGCAAACAGTTTCGACGAAAATTTGCTGTGGTTGAACATATAAAACTATAACAGGATACATTAAGCGCAAAGAATTGAACAAGCCATGCTACATTTGCCAAAGTTTTTGCATACAGAAGGAAATAAGGAATATGTGTTTGTCTTCTAAATATCAAAGAATTGGTTGGATGCAAAAGCGAACCCATTCGAGAAGTTACATGACGTTGTTCGAAAGTGGACTATACAGTGTAGTTGAACATGCGTGTAGAGATAACAGATTGTTTTCAATCCCCAAGCACAAATTACATGTATTGTACATTTGCCAAAGTTGTCGTATACGGAAGTAACTGTAAAACACAACTACTAACCTGCTAAACATAACTAATAGCCAGTATACTAACTTAATCGTCTTTAATTCCCAATCATGCAGTTGAATGACAGAACATTTTCCGAACTTGTCGTGTGCGGAAGGAAATTTGCATGTTCGTCTTTTGGATGTAAACTGTAAACTTAAGGTTGTTTTCAATCCTAAACCAATAAACAAGGGCACAGTTTCAAAAAATCATATACTGTTGTTCAATTTTCCAACGAGAACACGTGTAGCTATTATATATCCACTGCACTGCCGCCACAATATCTATCACCTCGATCCTTATCATATCCACCACCACCATATTTATCACCTAGAGCTCGATCCCTATCATATCCACCACCACCACCATACCCAACACCTCGATCCCTATCATATACACCACCACCATATCTATCACCTCGGCTTTGATCTCTATCATATCCACCACCATCATATCTATCACCTCAATCTCTATCATATCAACAACCACCATATCTATCCCCTCGGCTTTGATCCCTGTCGTAGCCACGACACCACGATCACTGCATCTGCTATCACGATGGTAATCCTTCCCCCTGTTATCATAGTTTCTGCGGCCATTCCAACCGTCATTTATGTTGTCATAACGATCATCACTTGTATATCGATTGCTACCACCACCACTGTTTCTATCACCACCATCGTATCTACGGGGTTTGCTTTTTCGACTTTGATATACCTAATGTTTACAGAGTGTTAGCCTGGCACGTTGCAATTGGTAGCAGGAGATGGTCATGTAGTCTGTGATGTGTAGACTGGAAATGACGAATGGAAAATCGAAGCCAGCGAGGAGAAAAGGCGGCAGACGAGACGAGATGAGTCGAAATGTAGACATCGAACGCTTAGACGGAGCTGTAAGCCCTTGCTAGTCGGAGGAGAAAACACTTCTCAGTGAAATGCTAGAAGAAGTGAAGCAGTTAATGCTCCAAACGAAGCAGGAACAGAATGAAATCAGAATGAAATCAGAGAAGAAATTGTCCGTGTTTTGAAAGATAATCTAGTCTTGGCTGAGCGGGTTCAACAAGCAGAAGTTCCGAGGACAGAAGACCAATCAGGTGTAGTAGATTTTGAAATTCGCTTCGCTGTATTGGAGGGGAAAGTTGAAAGTGTGATTGCAGAAATTAAAAGAGAGTCAGGCAAGTCGCGCAAGAACTTAGACGAGCGATTAGAAACGTCGATTGAAGATGTTCGAAAAGGATATCGTGCTCACTTTGCTGAAGGTTGACGGCTGTAGAAAGCTTGACCAGGGTGTGCAATCGACTGAAGCTGATTTGCAAGGCAAAATAAGCAATGCCTATTTCGACGAGCAACCAAGAGCCCAGTCGACCAGCAAGAAAACAAAAGACGAAGATGATTTTTACGGCAGAAGAGACAATTTAGGCGAAGCCCGTGTCGACGAACAGCCAAGGACCCAATTTACTAACCCAAAAGCAAAAGGCGACGCTCATTTGCAAGGCAGAAGAGGCGTGTTAAGCCGAGCTTAGCTTGTTGGAAAATCATCTTCTGAAGCTTTTCAGGCTCAATTGAATATCGCTGCAGAGATTCCATACATGTCCAATACCGTCAATCCGACTCCGACGGACAAATTAAATTTCCGATCGATCCGATTGATCCGATGGACTACGGCTTTTCCGATAGGAAACTATTTGTCGGATGGTATAGTTGATGTGAGAGAAGAGGACTGGGGGAGAGATGTCTTGGACGTTTTTCATTGCTTCCGATGGGTCCAATTTATCCGATGGACAAGGGTTTTTCTGATAGGAAAATATTTGTCGGATGGACCTGCATTTCTCAAATATCAACTACAATGTTTCTTTCAATTCTCATTTCTCTTCCGTCCTTCTTTACAAACCTCGTCATAAATAAAGCAATATCACATATATGGATCCTGCATTTTAATCTCCAGATAATATTAATATTAGTAACTTTTCGTTAACTAGCTTGTCTATTTATACTTTTTATATATACTGAACTACTTATATACTTTAACAATACTTTCGTTATACCGCACTTATTACTCTCTATATAAATATAACAATTTTCTTCTTTCATTATTCTTACATTTTTATATACTGATTCTCTTTAAACTTATAAATTTTCTGAACTGATTATATGTAAATCGATTAATGAATATATCTTCTACTAGGGGTCTTATTTAAAAAGCCTTTTAGGTTTCTAGTAGGCCTCTAGCCCAACAAATATACAATTCACATGTAATTAGTTAAAATGCATATGCATGGAAATAATAAATCAATATCACATAATTATATACAATGCTCATTTCAATCATAATTTGTCGTGCTCCGTCTTACAAATCTCCTCATGAAATTATAATCTGTCGTGCTCCCTTCCTTAGACCCCGTTTACACTAGAGCTAAAGTATCCGGACTCACATTGTTTTTTATTCCCATGAGGATGAAAAACAATGTGAATCCGGATACTTTTGCTCTAGTGTAAACGGGCCTTAGAAACCTTCTTATAATCCTTTATAAACACAGAAAGGAATTACACCACCGGAACAAAATAAACGCCACGTACACAACTTTCGAAATATATCTGGAATGAACGAGAATAAAATTCCGACAATACTATAAAATAGAATGGTCAATTCTACATAGAGCGCCTGCGCCAAAAAAACTGGTTCAAAAACATGCGACCTTTCTCTGACCGGAAAATACCATATACAAAACTTCTAATCAAGTTCTCCCCATATAAAAAAAATAGAAATCATTGAGAAATTTTCTCATGTTTCTCTGAGGATGATTCTGTAATAGAATTGAAACACGGATTACCGTTAAGTTGCCGCGAGAATATCTCATGCACTTAGTATAGATAATAGCATGGTTTCCAGTGCAATTTGGAAAAAAACATGCACGAGTGAGATTTTCAAAGACTATCAAAGACTATTTGACTCTTTGAAAAACTCACGAGTGCGTGTTTTTTTTTTTCAAATTGCACTCGAAACCATGCTATTACTTATTAATAACATACATGAAAAAATTTATCAGAATCTTTCTAATCAAAATGCTTTGTTCAAATAACATACATGAAGAAAAAAAATTAACAGGACGAGCTTTTTATCTAGTAAAAAAGTATTTTTGTGCAAATTTAAAAAATTAAAAAATTTGCACTGTATTTCACTTTTCTGCACTGAATTACACTAAAATTGCACTCCTCTCAGTCAATCAGAATTGAGAAATGTTTTCATGTATATTATTGAGTTGGATAAAACTCGCCTGCAATGCCTGTGCGGATCGATAGCTCAATTCCCGAAGGTGTGAGTTCAAATCACGCTCGAGTTATCGTGAAAAAACAAACACCTATTAACTGTTAAGCTTCGTTTCCATATAGTTGTAATTGTTGTAATTATTCATGCAGTTGGTGATTGATCGGCGATTACTTGCGATATTTCACAACAGTCGTGCTTGCATACAGTTGTAATTGTTGTAATTCAAATTGACGATTCTCTCGAGCTCAGGACTTCTCAGTTTCTAAAATGTTTAAATAAGCTAAATATGGTATTGAAAAACAAATTGGACTATAAAATACAATGGTCAATTCTACATAGAGCGCCTGCGCTCAAAAATGGTTCAGAAACACGCGACTGGAAAGGTGTGGTTCCTTGTGTGCGTTTGGTTGGAAATAGACCTGGAGGTAGAGTCTTGTCTGCGATAGCTTGAAATCGTTTACAACCCCAGCAACCGTGGATGACTTTCTTTGTCAATCGTCTCATAAAAGGAATCGAATAGTTCTCACGCAGTGTTGCCATAGTCAGTCCAACTCCCCCATGGAGCGTCTCGGCATGGGTTCTTTGATTAACTTCTTGGTAAATGGTGCAGTATCTGGCAGGAAAATTGGGTAGTGGCCCTGTATCCGTCCATGCAGAACACTCATTTCTCCTCTCCGGTTGGGTTGCAGGTTGAGTCATAACCTGTCGCTTGCGTAGCTTGATTCTTATTTACATCTATGTTGAACGCATAGAATCCACCAATGTCTGTGGCTTTGAATTTCTTCCATCGTCAGAAGACCAGTTCTGTGGTTCTTGGTTCTGCAGTTGTGCAAGAATCTCACCGTCCATGCTCCTACCATCATGGCTTGTCGTAGATCGTGCGATTACAACAGCTCATGGATGACATCAGCTTCTTCATGTGTCTGGAGGGTACACTCGAAGATTTCTCTAGTAAGCTTTGCTTCAGCTTCGCTCTCTTTCGTTGACTGGGTTACAGGATTCGGCGGCCATTTGTCAGGGAATTGAAGCCACTCTGGGCCTTTCCACCATAACGGAATTTCTGTCACCAAGCCCCCCTTGCTGGCTAAGTCGGCTGGATTGTCCGATGTAGGAACATGTCTCCAAATGATCTTCGGGTATCGTTCGATTTTCCGTACTCTGTTTTGTACGAATTGACGGTATTCTCCATGTCCACCGATCCAGTGAAGTGCCACGGTGCTATCTAACCAGGCATACACTGTAGGTGTCGGTTGGTTGGACAGCGCTTGTTTCACGTTGAATGCTAAATTCGTGGCCATATGTGCAGCCACAAGCTCTAACCGTGGGATGGTCAAACCGTGTTTTGCTAGGCGTCCCCATGCAGCAATAAGACGTTGGGTTGTACCGGATTTCTGACGAACAACTGTGTAGATAGCTGCACCAACACCTTGTGATGATGCGTCTCCAAATGCGTGAATTCCCCGCTCCAACACTAGTTCCCTGTAGTCTACGATAGGCCGTGGTACTGATTCTTCTTCCGGAAGCGACCGTTTCCATTTATTCCATTCTTGTTGCAATGGTTTGCTGAGCTCAGCGTCCCAGGCTGCTTAGTTTGGCATTACAAACGTTACGGTAGATTAACTTCCCTCTTAGGGTCACAGGCGTAACTAACCCCAGAGGGTCGTAAATCTTATAGATAGTTCACTTAGCACTCCTCTCTTCGTTCTCTTCCCAGGTGTGAAGATGGTGTTCTAATACTCCCCCGAGGAGAAATGGCGAAGAAACTAGCCGGAACAAAGCTCTTGTAAATCGTATTACCTGGATTTCAGAGTGTTCATCTTTCTGCCAATGAAAACGGAAAGCGTCACGTTCACTTTCTCTGATTCGTATCTGCAGGAACGCTTTTCTTATGTCACCACTCACCACGACTGGGTAGGCTCGTTGTTGGACCAGTACATTCCACAACTTGTTTTGAAATGATGGTCCTGGGTGCAAACACTCATTGAGTGCAGGAGCATCTGGGTTGGCTCTCGCAGAAGCATCATAGATGATTCTCATTTTTGTGCTCTCTGCCATCTCCTTCACTACGGTTTTGTGTGGTAGTAAAACTCTTGGTTAGTAGGGAAATCTGGTGCGCGTTCGACAACCCCCTCCTGGAGTTGGTCTTTGTTACCATCTGTTGGTCATCTGTTAGGGCATCTGCTAGTCCGAGGACATCCAGGCAACAGAGCTCCTCGTAATCGGACTGGCTCGTCTGGGTCAACAGCATGGTACTTCTGTCAAATTCCTCCCCTGGTGACATTATAAACCAGCCCAGTTTAGTGTATTCAGCAACTGGCTCACCTTTTCCAACACGAGGCTCGGTTCTTGTCTTGATTCGCACATACTCTGCAGCTCCAAGTACAAGGTGAACAGGAAGTTGGCTCTTTGCATCATTATCATCCATGTGCACGTCTTCCAGATGTAGATATTTTGAAATCAGTTCCTCGTAGTTAGGATTTTTAACAAACAAGAGTTCTGGTTTGTGAACTTTCGTAAAATTGACAATCAGTTTGAATTTACAGTCAACTGAACTCACCTCAGCATTGTAGATTTCCATCTTTGCAGTTTTAGATGTCATCATCAGCTCTATTCTTTTTGTTTTTGTTTCCACTGTTTTCTTGTTTAGAGCATCTATGAGCTTGGCTGAGTCATAAGAACCTCCTTCCCCAGTGTCTAATAATGCTCGTGTCTTTATTCCTTCAACCTCGACTAGTACCGCCGGGAATACTCTGTACGTCAGAATCATCAGATTTGTGGGTTCCTAACAACTCCCTAGGTTTCTCTTGATTGGGTTTCTCCTGATTTGTATCGCATATAGATGTGTGATGTTTCATTGAATAGTTCTGGCAGGTGATCTTGTACAATTACTCGCTCTGTGGGATGGTTTGGCACAGTTAAAACAAAGTTTCTTTTGAGCAAGAATCCTTTTTCGTTCGCGTGAAGATTTCACAGTTTGGCAGTTCAGAGTCTTATGGTCTTCCCTTCCACAGTAGACGCATAACTGCAGGCGTTGTTGATTCTTTTGTTGCGTGTTGTAGGCTCTGTCTCTAGGTGGTCTATCTCCTCTCCAAAAATCGTTGTCACTCTTTCGCGTTGACGTTGATCCTTCTTTGTCGATTGGAATCATTGGATTTCGTCTAGTCCATAATCTCAAAGCTTCGCCGGACAGCTTGGCGAAGTCCCATGACTCCAATGATGGATCCGATCTCACCAAATCGCCCCAGGTAGTTTATCCAGTGTCATGGCCATATACCCATCAACTTGCTCGAGTTTCCCCATTGTTTGCAGAGACTGTACGGCGTAGAACAACGCGTCACTGAACTCGTGAATCTTGCGAAGGTTCACATTTAAGATGGTTGCATGGCAGATCGAAAATCCGGCGCGTGTATGCCTTGACGATTTCTGCTTCGTTTCGGTATCTATCCTGTAAGATACTCTTAGCCCTGTTGTATCCTGCGTTTGTAAATGGCAATGCTTCGACAGTCTTCCTAACTTTTGGTTCGAGCAATTCTTTAAGGTAAGATCGCGAACTTCGTTACACTTGGAATACCGGATTTGTCTATAGACTCGGTGTACTGGCCCCAAAACCGAGGTCAGTCTTCGTACGATTCGTTAAACTGCTATTCTTAACTTCGGGAGCTTCACTAAATTAGGGCTCTTTGCAGAAGGGCCGTTGTCGTTGTTTACTTGACCTTCGCAGCCTTCGGGTTGTTTTGCTGAACTGCTCTTAACCGCTTGTAACTCAGTCTCAAATTTCATTCTTACCTCGCATAATTCTTTTTCGACTTCGAGGCTGTTTTTCTTTGATTTTTCGTTTGTAATTCTCACACCAGGCCTGTAGATGCTCGACCTCGTGGTCAGTTTCGGACAGTTTCTCTTCGATTTCTGTGATCCATTTCCCAATTTCGGTCATATCTTGTTTCTCCGCAATTTTTTCCGCCTCCACCGATCGCTTACAGTCGTTTACTTGGATTATATAGTAGCCTTCATTGCCAATAGATGTCGCTCTATAGCTCCCATGTTTTCCTGAAGCGAGAATAGATTCGGTTCGTTCGAGACTAAGATGTAGTTGTACGAGTTTGACGTTTAACGCTTTTTCTGTTGTTGTCTCCATGTCAAAATTTGAGTTCTTTGCTTATGTTTCAAGCTTTTCTCACAGGAATATCCCGTCAGAGGTGCTACGTTTTGCGAATATCACCGCCTCTCAGTTATAGCTTTCACAAAAAAGCTCACAAGATTGAAAAATATCAACTTTAATAATCACATAAAACTTCGTTCTCTCACTCTCACTTGAATAGATGTTCTCTCTCGTAAAAAAACAAGACGAATCACACTTCTCAAGTTTCAGATGGGTGGCTCAGACTCCCGCTGACCGGAAGTCCGCCTAATAACATGTGTAAGATCCAACAACACTTCTGATGGCAACAAGGTTGCCTAAAGAAACATATATTGGTGGCAAATGAATTATAAGCTTTTATGCTAGAACTTTTCCAAATTTGAATTCTCATTTGGATTACTCGGCAATAAATCAATGAATCAAAACATAAAGGATACCCATCACAGTAAACCATTTAATAATACGGCGTTTATACTACAAATAAAGAGAGAAACAAGTACACATGCGGACTTGGAAAACATTTGTTTACCAAATACATAGGCAGGTATCTTTCGCAAGAAATAGCTTTTGCACAGGGAAAAGAGAGTTGAAAACACTTAACTATTATATAAAATAGGATTAGGAACCTCAATTCGGTGGAAAATCTTAGCAAACTTCTCGAATTTGGCGAAAAACGTCGTTAAACTGCTTTCCACTCCTATGTACGCCGTGATGGCTGCCGCTGCTCACGTCCGGCATCGAAACAAGGGCTTGAGAACACCGCTGCCAAACGTTTGCGCATGCGTGAATTCGCTGAGTAAACATTGTAAGAGCAGTGGGAATTAGCCGTGGCGACACAAACAGACAGTGAAGACTAAGTAAGACTCGACTATTCATTTGTGTTTTAAAAAAAGGGTAAATTCAGAATATGTTACAATATTGACAAGGAAGCCAGTCATGCACAAATTTCCTACCTTATATTTTTGGTAGAATGCTCAGTATAATTTTAACTTTTGTGTCGGACTCTCGGACCATTCCAAATATTTCAGTGTTTTCCCGCTCTTTTTCCGAGGACGAGCTCGGACGCCGCACATGCGCAAAACGTTTGGCAGCGGTGTTAGGCGCGAGAAACAACAGATGCGCTATCCGGTGATTCCAGTCTTTTTATAGAGATCAGTGTGTTCATCACATTACCTGAAATTGATGACAAAATGTCCGCTGCTTAAGGGCCAATTTTCAACAACACTTTCTGGTTTTGGTGTGTTTTTTTGTATTTAAGTCTATAATTATAGTTTTTATATTTTTATATTTAGTCTATTATACTTTTAGTATATAATAATAAAATTAACAGCCTGAAAAAATTTGAATAGAAAGAGAGAAACAAACCAGTATTCTTCTACCGTTAAACTTTCTTCTGCTTTTGTCACCACAAACACTGCCAATTCAGTCTATACTCTTTTCAGAATTCAGATCGTTTTCCTCGTTCGGTTTTTTACTTTTTCCGTGACCAGGGATATTAAAATGAAGATTCTGCTAATTGAGTATCTAATTGCGTACTATTTGCCGACCTTGCTATTTAATTAAGCAACAGCGATTTTCAAAATATTTACTTCCTTATTGTTTAAATCAGGTGTACCTATGATCTGCCAAATGATTATATCTTTGGAGCTATCGTTTGCCAATGTTTGAGAGTTGAGACTCCATCAATCATGGTGAGTTCAAAATGCGCATTGTCTTGTTGTCATTACAAGTCGGGTAGTACAACTTCAGCTAATTTGCATGGTCAATATGTAATCTATTACATCCAAAATAAAGGTTCCTCTATCAACTCTTGAACATTTGACCAAAGGCAATCGAAAGTATCAAACAAAATTGTGGTGCACAGTGAACTCTATATGGACGATGGAGTGAGGCAAAAAGTGGCGCACATGGGGAATTTTTGGACGTCAGTTTCAGACCCTACGCGGTCATCTTGGATGTCAGTCTTAGACCTCGTTTACACGATGCCGGTACAATTTGAAAATGGAACAAAATCATGCCGGTATGCAAATACAGCGTATAACATTTCATGTTATTTTTGTGCCGGTATCGTGTAAACGCAAGGCCTAAACGGTATGATTTTGTTCCGTTTTCAAATTGTACTGGCATCGTGTAAACGGGGTCTTAGTCTTTTTTTCTCGCGGCCATAACAATATCACTATAAAATGCATGAAATATGTAATAGATAAATCCTGAGAACGAGGGATTTATGCTATATAAAGACCCGAGGACGCGCAGCGTCCGAGGGCTTTATATCGCATAAATCCCAACGTTCGAGGGATTTATCTGACTTAATTTATTATTGACGAGGTTTTCCAACAAAGTTTTGTCTTTTTTTCTACCTTGGACAAAGATTTTCCTAGATTTTTTCTTCATTTATTTTCTAATTAGTATTCAATGGCTTTATGCGATAGAAAATCCTCGAAAGAACAAAGAAAACCGACCCAATAATAAATTAAATATACCAAGACCCATATAAATTCGAAATAAATGTTCTTAACTTGTTTCTACTTAATTTCTATTTGTCGATGCTTGGAGTCTTTCCGACTTCCGAGTCGAGTTTCAACTATATTTTGACGAGTTCCACAGTCATGGTCAATTATAACCGCTTTATACTAAAAATAAGGAAAGGCTGGTGACTTTCATATAGAGAATATTTCAGATGACCATCATTTAAATCTCCGTAAAATACACAAAAACCGCTCGATCTCGAAAATTGCCATTTGTACATTGGTCAAGAAATTGGCTATCCGTTCTTTGCTCTTTCATCTTCTTTGTAGCTCGACTGAAACGTTTATATACAAACCGGCTTTGGCTTCACAAAAGCTCTCGCCGTATGCGTACTACGAGCGGCTGGTGTCAATCTCGAGCTGCGAAGATGAACGTTTGGGTCGAAAGAGCAATGAACCGAAAGCCAAGTTCTTAACTAATGTGCACTCTGTGGTCGGCTGGGAGGAAAAAGACCAAGACTAACAGCCAAGATACCGCGTAGGGGTCTAAAACTGACGTCCAAAAATTCCCCATTGCCGCCATGTTTTGCCTCACTTTTTATTGGCAGTCAGCCTTCCTTCTTTGCCTTCTTGGTATATATAGAGTTCACTGGTGGTGCATGACCTACTTATTTGTTTACTATATTTTCAACACAATTTGGCAGAACGTATAGATATACCTGATGAAAATAAGTAGGGGATTGAATGATTGGATAATGGCAAGCTACTCAATAAGCAGAATTCTCACTTTAATATATTCGCCTTATATATTTAGTAATCTATTTAAAGCGCAACCTCGCTTCACAAAGACCTACGGACAATGGAGTTATGGGCAAAGTGCGAGTCCGAAGGCTTGGAAGCGAGAGGCGCCTTAAATTGAGGGTGGGCGGGTGGGGAAACAATAAAGTTAGCCCCTCGACGAAAAATATTTGTACACGTACCTCTTCCGGAAAAGCCCGAAGTCCAAGGAGAAGGTGCGCATTGCCCTGATCCTGTGTTACTTGCTCCTCAACCGCCAAACTGTCCTGATGTGCTTGCTCTTGCCTATTATATAGTCTTCGTTACGCATGGTTGCACTTAAAATAGTAATCTAACTATTCCCCGAATCTAGCCGAAACTAAAACCTTCTCCACCTCCTGTCATTAAATAGTCCCGTATCTACCCGAAACGTAAACCTTCTCCACTTTCTGTTACGACACTGTAAATATACCGCCGTATCTACCCGATCTAGACACTGGCCATAAAGGCAGGCCTAAATCCGATTGTTACCCCGAAACTTCGAATCAACTCCTTCTATCAATGCGTCGAAGCAAAATAGTTATACCCGACGTCTTGAGGTATGCGGTGAGGCGAGGGTGGGCAGAGGGGGCGAGAAAAGGAGAGTTGGCGACGGGGCGTTTCGGCGAAGTCGGACGGGGAAAAATGGCCAGTGGAGAAATGGATGTCAGCAACGCTGCGATATGTAACGTAGAAATCCTAATCTTGAATCGGGCAAATGGCGCCATAGTTTGCCTCCCTCGCCAGGATTTACCGACACGTTTGTATATGAAAAGATTCAGGCCGTCGGGATCTTCGAGTTTTTCTATAGTCTGAATTCGTCACCAGGTCAGAGGCTCTACCACGTGATGAAAACCAGGGGCGGATTCAGTGAAAAACAGGACTGTTTGGGACGACACCAAACTAGGGGTGTCCGGGGCTATGTCCCCCGGGAAATGTTGAAAGCTGAACCGCCGGGAACGCCATTTCCTGCATTTTGAGCAAGTTTTTACATAAATTTTAAAGCAAGCAAGACGCAAATTTCTTACAGAATAACGAGTAAAACGCGACAAAAATGACGACATATTTGGCAATCCGACAATACAAATTATACACGACACTCGATCCATCACCCATTTAAATAATAATGAAACAACAGCAAGTCATGCAATTTGAACGAAACACAAAGAGGCAATATAATTGCCTATATTTTGGACCTAGCACATGGTACTCGTTTAAATATATTAGATATTCATGAGCTTACCTCGCTGGAGAATAATTCACGGCTTTGCGGGAATTGCAGCTTTGAAAAATGGCACACAAAGCGACTTGATCATTTCGTTTATAATTCTCTTTGAAGATACTGTTCGCACTCGTGTCTAAGAACGACCAACTCGTCCTTCTTTTCATCCGAAGAGTAACGTCCATCAAGTAAGTTCAACAGCTGTTGTTACGTTGGAAGCCATGTTGCAAGGACAGACAAGGCCGCAATGCATGGTAATGCCTACTGAGACGCATTACGTGATCTTTTGCAAGCGGTTTTAAAACCCTTAGTTTTGATTACGTAATCTGTTGAGCTTAAACATAGCGATCGGATTTACTTGGGATACGAAGGGCCCTTGTACGCGCGATATGATATCCAGCCCCGGACGCGCCGCGCCGAGGGTTTCTAAAGACTGATCATGAGAGAACATGCATAAAGGAAAGAGAAGAAAAACGGCCAAAGTAACCCATAAAAGTCTGACGAACTAAACCACTTATCCGAAAAATAGGCATGCATGTATCTACCGCGGTCAAATATACCTATAGCTACTATAGTAAAAACAATGTTGTAATTACGGTATGTACCAGTAGAGACGTTGCACTCAGAGCTGAACAAGATTTTTGTCGATGCTAGCCAGGCTGGAACTCAGAGGAAAGTCAGCAAAGCACATGCAGGAGGCTGAGCACTAACCGCTCTACTCATATCTGGCACAGAACCATGCACGTAGCTGCATGGGCTTGGGACTGGTACGGTCACTCCTTCAAATATTAACTCAATCACAGTGGGCTTTACTTCGGTCCTCGTAGTGAGAGGCAGTGTAATAATAGCTTGACTATTAAAGCTCTATTTAAAACCTATGGTAATAAAGTATGGTTATTGTAAAGTTTAGTAAGCCAATCAAATTTTAATACAGTACACAAATAACTCACAAAATTTGACTAAAGTATTGAAATAACTTTGTTGCAACAATTTGTCAAAAATAATGCAAGCCAGCTGGTAGGTAAAGGAAAATCGTTTGAGAGAACAAGCAGCGGAAGTATGACTGCTGTAAAGGTTAGAAATAACGAAATTGTGAACGAAGGTCTCCAGCAATGGTCATCAAAGTATGAAAACAACCTTAGTAACTATACAGTAATTGTTCTTCAAGAGTAGACGTAGACTGTATACATGCATCGTGCAGTAAAAGGTAGACTAAATATGTGGCATTCATGTCATAAATGTTTGCAAGACATTGACAACTGCAGCACGCAATTTAATTACCCCATTATAATAACGACGTGCCGTTTTGGTTTCACACTCTCTACCTAGCTCGTCACGGACACTTGAGGATTGTACAATATGCTATGTAATAGCACAATAATTTCGCCCGTGGACCACCACAGGCGTTGCACATTCTTGCTTGATCATGAAGCTAGTTTTGTTTTTAAAAGAAAATTTCATTTCTGTTCAGCAATGTACAGTCTTGTCAGTTGACAAAGGACTGCTGAATACGTGTAAACATGTTGGCCATATAAATGGCCTCGTCTGAATATGAAATTGTCGAAAGACTATTGAGGCTTTCAAAAACTTATCATAACTCCAACATCGCCTATAGTACATCACATGTAAAAATTGACTACGATTCAGACTTAAAATACTTACCAAGCTTGTAAAAACTTCTATACTTAAAATAAAGATTCTCGCTCCTTGAAGCGATTTCGCTCCATGCTCCCATAGCATTGACTTACATGAAATACTTGGATTACAAACTTGTCTTCGAATGCTATGTTTGATTGGCTCCGAAGGCATTCTTTTGTTAACTTAACTTAACTGAACTGGACTGAACTTACATTACACTACATGACATTACATTACATTACATTACAGGACATTACAGTACAGTACATTACAGGCACAACAGCAACGTTATCTACTCGCGCCTGCGCAGTAGATACAAAAATTAAAACCAAACTAAACGAAACGTAACCCACCGAAATATCGACCCTAGGCAACCCCGAGGGGCATAAAAGGTCAGGTGCCCGCACCCAAAGGTCGACACAACGGCACTAGTAAAACATAAATGAAATAATAAACCAATAACTAAACACTTGACCAAAAAACTAATAGCAAACGAAACATAACCCATCGAAATAGCGACCCAAGGCAACCCCGAGGGGCATAAAAGGTCAGGTGCCCGCACCCAAAGGTCGACACAACGGCACTAGTAAAACATAAATGAACATGGCGAGAAATAATGGACACGCATGCGCGTAACGCGTGCTCACTTAGAAAAAATTTAGGCAGATCTCTCATGTGAGATTAATAAGGTTTACAATGGGAATATGGAAAAATGTCTTCCTAGCACATTCAATTTTGAAGTTAACAATTAGTTTCCATCTATTACAGATGGCACAACGCATATAGTACTTAAATATTGTAATAAAAACTTCATGGATGTTCAGCTCGTTGCGGTTTTCGATATAAAATTTAGACTGCCACACTAGCAGCGGTCAACATGGCGAACTAAATAATGACTGACCTTTCTCTTCAGAATTTCCAATATTAAGAGTACATGAAGCATCTTCTGACTTGGTTTCTATCTTATTTGACAAGTGTACGAAACTACGCATTTCATCGTACTCTTCATCTTTCCTTTTTATTTGTCGTCGTTGCGGTTTCATATCTTGAAGTTGGGCTATTTTGTAATTATTCTATTCAAAGTCTGATCAGAAATGTAAACTGGCGAGGTTTTCATCGCAATTTCCATAGATTATTTAGACTTCTCTTTCGTTTGTCCGCCATTTTCTTAATTCTCATCACCAGTCCTTGTCAAAAACAAACACTGCTCGGCTTTTCAAATCATTATGGCGGCTAAATTGTGCGCGAAAGTTTGAATTTATGTAGACATGCAAATGAGGAAATGTCAGCTGCTGCTGCTATTAATGCTAATGAAGTCAATATTCTAATAAACGGAGAAAGCCCAAGAAACAAACTTGTTTATATCGAAAAACAAGCAAGTACAGGAGACCAGGTCCTTTGTCACCTTTCTATAAAGAATAAGACATTTATCGAGTGGGAAACATTGAAAGAACCAGATCAAAACTACTTGGATATATTAAACAGTCATATTCCGGGCGAAGCTTTCAAAGTTGATAACAGGAGTCTAAGACTCCAATCTCGTCTCAAGGCAGAAGTTAGCAAGGCCAGAGCCCAACTAAAGAAATTAAACAGAGGTGGTAGTAAACAGCAAAGGGAGAATTTTAACAACAGTTGGAGAAAATTAGCCATCCTAAACAGTGATATTGTGACTGCTGAACAATGGCAGGGCAAGATAAACTGTTTGGAAAACAAGAAAACTGCTTTAGAAGAAGTTAATTGTGAGTTAGAGAACGAAGTAGAGAATTGGAAAAGGGAGTATGATAATTTGGAAGAATCAACACAAATACTTTTTGAAGAAATGATGGAAGAGTTGCAGAGAGAAATTGACATAGAGAAAGAAGGAAATAAAAGAATGGAAACCCAAATTAAGCAGCTAGAGAGAGGTGGAGTATTACGGAGATTAACATCTCTGGAAGCTGTGTCTGGTAGACAAAAGAAAAGAAGAATAAGTGAATTCTCATCAAAAGCACAGAAAGCCTTGTGGTTCTCTGAGGCCTTCGGTTTTCATCTCGACTCAATGCATGTGACAGATGACCATGCCAACAGGTACAATATAGCATTAAAGCAAGACTCGCAACCCACCAATATCCAGGCCACGACACAAGTATCTTCAGGACCAGCGACCAAGCACTATGAACAATTGACCAATGATGAAAAGGCCAAAGTGGAAAGCCTACTATATTTGGTAGATAAGTTTGGAGTGAGCGATAAGTTTGTGCATGAGATGGCTATGGTATTTGAAGATCTACCAAGATCCTACCTGGTTAAGGAATGTCGGCACAAGATTGACAGCGGTTGTGTGATCTCTCCCATTCCAGGCAGTTGTCCCGGAGCCCAAGTGTCATTCAAAGAGAAACTGGCAAATAAGTTGAAGACATTGGTATGTTCCAGAACTAGTTTTATGACATATGTAAAAATATATGAGAATTATCACCAAAATATTGTGGTGGGTATCTATTTGAAAGGAGGGTGGTTTGAAATAAAATCTTTTCTAAATTCCATAACTTAACTGGTGTCTTTGTTTCAGGAGAAAGCAGGATACCTCAACATTAATCAGCCTGTAAAAGTCAAAATTAGTGGTGATGGTGCCAGAATGACAAGATTGACTGGGTTTGTTTTGCTGAGTTTTGCCATACTTGAGAAAAAAGATGAAATTCTCTCAAGCCGGGGTAGGAAAAAATTCCTGATGGGGACATATTCTTGGTACTACATGTATATCGCATGTACCTGATTTTATTCAATACACGGTTTAATTCATTTATACTTTTCATCTATAAATGATGTTTTTAACAATTTATTGCATTAGGTACAATTACAGTGGCTGTACTTGCTGGGTCCGAGTCCTATGATAGTATCAAAATAGGCTTTGCAGATGCAATAAGAGACATTAATGATATTATTAAGGAGGGTCATGTGGAAATACGACCAGGACAAAAAATTCCTGTGGAGATTTTCCTTGGAGGTGATTACAAGGTTAGAATAAAAAAAGTCTGAAAGTGACTAGTTTTTCTGTAATTGACTTACAATTACTGCCAAGCCATGAAATATATTTCCATATATTCTTGAGAATTTATTAGTTTTTGCTCATTGTAAACGGCCGCAGTGGTGCAACATCCAACTATTCATGTATTTGGTGTAAGATTCATAAGGACAACAGGCAAGTAAATTACAAATTACACTAATACCTTGTATATGAGCGCCTGTAGTGTAAGCAAGCCAGATTGACCATGGTGCAAATGGTGAAGATGCCCCCCCCCCCCCCCCACCCCCACACACATATACTTTAGAGGGCTCCCCACATGCTTAATCCAGCCCTGAGTGTCAGTTGATGTATTGCACACTAATTATCATTACTACTTGAAAAAGGTATAATATGTCAATGGAAGAGACATACTACAGCACTTCTCCAATGTCACTTACGCTATCTGAAGTGATAAAGTATGCGAGCAATGGCAAAAAGGAGTACTGTTGTGTTTGCAAGCCATTGCTTAATGTTCCTCTTGACCATGTAATTCCTGATGAGCTGCACCTCCTCCTGCGAATAACAGATGTCTTGTTGACGAATGTTCTTGATGATGCCATGGAAAGAGATGAGAAGGAAGACAATCTGAAGGCGCGTGGGATGGAAAAGGGTGTGCACTTGAAGGCTATTGTAAAAATTATAAATAGCTGTGGTGTATCATTTAATGTATGGCAAAAGCAAGACGATGCCAAAGGGGTCATCACAATGGATTGGACATCACTGATGGGGAATGAAAAAAAGAGGCTTTTGGAACTTTGGCCAGACAAAATACTGAACACTGACATGGGCATTCACAATGATACTAGAGCCACAGTTGTACAGACATGGAAGGTGAAAATTGTTTTTATACATTTATACAGTTTTCTTGTAGAAAAATAAGTAGTAAAATGTCTTATAAATTCCTAATGAAAATGTTCAATTACTGTATTTAGGACTTTGCAGACATCTATAAAAAGACAATAACTTCAATGGAGCCAGAAAATACAACAAACTACTCAGATGAGGTAACAAACATTGATTTAAATACTGTACATACCAGGACAAAACTATTAGTACCAGAATATAACTAATATGGTGATATAGATGTGTTGTGCTGCATACGCAATGTAGAAATACAAATGGAATACTCTAAAAGGTTGGTGTACCACTGAAATACATGAAACGCCATCGCTTAAAAACATTGGATCTCCTATACACTATCTTGGCAGTACACCAACCTTTTAGAGTATTCTATTATTTTTTGACTAACATAGTTTGCTTAAATATTCCCATTTGTACAGATCAAAAGATGGGTAAATCTCTTCCTTAGCCTTGGCCATAAAAGGAAGGGATATGGAAGAGCTAATGTGACACCATACATGCATGTTACTGCTTATCATGTTGGTTATTTTTTGAAAAAATATGGAAATATTAAGCAGTTTTCTGGACAAGGTAAGCTACAGTACAGTACAGTACAGTACAGTACAGTACAGTACAGTACAGTACAGTACAGTACAGTACAGTACAGTACAGTACAGTACAGTACAGTACAGTACAGTACAGTACAGTACAGTACAGTACAGTACAGTACAGTACAGTACAGTACAGTACAGTACACATACAAGAAATATTTAAAGAAGCAGAGGTGCCTGAAATAGATTCAATATGCTACCTGTGTATTTTTCCTAATACTGTATTGTTCTTTCAGCTGTAGAGAAAAATAATGATGCAGCTCGCAATGTAGTGAGGTGAAAATGCAACAACTGGGATAGTCCTGCAGATGTCCTCCGCATGGAGCATCGTCAATCAACCCTTTATCATCGAGAACGTCCTAAAAGGCAATATTCAAAGCAAGATACCAATTATTGGGTTACTGGGAAGCGAGAACACTGCAGGGAGAGAAAGCAGGATTGCCTAAGCAATGTGGTAGTTGAAGTGGAACCTGAAGAGAAGCAGGCTGAGAGTGAGGTGGAAACGTGCAAAAAGGCCAAAAAAATTGGGAAGTCCAGAAAAAAAAAGAACAAGAGAAAATGCAAATGACTTTGAAATACAGTGTATATTATATATATATATATATATATATATATATATATATATATATATATATATATATATATATATATTGTTAATTTGAACAGTATCGTCATTTCATATTTATACAAACTATTTAAGTAATATATTGTAAATCCCAACAGTTCAGCCGCTCATATTGTATCTATTACTCAAACTATTTATAGTGTACATGATGAATACTTTGAAAGTCGTAGAAAACTAGAAAAGGCAAAAACAAGTCATTTTAGCTTGGATACGTCATTGATTAATAAAACAACAATGCTGTATCCAATTAACAACTACTAATTAGGAAGCCACTTGTTTTGTCTTTTCTCGTGAAGAGTTTAAAGTGTCACTAAGATGAAAAATCATCAGTCTTTTTTGATCTAATCATAAAGTACATTTAAAATGAGGATGAACGTGAATATCTCCTTCACCCTCATTTTAAATGTACTTTATGAATACAAGATAAAAAAAAAACTGATGATTTTTTCATCATAGTGACACTTTAACTAAATTTACTTGTATCAAGCAGCTACTTTAATAACATCAACTGAAATTTTTTCCAAAGGAGCCCTTTTACAAGGGATTATATTACCAGTATCATTGTCATTGGTGTATTTAAGTGGCGACCAGGATATATACCACCGCACCTTCACTGGGAAGTGCAACTGCATTCCCTCCCCATGCTTATTACATCTAACAGCCCACCCTTCTGGGAAGTACTGTTGAGGAAAGTCATCCTTTTGTAGCACTTGCCAACGATTCAAAAAATAACCTTTCCCTTTAAACAAAGATTTAAATACATCTGCTCTACAGTCAAATGTCAGTGTCTCCTTCCTCCTGTTGTGTTTCAGAGCCTGCTCAACTTTCGCTCTTAATGTGTCGGCAAACTCACGAACATCGTTGGTACTGGGATTGGGATTATTGTAGTATCTATGGGAATAAAAAATATTCAGTATCACTATAGGTATTCTTGAAAGTGTTGGAGAGAGGGTTAGAGGGTATAACATTTACAGTCTTTATACTGTACCTAATGCAATCATCTGTGATATTGCTTTCTGGTTCATAGCTGGCATCGTAGCGTGAGTAGCCCTGCCATAATACTAGGTATTCAGGCTCTTCCTATACAAATTATTTACATATAAGCTCATTACTACGCAATAAAATTCACTATTTTAAAGTTTACAATTATACTGTCAAATTACTATAATTTTCCAACTTACGTTCCGTTGACTTCTTTCGGCAATTAGACGATGAACGACGAAATATTTTCCAGCGTAATCAAGCTTTCTTCTTTTCCTTTTGTTTGAATCAGGGTAAAAATCAGCAGTTGTAAGATTGTCCAACTCTTTATAAAATGAGATGGCGGCCATTATGTGCAATTGTGCGCGATAATTCCGCAACCGGGATCTGGGTACTAATTTCCCTTTCATGTCCATTATTTCTCGCCATGATAATAAACCAATAACTAAACACTTAAGCGAAAAACTAATAGCAAACGAAACATAACCCATCGAAATAGCGACCTTAGGCAACCCCGAGGGGCATTAAAGGTCAGGTGCCCGCACCCAAAGGTCGACACAACGGCACTAGTAAAACATAAATGAAATAATAAACCAATAACTAAACACTTAACCAAAAAACTAATAGCAAACGAAACATAACCCACCGAAGTATCGCCCCTAGGCAACCCCTAGAGGCGTAAAAGGCATTAGACGCCCGCACCCAGGTACGACACAACGGCAAAAGAAATCAAAATAAAACGAAGAAAAAAACAAAACAACTAACGTAATGATTCACAATGTAAGACAATAGAGACAACACCACGACAATAATCGCTATTGAAAAATTAGACTGAGAAAGCATTAAAGCGTTGTGTGCTGTATGCAAATACATAAGCCAGAGACAGAGTGCAAAGTGCAAAACGTCCAAAGCATACAAAAAGGTTCCGCTCGGCCAGCGAGAGTGTATAACATCAAACGCACAGTAAGCTCGGCTATAAACTCCATCATAATAAATCGCTGTTCCACTTCCCCGGCCACAACCGGGAACGCCAAAAATAGCCAACTCAATAACAAGGAACGTTTCTATTCAAACAGTTACCACGATGCAGGAACATATATACTTGTGGCCAACAACCGAACGGCGTCATAAGTCTGGACGATGATCGTTATACAGTGCGTATCAAAAAAAAGGCTACCCTTAGAAAATATAATTAACATTCTTTTCAAATAACCTATTGTATATTGACAGCCCTGGACACATACGCGTTGCTCTGTGGTCAGTTGAACCATTTTTAATCGAACTGATATGAATATAATTAACATTTTTATTTCAGTTATGCTCCTTCATACGTTTAGAAGTTATCGTAATTTCCCAGGTGTATACGACCATTTGTTTTTTACGCATCCGTGACTTCAGAGGTGTCCAGGGCTGTCAATATACAATAGGTTATTTGAAAAGAATGTTAATTATATTTTCTAAGGGTAGCCTTTTTTTTTATACACCCTGTATATCGCACTGGCCACTACCAGGCAAAATAAAATGAACTTCGGCATCTCTTGGCCGATGATCGTTATCGCACTGGCCATTACCAGGCAAAATAAAATGAACTTCGGCATCTCTTGGCCGATGATCGTTATCGCACTGGCCACTACCAGGCAAAATAAAATGAACATCGTTAACACGTGTCAATTTGACAGAGTAAAGTAAAGCCCCGACTCGTACACCATAAAACGGGAGAACAAACCTAAAACGAAAAGAGCAAGACTGACAGTACATACAAGCATATCAGACACCAACGGACTAACAACCAACGCTATCCAAAGAGAAGACATACACATGGGCATGGAAATACCTCTAAGTTTGGATGTTGCTGAGCTTGTTCATGCGTTATGCCTGATTAGCAGCGATCTCGTCACCGGCATCCGCGTTGGGGATAGCTTGTTGAACTACCTCTTGAGGTTGTTGCTCTGCTTCTTTGACTCTGGATGGCTGAGTGGGACGTTGTTCTGGTTCTTGGGGACGTGAAGCCATATCCGTTACGTCCAGCTCCTCAACCGCCAAACTGTCCTGATGTGCTTACTCTTGCCTATTATATAGTCTTCGTTACGCATGGTTGCACTTAAAATACTGTTCAAAATGGGACGCCATCCTATAAGGATATATGTAAATTGGCTTTCAAGCGGTGGCCATTTTGTCGTTAATTTCTGGTAATGGTTTGCTTTTTGGGCCGTTTCTCTTCACTAATTTCCGTTACAGTCTTGTCTGGGCAGTCCATTGCATCTAAGATGGCCATGTTTGTCACAGCTCCAGCACTTTGATGATTGACATGACGGACGGCGAATCAGAAGGCGATGAGCGACGATCGCGAGAGCGACGTTGTCGGCCTTTCCTTACTTCCTCAGCAACAATTTGTTAATCATTGCCTCGATCTTATCGAACTTTGTACTCTCTGCATGTGTTCTCTGGCGCTGGATCACTGGAGATTTCCTCGTCGATCTTACTCACATTCCACTGAAGAGGTATCTCGAGGCAATCTATTTTGGCGTCGACTTGCTTACTGGAAAGACTCTAACTCTAGCGTTGTTTCAAGTGCCACTTGTAAGGACTGAGGCCACGCCTGACGAATTTTTAACCGCATATCATCTTCAGGGAGAGCATCAATGAAGTTATCTCGAGCTAAGACAGCTTGTAGTTCTGGTGAAGCATCCGGGTAAGCCGTTCTTGTTAAGCTCTCTACACTTCCCACCAGCTCGGCAATAGATTCGTCCTTTCTCTTCGTCCTAGCTACACTTTAGTTTGGCTCTTGCCAACTCGAACTGGTTGGTCACTCCGAAAGGAGGAGTCAGGGCTGCAACTAATATTCTGTAATCTCTTCGTTCGGCAACGGACATATACTCAATACCAATGCAGCTTTTCCATCCAGAGCAGTAGCTAAAAGACAGCTTTATCATCATCTCCCCATCAGTTTATCTCTGCAGTGATATTAAATTGAGCCTGAAAAGCTTCCCAAGAGGACTTTCCATTGAATTTAGGCGGGGCTTGTATGGGTTTATGCCTTCCTTGCTTGAACACACATTTAAGTTTGCTTTCACCTCAGTAAATTGGGCCTTTGGGTGTTCGTCGAAACAAGCTCTCGTGCATGCTTAATACGCCTCTTCTGCCTTGCAAATGAGCGTCGCCTTTTGCTTTTTGGTTAGTAAATTGGGTCCTTGGCTGTTCGTCGACACGGGCTTCGCTTAAATTGTCTCTTCTGCCGTGAAAATCATCTTCGTCTTTTGTTTTCCTGCTGGTCAACTGGGCCCTTATTTTGGTTGTTCGTCGAAATAGGCATTGCTTATTTTGCCTTGCAAATGGCCTTTTTTATACTACGGACGCATTATGCGTATGCATGGGCGCATAATTCGTCTGTATCTTTATCTGTCTAGTGTAACCAAGTACGTCCAGACGCATAATACTTCTGTAGTATAAAAACAGCCAATCAGCTTCAGTCGATTGCACACACTGGTCAAGCCTTTCTACAGCCGTCAACAACTTTGTAAAATCTTTAACAAAGTGAGCACGATATTCTTTTCGAACATCATCAATCGACGTTTCTAAGCACTCGTCAGTAATTCTCTTTTAATATCTGCGATCACACTTTCAACATTCCCCTCCAATACAGCGAAGCGAATTTCAAAATCTGCTACATCTGAACTTTTACTTGTTGAACCCACATCGCACTTGTCAAAGACGTCATGTGTCGTTCCAACGTCGTACCTGCGCTAAAAAGGAACTGAATGTGGGAATGCGGACGCATTGTCCCAGTGACCCTGTAATGGAAGTCAACGGACAGAGACTTCTGGAGGAGCAACCAGACCAGTGCAAGAATGAAAACGTGGATCACCTGGTTAGAGCATTACCGCAGAATCATCAAATAATGAACTCGCGCAACAATTGGTTAAACAATCTCGGCTCGAAGACCCAGAAATTCGTCCAGTAATAGAGTAGATACAAGAATCATTAATTAAGCCGACTTGGCAAGACGTTTTTTAATACATACAATGTGGCCGTAAAAACATACTGGGGTCAATAAGTCCTTGAAACTCTACGAAGGCACACTGCATGGTTGTTTGGATAACACAATGTCTGATCATATAGAGATTTCGTTTGGCAACTGGTAGTACCGAAAGTATTGCGGCGAGCTATCCTCCAGCAACTACACGATAGCCCAACGGGATGACATTTCGGAGTCACCAAGACGTCATTGCATGGCAAAGATAAGAGAAAGATTATAAAACGAGAACAACAGCATTAAACCCACAATCAGACGGCACGGTAGAAAGATTTAATAGAACGTTGGAGAATCAGTTTGCCATCTTTGTTGAAAGCCACCAAAAAGACTGGGACGACCACATTCCATTGCTACTACTGTCTTATCTCTCAGCGGTACACGAGAGTATCAAACAGACCGCAGCTAACCTAATGTTTGGACGAGAACTACCAGTCTTCTTTATGGCCGCCCCCTGACCAGTCACAGATACCGAGTAATAAGTACGTTTACATCGGGAAACTGAGAAAGAGACTGGATGACTGCCACGAATTCGCCCGAATTCGGATGCGAGCGGCTACGTAATATGACGTATATATACCGTATAGACGCGACCCCGTGTCTGTAGCTCCAAAATGTGTACCTTCCTAAGAATATGTACGCCTTTGTAACATGTATACGAAGGCTGGTTTACACGTGCAATTTTTGAAGCGATAAGTATCGTCAACTTCTGATTTAGATGCATAGTAAGTACAAAAACAATCAGCCGATTGTTCCGCTCGGCGTGGTTTCATCTTCCACACTTTTCTACTTACTAGTGTTCGTAATTGATTACCATGCACTTAAACCAGAAGTTGGCGATGTTTATCGCATCAAAATTCGCAAGTGCATGCCTAAACTGAGAAACGATCAACGTAACCTTATTACTATATATAGTGCCAAAGGCTAACTTACACATACCACGGCATAACTTTGCCTAAGTCATATATATATATATATATATATATATATATATATATATATATATATATATATACATTATATACAATCATAGTACCGAGTTAAACGATCACAAGATCTGTATCTTTTTAAGCTTCCCTTCTGTTTGTACGAGAAATGGTCAATAAATAGTCATTGATGGAAAATTGCAGCAGCCTTTTGTTTTTTTGTTTTTTTATCCCCCCCCCCCCCCCCCCCCCTTCTTTTTTCCAAACTGTAATAATAAAGGTATGAGGAATCTGGATAAAATAAATCCTCATAAATCCTCATACTAAAGGTACATAAGCTATGAGGATTTATGCCACCGTATACTATAGCTTCGATTCTGGGGTGCTTTTTTAATTCTAAAGTAACAATATATATTAACGAACTTGATAACGGCATCCGAAGCATTATATTTGGGGCCCTTGCTTCCTTGTCGAGCTTTTATACGCATGTACTTTATGTAAACCTGCCTAACACAAACCCTAAACCTAAACCTAAACGAGGAAATGTTGGCAATGCATATTTATTTTAAACAGATTTTGGCGTCCCTCGTGCTATTATCAGGCTCCTGCCTTTCCAAAAACTCAAAAAATATCTGAATCTCCTGAAGCGCCACATCACTGACATCAGCAGGTATGTAAATATTAATTGTAAGTTGGCAAAAAATAGCCGACGTACTTAAGATTTTGTTTTTGTAACTAATTGTACATTAGTTATAAAAGAGGCGAGGAAAAGCTAATTATATCTAGCTTTATTGTTTGCAAGTTTGTCTTGATATTGTTTTTTTCTCGGCTTTCAATATTTGTCTCTTAATTAAATGTATTTGTTCTCCGGCGTGAGAAGTGTACCAGCCATCGTCTTTTATGAATTCATGTGCTACTGTCAAGATCTGATTTTAGGAACGAAATGACACTTGCTCGACGTTAAAATAACCAGCTAGTGCATGCGAATGATTTCAAAATTGGATTTAAGATTTTCATGTATTTTCGCATGTAAGGTATAAATAGTATGATTTGCGAATAGCAATATATAATTGGACGACGCTTCGACTCGGCTACGGGTCATTTATTTTATTCAGTTTTAATTCATGTTGACCACGACCGGTTTAGTATTATTATGTTAAAAATTAAACTTTATACAAAAAAATTAATAAATATAAATATAAATATAGACAGTCACTAATATCTGCTTTAATATATTAATGTCTGTGTGAGACGCGGAATAAAATCGTCTGGCGTTAGCCAGAGTAAAACCGTAAGACATGAGAGTTGGGTGCCACCCGAAAAGACTTAAGATTTTCTAGCTATATCATTAATATCATATGAATTAAAAAACAAACAAACAAAGAACAGAAACAGATAAAGAATAACAAGGTAATTAAAAACTACATGCAGATATCATCTGATATCGCTAATTGTCTTAAAATAATTTTTTTATATATGCCAAATATAGAATTAGGTACTAAAAACGATTACAATTTTTTTGTCGATATTTAGTATTAATTTAGCATTTTATTCTGGCCAACGCCACACAATTTTATTCACCTCTGGATCAAGCCCTCAGGCAGAAATGACTTAAAAGCTATTTGTTGAAAAGTACAATGCTACGTGCAACCTTTTTATCGGTTTGGGCATAGTCATTCAAAATATGGTCTGCATGGAAACTCCGCTAAAGTCTCTGTTCTATGTTTTTGTTCGCTTTTATGCATTTTTGTGCGCGGTGAACGGTCACTGAACCCATTGTATTTTAGCAGAATGAACGAATTATCCAATAGCAACGTTTCAGTTCAATCACTCAATCGTGCTACCAATCCCAATAATATAAAAAAAAGTTTTATCGCCAGACTCCAGTGTTTTGGAGTGTAGAAAATAGAAATTACGATGGAAATATTTTTATTAATAGCTATTGAGAGAGAGAGAGAGAGAGAGAGAGAGAGAGAGAGAGAGAGAGAGAGAGAGAGAGAGAGAGAGAGAGAGAGAGAGAGAGAGAGAGAGAGAGAGATTAAATTAAATTACTGCGGAATACGAGCTGAGTTGCGACAACATATATGTGGAATGCATTCTAAGGCTATCTTAATTAATACTGTTACCTATTCTTATACAAAATATGGATATTGTGTCACATCGTACCTATAATTACATGTAAACAAACAATTTAATTTTAAATGAAATATTTACCGAAAAAATTGCATAATATATATATTCGAGATTTAAACAATTTGTTATTGATTATTTGGTGAATACAAAATTTAGACGGAAGACAAAAACGAAAAAAAGAGTTTTCGTTTTTACCAAACGGAACTCGGGTTTTAAAACACTATTACTGCCGCTACCCGTGGTATAATTGTGAGCGCAAATAAAATTAATTATACTTGCCAGCGGCATATATTACTGACCAATAACTATGTCTGTGAACACACTGAACACGTCCAAGATATTAAAGCACTTGACTTCAAAGAACTTGATCAGACATTAGGAAAGCGAAGAAAGAAAGAAAGCATGGAGATTAACATTAGTCATCAGTTTCGCAAAGCCTACATGAATAATAACGGAGCCAAAACCTACAATCGCACACGCCGATCCGCAATCGAGATCGATATCGACCTACACCAAAAAGATGCATGATACATCGCTCTAATGAATCTCTTGTTGATGAAGTCTGACAGGAAAACATGATGCCATATATATATATATATATATATATATATATATATATATATATATATATATATATATATATATATATATATATATATTTATTTATTTATTTGTTTATTTATTTATTTATTAACTTTACAACCATACAAGTGTGCGAAAGAATGAATACAAGTTTAAAAAACAAACAAACAAAAACCCCAAAAAAAACCCCTAAAAAAACAACGGTGCAAGACTTGGTCATGGTTGAAGGTATGGTCAACAGGACATGAGTCCCATGTGAAGACCAACCTGACCAAAAAAATACAGAGTAGACATAAATTAAAGACAAGGACTAATATACTATATATATATATATATATATATATATATATATATATATATATATATATATATATATACATATATCTTTATTTATTTAGTTAAAATACTCATTAATAATTCATGAAGAAAACACAAAACAAATCATGACCGCAGGCCCGGATTTACCAATTTTGGGCCTACAGGGTAAGTGTGGTGACACATTTCTAGGGGGGCCGGGGGCATGTCCCCCCCGGAATTATTTTTATTTTGAATTTTGGGCCTGCGAAACAGCATTTCCCGCATTTTAAGGACAGTTTTGAGCAAAATATAAAGGTCTGAAATCCCATTTTTTTAGCAGGGTTTCGGCCACCTCTGCGATCTAAGACCATCTAAGCCTATCTGAAGCCCTGAACAGAAAGATTTGTAGTTTATGGGCTAAAATAAAATTAGGGGAAAATTAAGTTTGGGGAAATTTTGAAATAGTGTCTAAATTTATTTTTTTCGTTCCAAAACGTGGGCCGTCCAAATTGTGGGCCTACAGGCTATAGCCTGGTAAGCCTATTGGTAAATCCGGGCCTGCATGACCGTGAAGGAGGTTGTATATCTGATACTAACCACACGTAGTCCGCTCTAAAACATTGAAATTGAGCTTTTTCTGAATAGTAAGCTGAACAAATATTACTCATATTAACATCAAAGTTATGACCCAGAGTATTTTCGGCTCGAGCTTGTATATCCAATACAACACGGCCACTCATATAAACTATATATATATATATATATATATATAATACTCATTAATAATTCATGAAGAAAACACAAAAGAAATCATGACCGTGAAGGAGGTTGTATATCTGATACAAACCACGCGTGGTTGTATCAGTCTAGTGGTGTATTCAGATCTATCTCCGCTCTAAAACATTTGAAATTGTGCTTTTTCTGAATTATTCTGAACAAATATTACTCATATTAACATCAAAGACTCGGAGTATTTTAAGTTATTTACAATATTCGTGTCCGTGTTGTATTGGATATGACAATAATCGCGTGGTTAAGCGATCAGGTATAGGATTGCTAATATGATAAGAATAGGATTTTGATCCCGCTTTTGATGGCGCGTTCTTTCTTTTTGACTTTGACTTCGTTTGCTGTCATACTGATATTAGTTCCAATTTGCGAAATTTGAGAAAATATTCTTCGTTGGCTCTTGTGATTATTTTAATTATCATTAGGTTAGAAGATATTGTTTTACTTCAATGCCGCTTAATTTCTATTTGTCTCATTAATTTAATGTCTGTCATGCGTGGGAAATGTTGTATTATGCGGTGTAATTATATGCGCCATCACTCGTTTGATATTACAACCAGAGAGTTTCGTGAATAGTAATAATTAATACTTATATTTCAAGTAATTGTTTTATATAGAATTTAGTGATTAAACTAGTATAATAGGGATATTAATGATATTGTGCTAATTTCTGTTTTGGGAAATTAAAAAACACCCAAAGAAAAGAAACAGAAATTAGTTCAAGACTAACAAGGTATAATTAAACCGATTATATATACATTTGATATTGCCTATAAAGGTATTGATCTTAGGCTATATAAGGCTTTGTGTGCTAGCATGAGCTTCAGTCTGTTAGCTTATACTCTCGTAACAAGACGTATCCAGAAACAGCAGTCAAAGTTGGTAAGCACGTATAGATTTTTTTCGTATGTTTTTGCTGTACAAGCTGTGAACTGTCGTAAGTTAAACTTAGAGAAATCCTCTAAGCTCTGGACGGGACTCGAACCCGGCCACAACCTTCCAAATTTTTCTCTGTGTTTAACTTACGACAGCTTGTACGGCAAGAACATACGAAAAAACTTTACCAACTCAAGGTGAAAACACTAATAACATACGTATAGATTTGTAACGTATTTTAATGCGAATTTTTTACCCTGCATTCTAATAAATATCTTATATTTTCTCGTACATGTACAGGTAAAAGTAAACGATGATGAAAATTAGTATCATCTTACTCTTCAGTGTGGTTTTCTTAGCCATATTTCAAAACGGTTTGTCTGCAATTCTGCAAAAGGTGAGTATCCTTAAACGTGTATCACTGACATAACGTTTTAGCATAATTCATTTTAGCACAACTTATAAAAGTTATATATAGGTATAATAACGGTAACATATCATATTTTGTAATTGATTAAATGTAGCAGAATTAATAATATGAACAACAATTTTTAGTATTAAAAAAGCTCAAAATTAGGATTTTCATTGGTGATATATAAGAAGATTGGTAACTGTAGTTAAAATTTTGCATTGCCATTTTTATTTAAAGAGGTAAAGCTGTTAAATTGAATAAAATAAGATATAAAAATACAGTAATAACTGTATAATTACAAATTTTTGAAAGAGCAGCTAGCCTTGCCTGTAAAATCTCGTATTTGTGTGTGTGTGTGTGTTGTGTTGTGTTGTGTTGTGTTGTGTTGTGTTGTGTTGTGTTGTGTTGTGTTGCTGTGCTGTGCTGTGCTGTGCTGTGCTGTGCTGTGCTGTGCTGTGCTGTGCTGTGATGTGCTGTGCTGTGCTGTGCTGTGCTGTGCTGTGCTGTGCTGTGCTGTGCTGTGCTGTGCTGTGCTGTGCTGTGCTGTGCTGTGCTGTGCTGTGCTGTGCTGTGCTGTGCTGTGCTGTGCTGTGCTGTGCTGTGCTGTGCTGTGCTGTGCTGTGCTGTGCTGTGCTGTGCTGTGCTGTGCTGTGCTGTGCTGTGCTGTGCTGTGCTGTGCTGTGCTGTGCTGTGCTGTGCTGTGCTGTGCTGTGCTGTGCTGTGCTGTGCTGTGCTGTGTTGTGTTGTGTTGTGTTGTGTTGTGTTGTGTTGTGTTGTGTTGTGTTGTGTTGTGTTCGGTGTGTTTTTCATTCTGAATTAACTAATAGCATACAATTGAATTGCAATTTATTGCACAAAATCGGCAAACAAACAAACCGAATTTGACTTCCAAACGGTTGCAAATCGTTATCTATTGTTTAGACTGTAATTAAGAATTATGAATAAATGCAACCCTTGCCTATGTATTTGAATCTAGAGAATATTTACAAAAATACTGAAATAAATTAGACATCAAAATCTATGTTGTTTTCTGCAAGCACAGTACACTTTGAAATATAAGAATTCAAATCATATGTAAAACGTCTATTATTGGAACTCTCAGTAGCGAAGCTAACTATGGCAAATGGTCATGGCATGCAAATTTAAAATAATCCGCATACTTAGACATTTAACAAAGTATATCCACCAACTCTTATTTCGTTGGAACTTTTTAGTTCCACTTAGTAAGATTACTATTAATAATATCTAATTTGTTGCATTTTTATTTCGTAACAATTGCGTTGTTGACAGATTTACATACAGTATATTTCACTAGATTTCAAAATATGCTGATTAGTTAAAATTTGCATGAACAGTTGTTATGCTTGACTTCGCCACTGGAACTCTGGACAAGATATTGTATTCTAAAACCATTACAAGAAATTTGAAAATTCGTGCAGACATATACCTTGGCTCATTAATTTTGGTCACCATTATAAATTGAATTGAATGATAGAAATCACTTTGTATTGTAATAAAATAACAACAAATTACCGTTAGTAGTTAGGTGCTGTCCTATGGTTGACAGTTTGTATTATTCTATTATTACTTATACTTATAGGCCCGATAGCAATGTGCTAGTATACACAAAAAGTCTTGTAAACTTTTAATTTTTTAAAATGTCTCCACAAAGTATGACAGCCTTGATCAACATTAGCACCAACAGGAAAGACCTTTTTGTTAGTCACCAATTTCCTTTCTTTTTCCTGTGGGCCCCAAGAAGCATTTATTACTTTTATATATCTAGTCAAAAGCCAGTTACTCAGGTTTGTTATCATGGAAACATAACTGAAAATTGCTGTCTACGCGAGTACAATTATTACTTTCAAATCTAAGGATGATGTATAGAAATTTGTTATTTAGGTAAAATACCCAATTGGGGGTTCTTCCTTCGAGTTTTAAATGCAGCTAACATGTTTGAAGTATAAGGCAAAGTTTAGTTTTATTTAAACCAGCTTGGCTCTATTTAGACATCAGATCGAGGACAAGCACAAACCAGTGCTGGATTATAGTTTCTCAAACAAATTTGTCTTTTAAGAAAAAAATGTCTCTAAAATTTTCTAAATTTCACCGTAATGTTCCTTCGATTTCTAAATACTGATTAGGACCTGGTGAAAAACCTCGAGGCACAGGAGATGAATTGAATCGAACAGTTTACTCACATAAAGTCACCCATCTATGCACTACATGTAACCCCACTCGACTGGGCTTAACTTCAGTGGTGAGGAGCAGTGTGCTAATTAACGGCTTGTGTTACCCATGCTTGTATAGAGATGTCTAAATAGAATGGCACTAAGCATAGTCAATATAGACTTTGGTATAGGACAAGTTCAAACGCTTCCGCTGTTCAACAAAGCGACTCATTAATGTTATTGTTTAGAAGCATTTTTCCTCCACCATGGGAGTAAGTGCAAAGGGCCTATTAAAGTGTGCCTATAGAGCGCTTTCATTCATGTGATCGGTGGCCCATTGGGGTAGTGAAACAATACGAAATATTTGAATAAGAAAGAGCTAATTCCCAAACCGTACACCAATATGGCCGCCATTTCATTGTTTTGGTACACCAATATGGTCGCCGTGACGTAAGATGAAAACGCTCTATGGTTTGGAATCCTGGAAAATTTTGAAAGGGCTGATTTTCAAATAGCTTGAGCGATTGAACCCAAACTGTTGCTATTGGATGATTGCTTCATTATACAGATTGAGAAAACACAATAATCATGTTTAGTAACCGTAAAAGTGCACAAATTTCCAAAAACCTGAAGAAAAGCATAAAACAACGACTGTTGTTGAGCTCGAGCTTCGAATCAAACAACGGCCACATTTATTTTCTATTAACTACGTCGTTATACAGAAAATACAATGTGTTCAGTGCACGTATAACAAAAACATAGAACAAAGTCAGAGTTTGGTTGCGTTTCCAGACCCTTTACTTCTAGAGATTGCATATACTGTGTTGTATGTGTGGGGGAAACTGTCGAAAGCGGCTTTTTCAAATTGCTTCAGACGATAACAAATAAGTTTTTAACTAATTTCTTAAATGAATCTACTTTGTTTCCATCAAGGTAAATGGTGATGTCAGCAATGAATTACGAATCCGAGGAGCGGCTGGTAGTCTGCACTGTGAGGAAAATCCCATGGTCTGTTTGTCGGATGGGGATTGCGACAACTGTGCAGTTCCCATGAAATGCTTACCTGACGACAACTTAGGTTATTCGAAATGCACTATAGTTCAATGAGTACACAGATCCAGTATAACTAAATTCTGTAATTCTGAAACCTTATTGTGATGTATATTTGGGAAAATAGAATAAAATAAATCAGTTAACAAAGGGTATAAACATTTGTCACACAATGCATGTCGATCTCACAATAATTATATGTTCAATACGTTTTTTTCGCGCAAGTAAGCCATTATAATTAAAAGCATGCAACTGAAGTAGAAAGAAAGACTTCGTGTACACAGCTTTTATCCATTAAAAATTAGGTGCATTGCCAAAATATATAGCTATAAAGGAGGTTGTACGGATACAGTTGCAATACCAGGGTAAAACGACTGGAGTGGAGAGAGAGAGAGAGAGAGAGAGAGAGAGAGAGAGAGAGAGAGAGAGAGAGAGAGAGAGAGAGAGAGAGAGAGAGAGAGAGAGACAGACAGAGAGAGAGAGACAGAGAGACACAGAGAGAGAGAGAGAGAGAGAGAGAGAGAGAGAGAGAGAGAGAGAGAGAGAGAGAGAGAGAGAGAGAGAGAGAGAGAGAGAGAGAGAGGTTGGGGTCAGAATAAGACAAAGCGCAGAAGACGCGAGTCACCAAGGAGGGGGTGGGGGGTGGGGGCAGAAAAGAGTTTGGAATTGGATTTTTACAGTGTCTGAAGCTATTTCCTATATTTTGAAGCGCCTTTATTGTTTTAATCTAAATGCCACAAAATGGTACATTTATTTTTAGACTAAAGGATGCATATGGCAAATTGTGGGTCAGGTTTAGGGATTATTCAATCTCCCGTTAAACCTCCAATCCCAAGCCCAACGACTAAACTAGGAATTGAGCGGTGGAGTGTAACACGTCCGGTGACGTACGGATATATCGTAAATAAGCATCTCTCGACCAACGACCGAGAGTCTTAATTTTGTGGTCCGGAATGCCAGCTAGGGCTGCTGACGTCGCGGCCCCGATCCGAAAACTATGACTGGAGTAGTTCCCAGAGACGTCAGCAGTGTGCAAAATGGAACGAAGCCAGGAATTTACCATGGACGGAGAGAGAGCACTACCGTTCTGACAAACGAAGAATGGACGCGGTGAGTTGCCCGGAACATGAAGGTATGGCAACAGAGCCGAAACCGGGCTAATTCCTTTTCCAGTGCGACCCAAATAGATAAAACAACCACGGCCAAAGGGATCTGTTTTGGAGAACTTGATATGAAGCTGGACCCGAGCTTCTGATTCCAGGAGTACGTCTTCGAGCGCTAGGTTTTTTGTGTGATTAAACGCGGAGGGGCAAGTGAACTCGCTGACACGCAGAAACAAAAAAAGGCTACGCAGCAGGCCACCCAGAACATGAGGTGGTCGAAGGTGCCGCTGACAACGAGGCTTGGATAATGTGCATCAAATTGTTATTGATCGATAGGCGAATGTTGATGGATGAAGACCGAGCGCGTTTTATTCCCTTGATAAGACGTGTGAGGCGAGGAGTGCCGAGCATAGGATCCGAAACAACCAAGGTCAATATGCAGTGATCGAACAGAGGCGAGGTACAATCACGTGCAAAAATTATTGAGACAAGCAGTTTTTAGGGCCCCTCCCTCCTATAACAAGTGGTTCTTGCCCCCCCTCCCCCTCGTGCAATGTTGTTAAAACGATTTTGAGGCAAGGGGTTATCAAATAATATGTTTTCAACATTGTTAGTGGGGGAGGGGGGCATACACGTGAAAAAAAATCACCAAAATGTGAACAGTCTCATTATTTTTGCACACGATTGTAGAACTGACGTCCAAAAATTCCCATTGCCTTATAGCACAGAATAGTAAGACAACCAGAAGTCCGACTCGAGTGAAAACATGTCCGCATTTCTTCAATGCGCATGCGTGATATTTTACGCCATCCGACGCCATCCTACGCGATCCTACGCAATGTTCCACGTCAACCTACGCCATCCTGGCAAGTTCCCCCGGCAGTTTTAACCTTCTTTTGAAGGTCCAAACTGCCGGGGGAACTTGCCAGGATGGCGTAGGATGGCGTAGGATGGCGAGGAATCCAGATGCGCGAGGCGACATGCGCGAGGACATAAACTTCAAAGGTTCCGACGCGAGTCGGACTTCTGGTTGTCTTTCTATTCTGTGCTTATAGAGACGAAACTCCACCGCGCGAAAACTGGGACTGCTTGCGAACCTTATGACGTTTACTACATTAAGTATTCGACGATTCGTGTAATTGCCATCACGCCATGTTGGCGACTTGGCGTTGGAAATATGAAGCTCGAAGATCATGTTGTGCGTTCGTTTCGTGTGGCAAAAGTTTTCCGAGAGAACAGTGACCGAATAAATTATTTAGACTTCTCGGCAAATGGGGAAACATTGATTTCAAGTAGCGATGACGACTCGATGGTTATCTATGACTGTTTGGAAGGGAAGTAAGTACTATAAAGTAGCCCACTTGGTTTTGAAGTGATCGACTCAAAGTTGTGTGATACGCGTTGTGCACGACTTCCCTTAGCTTTCTGTGGTTATGTGAGAGGGATTTATTACGGTAGGTATATTAAATACATAAATTCCATGGTGTATAGGAGGCAGTGGGAGATTAAATCGTATTTGAATTAAAGACAGAACTGACAATCTGATTGAAAACGTGTAAAATTCGTGTTTGCACAGCTGGGTCGGGCTGGTCAATGTGTAAATGAAACACGAAGTTCGTGTCTATTGGTTCATTGATGGAAAAACAATTACATTATATATATATATATATATATATATATATATATATATATATATATATATATATATATATATATATAGTTCAATCTACTGTTTTTCATCAGTGTAGCTTGGAATAATCTGAATGTATTTTATCAATTACTTATATATATATATATATATATATATATATATATATATATATATATATATATATATATATATATAATGTTCTAAGGATTTTGGGTGAAGGAAAATTCGAGTGTAGAATATATACATTTTAAGACCAAACCGGGACCAGTTGCAAAAAATGCAACTACACAGCCTTCCGGCAGGAATTGAACCCACGACCTTGTGATTCTAGTGCAACGCTCTGACCACTGAGCCACGGAGGACATTGCTGAGAGCTTGATCATGAGTTCTGTATATATAATAAGGTGTTAATGCCAGGAGAGAATTGGGTATATTTTAAGTGATATTGGGCATTTCACTCGATTACATAGCATGTTCTAAGGATTTTTGGGTGAAGGAAAATTCGAGTGTAGAATATATACATTTTAAGACCAAACCAGGACCAGTTGCAAAAAATGCAACTACACGGCCTTCCTATACTGTGTATATATATATATATATATATATATATATCAGCTATCGATTGACCAGGCGGGAATCGTAATCTTATGATAAATATCAAAGCCCAGCATAATATTTTGACATAAACCATTGTATAGAGTAAAACAAGAGTGAAATCATAATATTTATTTAAAGTTCTAACGTTTCGTTGTTATCACAACATCTTCAGAGAATAATAATTTACATAAATGCAGAAAGCCTAAATATATAGTTACAGAGTTGTCATAGATTATGAATTAATTAACCAATCAGGAGAGAACACTAAAAATACATATTACAAAAGAAAAAGTGGAGCGGTGCCAATATTTGTGTTTAAAGAAGGTTTGAGATTGCGAATAAACAGAGTTTCGTGCAAAAGAAGTTCTGATTCAGAAGAACAACTAGAGATAACCTTAAAATCATTAAAAGAAACAGGGTGACCAGTGTCATGGTGACCAGTGTCACGGTGTCTCCGCCTGAGTTCAAACCTTTGTTTTATCGTCGTTACATTGACGATTGTTTCGTTCCACAGATCACGTTCTCCCTTTTCTCAATTATCTTAACTCTAAACATGCTAAAATAAAATTTACTCATGAATTGGAGGTAAACAAATCTTTGCTGTTCTTAGACATAAATATTAATCGTTCCGGTGGTTGCTTTTCCACAAATGTTTACCGTAAACCCACTTTTACTGGTCTTTTGACCTCTTTCGACTCTTTTATTCCTTTCTCTTACAAAAGAGGTCTAGTCTGCTCCTTGTTAAACCGTTGCTTCAACATTTGTTCGACATACGTCATTTTCAATGTTGAACTAGAAAAACTAAAACGCATCCTTATTAATAATGGTTATCCCGAGAAATTTCTTGACAGCTGCATTGCTGCTTTTCTCGACAAAGTTTTCTCCAAATCAATTAAACCACTTACAGCTCCTAAACGCACCATTTATTTCTCTCTTCCTTTTACTGGACAGCATTTTGTCCAAATCCGAACCCAACTCCGGAAACTTCTCTCATCTGCCTATCCTCAAATTGATATTAGGTTTATCGCTCTTCCTTCAGTTAGACTTTTTCACTTCTTTTCTTTTAAAGATAAAATTCCTTTACTTCTTAGATCACATGTTGTATACAATTTTACGTGTGGAAGCTGCGGAGCTTCTTACATCGGAGAAACAATCCGACATTTACATACACGTGTGCCTAACCATATGGGAATCTCTCCTATTACTGGGAAGAAGTATAGTAACCCTCCTCTCACAAGTATCCTCTCTCATCATCGTGACACTGGTCACCCTGTTTCTTTTAATGATTTTAAGGTTATCTCTAGTTGCTCTTCTGAATCAGAACTTCTTTTGCACGGAACTCTGTTTATTCGCGATCTCAAACCTTCTTTAAATGCAAATATTGGCACCGCTCCACTTTTTCTTTTGTAATATGTATTTTTAGTATTCTCTCCTGATTGGTTAATTAATTCATAATCTATGACAACTCTGTAACTATATATTTAGGCTTTCTGCATTTATGTAAATTATTATTCTCTGAAGATGTTGTGATAACAATGAAACGTTAGAACTTTAAATAAATATTATGATTTCACTCTTGTTTTACTCTAGATAATGGTTTATGTCAAAATATTATGCTGGGCTTTGATATTTATCATATATATATCGTGATCAAGCTCTCGGCAATGCCCTCTGTGGCTCAGTGGTCAGAGCGTTGCACTAGAATCACAAGGTCGTGGGTTCAATTCCTACCGGAAGGCCTGTGTAGTTGTATTATTCGCAACTGGTCCCGGTTTGGTCTTGGGGTGTACAGTATATATTCTACACTCGAATTTTCCTTCACCCTAAATCCTTAGAACATGCTATATATATATATATATATATATATATATATATATATATATATATATATATATATATATATATATATATATATAGCTACTCACTATGTATGAGCTGGTCTGCAATCTCATTGGATTGGTTCTGCTACTAGCAGTATATCAGCTCCTAAAAACAAGATGGTGGCATGCGTTTTTCAGTCAGTGTACTACAGATAAAACTGCCTGTTATTTCTAAACTGCAGCAGTGAAAATACTGAACTGAGTGAAAACTAACTGTCAACAAGCGCTGCTCAATGTGTTAACAAAGGGTGCTCTAAAACACAATTTGTGCACACTTGTTTTAGAGTGCCCTGGTTATCACTTTGAGGCCTGGACCTCTCCCCATGCCAAATAAAATCATCTGGCATTCACCAGAATAAACCTTAAAGACTCATTGTCAGGCTTCAAAGTGTTAACAAGCAAACTTACAATTCACGTCACAAAAGCAATAAATGTATATACAATACTGTAATACATACACAAAATACATCCGCCAGTTAGCAGGTGCTCACAGTATGTAGCATTTTAATATTTAAACACAACCTGTGTTTTCATTAAAGGAACCGCACCAATACTGCAAAATTACTGCTTACAGTAATTAACAGTTTTGCATGAGACAAAAATGATATTTTTGCACAGGAACAAAAGGAACAATAAAATTATTCTGAAAAACGTTAAAGAAGTAACAGGGGGGCTTGTATTTCTTTGTACAGAACCTGATAGCTTTTGCTTACATCATATTTTTGTGACTACCACTGATGCTAAGCAAGCAAGCAACACACTGACATTAACTCATTCCTGTCCGAGGGTTTTCCCCGAGGTGAATAAAATCGTTTAGCCAGAATAAAATACTATTTAAAGACCGATTTGGACAGGAAAGAGTTAATGTCTTGGATTGCATTTATGTCATAGTACTCACGAACCATTATTTCAACACGATCACTACATAGTCGGCAAGAGGTACCTATTTTTCATTTTGTCACTGTGGCAGCATGTATTTTAATATAACTAAATTGCCTCTTGATAATTTATGTTAAAGTTACTATAAACTTCAGGTATAAACGACAATTTTTTTTTTAATGTAAACATGTTTTGGCAAACTTGTACCATCTTCAGTACAAGATAATAAAGAAGAATTATTTAAGTGTTTGTAAAACAAAGGCCACTTTTCTAACACTAAAATACGTCGCAAACACTTATATTGGCAGCTAGCTTTTTACAACTGAGAAAAATAATGAATTTTAGACTACTGAACATTGTTTCAATATGGGATTCTTCTGTATCATAGAGCCTGTAATATTCCGCTTTCCGTAACGTTTTACTCCTCGTCGCCAATGTAATATTCTTAAAAGTACTTAATATATTATGAGACGTGTCTTGTTATTATCCTAATCCGTTTAGTCTTGGGACTGCGTCAGTGTTGTATACGTTATTAGTATCAACCAACTAGTGGTCTATTACAAATTCGGCATTCTGATTGGCTAAGCTACTAGTGGTCTATTGGTGATAGACCACTATACACGCGTAAAAACGCACAACTTGTTCACGGTTGTGAACAGGCGTGAACAATGTTGTGCTGCTCGCCGTGAACAATGTTGTGCTGCTCGCCGTGAACAAGTTGTTCACTTATGGTTCGAACAACTTGTTCACGGATAAATCAACAGTCATTAACAAGTTGTTCCAACAGCACATTTTTATAGCCAACAACGTTGTTCGCACATGATACAACATGTTGTAACAGCCTGACGAAATGACAACGATGAACAACAATGTTACAACAATGGTGAACATGGTTGATGTATCAACACCTTCTTCGGTTGTTACAACATGCGTGAACAACGGTTGTTGTTTCATCAAGCAGTAACAACTTGTTGAAACAGTGATGGACAATGTTGTTGATTTATCAATGTTGTTCACATATGTCAAGTTGTTACAGCATTGTTGCAAGTTGTTATTACCAAAACCGATGATGCACGGCATGGCCCAAAATAAACATGTCATGTTTTCCACCAAAACATTAACGAATCCAATTGCATTCCTTAGCCTTTGAAATTGACACCGTGAGATCACTGCAATATGATTGGTCCATATGCCACTTTGGGATTCTCTAGCCAAAAACGTTTAGGAATGCAGACGGATTCGTCAATGTTTTGAACAGAAATTATGACGTGTTTTTTTGGGGCCATGCCGCGCATCATCGGTTTTGGTAATACAGCATTGTTCAGGCATGTAGTAGGTTATCCAATGACAAACCTTATAGCTGGAATACTCCAATTCTGACCAGTCAGAAGCCACGACATATTCACGCTGCGAGCAAGACCTGGAAACTAGGCCAAACATGGCGTCCGCTGAAATATACGAGTGATGAAATCACGAAATACATTGCCCCAGTTTGACATTTTCGAATAAGAAAATGAATTCGCTTATGTCTATGGAGTATATCTACACCAAATTTGAAGCAAAATACCTGTAGTTACAATCTCGTTTTTTGTGAGCGATTGTTTATCATGTGCCATCGAACTACTGTATATTTTGAATGGGGGGGGGGCTTCTGCAAACGAAAAGGTAAAGCTATCTGAAAATTTGGAACAATGTTTCATAAGACTTATTTATGATAAAGAAAATTTGTTTATGGTTGATACTAAAACAATTAGACAACTCGCCTTCGTTTTCTACGAGCAAATAGTCAACTCGGCTTCGCCTCGTTGACTATCAGCTCAGCTCATAGGAAACTCGATCTCGTTGTCTAATTGTTAATAGGTGAGTTTCGCGCGCGCATCGTTTTGTAAAGGAATTGGCCGGCTCTTGGCGGGCTCTCTACAAAGTAAGCAATGACAAACAGACTTGCTAGCGAGCCGCCAACAGAAGAATAACAGTGTTAAATATCCAGAAACTGTATCTATACTTTGTTTATTTTAAATAGTACGTTCACTTTGAGGGGAGCTTGCCAGTTTTTTTGAAAAATAATGCGCGCGCAACACCCTGAAACTCGCCTATACCCCAAATCGTAGTTTCATTTAGGTCCACATGCAAATTAGTTTCCTATTCAATTTGGGCCCCTATGCAAATTACGTCGTGTCTATTAAAGCATAACGGGAAGAAAACATAGGCCGGGACTGTTTTTTCATGTTTTGAGTTCATTATTTTTAGACACTAAGCAAAGTTTATCCTTATAGAATACCTAAACTTTAAAAAGTTTCTGAAATCAGAAATGTTACGTTTACTACGGCTGAAAAAAATTCCAATTTAATTATTACAATTAGTCAATTAGTACATTATTACTATACCCTGCCGAAATATAGTAAGGTTTGAGTGCTGCCGAAAATATTGAACGTAGAGCGAAGGCCCTTTTATTTACACTACTTTTATTTGTGACCTACCTACGGGGTAAAGTGAGCTCTCTTTTTTAAACAGGTTTTATTATACAACTGCATTAAAAACCGTCCAAATAACGCTAAAAATGAGTACAATATACAGCGATATTTGGATAGTTAGTTATTTGGATAGTAGAAAACCGGTTTGACAGATTTTGTTAGCCAATCAAATTTATCATTCGGGAACTACGTCATGTATGCTTATTATTTTGTCCTAGTGCAAGTCACGCGCTACTTCTCTGGCCTTTTTTAGAGTTTTCTTTTTCCATAAAAATTTGTTGATCAGAGCAGTTTGTAGGGGCGAGTCAAAATACAAACAACGAGTAAAAATATACAGCGATACTACACACCAAAACATCTAATAAGATATAATTATTGATCGCCAATATACCATTTCTGGTCCAGCTTTCATAATAGCGACTAATCTGAATATTCTTTTGTGTGCATCTTAATAAGCCTTTCTGGCCTCGTTTGTGTGTTTGCATTTCTACTCATTTGATATATAAAGATGCCAAAAAGTTGAAAGAAACATTCATTATAGCCTGTAGTTTACATTACAAAATCTTGTCAATAGCAAGCGTAATTTTGAAATGTGTTTTGTGTGCAGTTATTTCGTTTTGAACGATCACTGATCGATAAACAATTTAACGATCGTACCATTAATAATTCCTATTCTAACCATTTTGAAGCCGTTTTTGTAGAACTTATTGCTTTTCCTAAAATTTAAATGTTCAATTGCTTCTGTCATTTTTCTACTCCATTAAATTTCAGCGCCATAGACCTTATTCAAAAATGGCCGACGGATTAAAATTCTTTTGTATAATATAAATTAGCCCTTATATGAACTCGTTTTCATGTGGGAAATTCAATGGTGCTTCCGATCAGATCGGCGACTGCCGTCTGGGACGTTTCTTCGACCATGTTCACACTTGTCGTAACAATCCCAGACGATCGGGGACAGAAAAAATCCCCGATTCTTACAAGTGAGAACTAGGCTTAAGATCCCTAGCGTCTAAAGAGATCAGCTAAATAATTATACGTCCTGTTTATTTCTTTACATTAGGCCACGTCGCACATTATATAGCAAGAAGTATGGTGTTGCTCTTATTCAATATACACATGCATCAAATACAGTGATTCACACTTCAACTAAAGTTGATGGTAAGACCCTTCGTAGCCTGGCGATTAAAGGTGTCTTTGTTTTGTTCTTTTCAGTCAACCGTTTAGTTTGTTTATAGCGCTTTAGCCATGCTGGACAACCAACCAACCAAATTACCAGTGGTGTAACTGCATGGTAGTCTTCTTTCGACACCTCCTACCCCCTCCAATTTGATGAGAAACATCAAAACCATTCTATTACTTATTAATAATATACATGAAAAAATGTTCAAGTCAACTGTACTTACATTACAGTTTTCTTTTGGCAGTGTCCACTCCTCGTATATTTGGTTGTTTAAAAACGCTTTGCTTCTTCTACCACTACGTGAAAAGGTTTAGTTAAAGCACTTAGACCCCGTTCACACGATGCCGGCACAATTTGAAAACGGAACAAAATCTTGCCAGTATGCAAATACAGCATATAATATTTCATGTTATTTTTGTGCCGGTTTCGTGTAAACGCTAGGTCTAAACGGCATGATTTTGTTCCGTTTTCAAATTGTACTGGCATCGTGTAAACGGGGTCTCAGAATCTTCTAGTTTTTTTGCAGGCACTGTACTTGACAATAATAATGAATAACTAGTTTCAAATTTGGACGAAATGTTCTCCTTTATTCCAAATGTTGGCCGCCACCTTTGCTTCTTTCGTGCAGGAAGAGCCTGCGTACGAGATTGCAAAATGTCATCCGTCAAGTTCTGATGTAGAACGTGATTGGCTCTTTTTAATATTTATTGTTTTTGATTGGCTTATAGGTGAGTTTCAGGGTGTTGCGCGCGCATCATTTTTCAAACAAACTGGCAAGCTCCACTCTAAACATACTGTTTAAAATAAACAAAATATAGATACAGTTTCTGGATGTTCAACACTGTTATTCTGCTGTTGTTGGATCGCTAGCAAGTCTGTTTGCCACTGCTTACTTTGTGGGGAGTCCGCCAAGAGCCCGCCAATTCCTTTGCAAGATCATGCGCGCGCAACACCCTGAAATTCGTCTATTGGCTTCAAAAATTTGCACTGTATTTCCCTAAAACTGCACTGCTCTTAGCCAATCAAAATTGATAATTTTTTTCATGTATATTATTACCTGGGAATTGTTAGATCTCTGAATACCCTGAGTGCCAGAGGAAAACCTCTTACTAGTAATCCTTGTATATAATCTCACTTCCATGCACGATGACAGCTGTCAAAATTAATATAAGCCTGTCGATTAATTGTTTTGTTAATTTTTAGATACTATCCGTTATTTATCTCTTCACGACAACAAATATCTAAGATATTTTCAAGGACATACAAAAAGGTATTTCCTGTTGAAACACAGTTGTGTATCACTGCTTTCATATGCCAATGGTATAAATTGCTGTAGCGTATGGTACAAAAGTAGTTCAATCCTAAAGTGCTTATGAAAATTAAGAAACGAAAATTAAGTTTGTCTTATTTGAAAGTACTTTTAAAATGACAAAGTAACGTCTTTTCGGCAGTTTTTTGTTTCCTTTCTTCGTTTTTGAGATACTTCAGTTTGTTTTATAAATGAAAGGAACCAGTGACGTATATATCTTTGCTATTATCAGACCGAATCACTTCGAAGCAATTATGTGTGTGCGTGTTTTTCCCTTACCCCTTACAACGACCATAATCAATCGAGATATTCGCTGGAAACTGAGCTAAAGTCTTTGGTTATCTTTTTGTTCGCCTTTATGCATTTTTGTGCACGGTGCATGGTCACTGAACACATTGTATTTTAGTATAATAAACGAATTGTCCAATAGAAACGTTTCAGTTCAATCACTCAACCGTGCTATTTAAATATTAATAAACCTAAAACAAAGGATGTACACGGTGTAAGGTACAGTTCAGCATAAAATCACAGCTCATTATAGGCGCTTTGAAGTTTGCCGAGTTTCCAGACCATATCTCGATTGACTATGCAACAACAAAAATATACATTTTCAACTGATTCCGTTTAATACTAGCCTGCGTGCAGACGCTTGTATTTCCGGTATTAATCACCGGAAATACAAGCGTCTGCACGCAGGCTAGTTTAATACTAGCAAAGATATATAACTTTCCCAGTAAGTCATTATGAACGTTGTGATGTCACTGGTTACAGTATTTTCACATATCAAACAAACTGAAATATCTCAAAAACGAAACAAGGAAACAAAAAAAACTGCAAAAGATGTTACTCTGTCATTTCAAAAGTACTTTCAAATAAGACAAACTTAACTTTCGTTTCGTAAGCACTTTAAAGCAAAATATTTGTCATTTCTTTCCAAAATATAAAAAAAATATAGGACAGAGTTTACTAGGTATTAACCAAGTTTACAGTACTATATCTTGTTATGAACTGAGTGGAGAAAACAGAAACTTACGATTGCATGCTTTTATGTTCTAGAGTTGTGACTTTAAGTATGTCACCTTTGGATGACTCTTTCATTTCCGGCTCTCAAGACAAGACTCTAAGATTATGGGACTTGCGATCACATAACTGTCAGGTTTGTTGATAACCAATCTATATGGTGACCTCATGTAGCTTTTTTTACCATATTTTAAGAGATATCCACAAGTGTTGTGGTAACCACAGTACATAATTATATGAAACTTGACTGGTTTTTACTTTGAACCAGAGTAGCACTATACACCATATCTTGTTATCTATTTCTTTATACAATAAAAATTTAAGTGCATGCATGGTTTGTTGAAAGAGTTCTGGGGAATGAAAGAAGAAAAACAAGTCTGCTGACGTGAATTTGACGCCATCTGTATGTGTCCCCTTTAATATATCACACATATTACACACACATATTTTTATTCAAGTCTTATAAATTAGAGTTTACAATTTGTCTGTCCCACAGGTAGCAAAAGCTAATCTAGGCGGGCCAATATATATATATATATATATATATATATATATATATATATATATATATATATATATATATATATATATATATATATATATATATTAATAAACAAATAACACGTCGATTTTCGTCGGATAAAATTGAATTAATTTGACAGTTACATGGGAACCATGGGAACCACAGACAACTAACAATGAAAATGCACACGTTATTGTATACATATAGGTTAAAAGCTTAGAGAGAGGTTATTATTCAACTAGAGACTAAAGACCGAGTGCGAAGCAGGAGATCTTTGCGTTGAGTAATAAACGAACCCGTGGCTTTTAACTTATATGAATATTTATTAGCCTATAGACCACTTTCATAATAGCGACTAATTTGAATATTCTTTTATGTGCATTTTAACCGTTGTAGCCTCGTTTGTGTGTTTGCAATTCAAAAGAATCTTTGCTTGATAACGAGGGCAAGAAGGTTCATTTGAATGCACATAAAAGAATATTTAAAGCGTCGGCCTTTAAAGTATCAAAGTTGTCTATATTCTTGTTTTTAAGAGTTTTTTAAGTTGTACTTGAAATAAATATCGAGGAATAATCCGAAAACAGTGTCTATTTTCGAAAAGGGAGTTGCGGTCTTAAAAAAACAATTAGAAAGAAAAAAAAAAGAAAATGGTCTGAAAATTACTCCCGTCAAGAGGTTATGCTTTCACCTCTGTTTGTTTGTTTTTCTATCGCCAGGATATTTCACAAAGTACTGCACACGTTCTCAAGAAAGATTGCCAAAGATTGATCATATACCAACCCATTAAATTGTGCTTGAATTTGGATGAGAATTTAATAAAATCTGACCACAAAATTCTCCGTGTTAAAGAAATGCTTGATTGCGCTGATTATTCTTATTTTATGCAAACATATTTGCGTAATTCTGGTACGAGTGCACTCAAGCGTTTTATTCATTCATACATATGTATAGGTCTCGTGAGCTAGCCTGGTTAAGTTGAAGTAATACGGACGACATTATCCTTCAACTTTCAACGCAACTTTGTTGCGTTGCAAGTTGAAAAGCGTTGTTGCACGTATTACCACCCAACTTAAACATTATCACGCAACAATGATTTTGTTGTGAGTTGAAAAAAATTGTTGAAAAAAACTAGACTCCAGTTCTACTTCCTGCAACATGCTGTTTCAACTTGCAATAACTGAAATTATTGTTGCGCGGCCATGTTTGAGGTGGATGGTAATACGTGCAACGACGCTTTTCAACATGCAACGCAACAATGTTGCAGCGTGATGACTTGTTTTCCTTTTAAATGTATCTAATATTATGAAATAACCGGAAGAAAATGAACGACAACACGCACTCTGATTAGCTATTGAGTCAAACAAGCGTGCCATTATAACTCCATAACGGCACGGCACACGAGATACTTCGCGACGATTTTGTCGTTTTTGATTAATTTTATGTGGATTTAATCATCAACGAAAGTCAAAAATTACTTGGATATATGTCTAATCACGTAATTAACACAGCAGAATGTTTTCAGTGCAACTTTAAGTGCATTTTCATCGCTGAAATCGCCGACGTGTTGTACGAGGCCACGCGTGGCGCTAAATGGTAACAAACTCGTCCTGAGACCACTGACCTATATATATATAACTGGACTGCGGGTGCTGGCCAAAAATGTGTCCCCATTTTCACTTTCAAAATGGCGGCATTTATGGGTCCTTCTGCTAATGGTAGCGAGCACTGACATGTACTTATCGTAGGAAAAAAGAATATTTATGTAAATATAAAGCGATTTTCTTACTTTAGTAAAATACTAAACACCAATTCGGACAGGAAAGAGTTAGAGACATAGTTAAAAATTGTTCCTGTGAAGGCTTCCCCAAGAGGTGAATAAAATCGTCTGGCGTTAGCCAGAACAAAATACTAAAGAGTAAAGACCAATAAATTCGGACAGGAAAGAGTTAATACATGCAGGTTGGTCATTGTTAATTTCTTGTGGAACGACTCCAGAGGCCTGCTGGATATTTATTTGTCTGACCAAATACTAGGAATATCGCCTCCCATGTAAATAGCCCCTAAGAAGAACTCGGTACGCCTCGCTTCTTTTCGATTTTCTCGTGATCTTCAGCGGTGCTTTATAGAGCTGGCGACTTCATAAAACGAAATGTTTGTAGATTTCCATGACCGTGTGTATTGACAGCATGTTTATTTTATTGCCAAGTGTTCGTGCGGACCGCCGGCCGGCACGTCTTTAATTCAGACTGCTAGAAATCTACAACAGTAATTGTCTAGGATTGTTTAGGTTATTATTGTAGTTCACAACTACAATAAGACTCTTCTCATGAAAACATCCCGGGCCGCTCAGCAACAACCATAAATATTAAATATACATGAAAAACCACCGAAATATTTTGTTTACCCAAACTCCGCGAGACCGGGACGATATTATGCTGACTTGGCAAAAATTCGACAAAGTTTGCCTAGTCCGTCTACTCCGAACGTTTTCTCAATAAATAACCCACTGTAGGAGTTATAAAATATATTGGCAGAAAGATAATTCACCTTGCTACAACATACGTACTGTTTATCCGACCAAATAGCTTAGTTTCCCTAAAAAAGCGAAATACCGAACATGTCCAAATCATAATAGCGGCCGCTATTTTGAAATTGTTTTGCGCATGAATTATAATGTCTTCTCCGAATGTTTTCTCGAGAAATAAGCCACTGTAGAAGCTATCAAATATACTGGAAGAAAGATAATTCATCTTGCTACAACATACGTACAGTTTATCCGACTAAAATAGCTTAGTTTTCTTAAAAAAGGCGAAATACCGAACATGTCCAACACGAACTAGAGATCTTAGGTATCGGTCAGCGACCTTCACCATTAGCAAAAGGACCCATAAATGCCGCCATTTTGAAAGTGAAAATGGGGACACTTTTCCTACTCAAAGGTAATAGGAGCACGCAGTCCAGTTATATATATAGGTCAGTGCCTGAGACAGGTAATCTGTTTTTTACACGCATCTCTCGTGCATTAAAACTAATCGCACGCGTCACGTTTTTTATTTCTTAAATAACCCGCTGACGGATGTATGCATGCAGTCCCTGATTGCCCTCTTGTTTTTATTGATTTCTAGGGTCTAATGCAAGTTAACGGGAGACCAGTTGCCGCATTTGATCCTGAAGGTCTCGTTTTTTCTGCTGGAGTCGACAGTGAAATGATAAAGCTTTATGATCTGAGATCTTTTGACAAGGTTTTTATACTTTAACCACTTCTAATAACATTTCAATCAATTTTCTTCATTCCTGATTGGCTAATGACATCTGTATTAAATTTAAATTGTTTTACTAGGGGTAAAAAAAAAAATAGCACATGTGGAATTTTTTTTAATACCATACATCCGGGGAAATTAAATACTTGTTTCCATCTGCCAAACTGACTTGATACCGCAACGTTTGATACGACATAAAATGACGTCATGTCAACCTCGTCCCCAGGGCATTTTGCCTCCACGTTGGGAGGTCGGCGAAAATGGCCCTGGCATCGGCTGGTCACGTGACACCCAGAATTTTGGGGTGTTTTGGCAAGAAAATTTATGCGGTCTTTGTGTTTCGTTTTTGTATAATACGTATACATGAATAATAAATAATAAATATTTAACGCTCTGCCGAATCACTCATGTGAACCTTTATTATAAATGCAACTGGCTAGCATTATTCATCATGATACTCCCCACGATTATCCAGGATACATTTAAATGTCGGGAAGAAACATATATCTAATGTTGTTCTTGACTTTAACCAAAGCTATCGTTACAATTCTTTGGATGAACTTCGCGGAGTGGATTTATTGCAATTCATATTTTGATGAATAAATTACACTGTATCTGAATTAATCAAGTTTTTAAACCGGCCAATCCGATGCCAGGGCCATTTTCGCCGACTCCCAACGTGGAGGCAAAATGCCCTGGGGACGAGGTTGACGTCATGTCAGTTTGGCAGATGGAAACAATTGCTGACAGTAAACAAGTCAATTCAACACGAGTCCTGGTTTACTTGCTTGTGCCGAGCGTTCAAGAAGTTAGTCACGAAGAAAGTTAACTGAAGGTTACTTAAAACAGTTGAAAATTAGATGAAGACATTACTCAAAGATGCTATTTATATCAATGTCACGCTGTGACATAACTCGACGTCCTTTTGATATGCTGAGTTAGTGAATTTGATGTTTATAGTTTTGCCGTTTTGTTTCGCACTCGTGGTATTATGAAGATTTCGCCAAACACGCGTGCGATTTTTTATTAATTCTTCTCGAGCCGTGTTATTTCCTATACAAATAACTCTGTCTTCGGATATGTCGATGCCGTATTAAAGTAATGTACCCACTGACCTGTATATAACTGGACCACTTGCTCCTATTATCTTTGGGTTATGAAAAGTGTGGCCATTTGAACGTGGCGTCAAATGGCGAATTTGAGTCCTTCTGCTCATGGTAGACAACACTGACCACGATTTTGACTGGATTACAGACGCAGGCTTTATAAAATATCCCGTGAAAATGAAGAAAAAAATCCTTGACTCGCTGATATTTTCATGGATAAACACAACAAATCTTTTTTGAAAGGTTAAAAAAGGTACAGACATAAATACACAAAGCAGTTATATTGTTAATTCCTATCCGTTGGTTACTCGGTTTTGTTGTTGCATATATTTAATTGTTTTTGCATATATTTAATTGTTTTTGTTGCCGAAACGAAGAAGGGACAACTGAACTGACAAGTGAATACCAGGCCGGCAATTCAACGGCTTGTATTCTAATACTTTCGTAGGCTTTCGGCACATTTTAGTACTTTTCGAAAAGGATTTAATGAGCTTACTGTTGTAAAACATCAGTATTTCTCGTTGTAAAACATATACCAAATCTTGCGAAAAATTCTGTCCTTATGTTGAAATGTTCCATTGAGTTTGAAATCTGAGCCAGAGGGGCCAGTGAAGGCAAGCAAATACGAAGTAAACATAACTGTTAAGCTTATCAAAACTTAAACATATACTGAAAAACGGACGATGTAAAACATTTATTTTGTATTTCGACAGACTACATTGAAGGCCATTGAAAGTTTTAACTGCACTTACTATAAGCTGGTGTTCTCCAGGTGTCACTAGTTGCCAACAATGGAGCGTAAAAATATATTAAACTGAAAAGTTTAGATCAATTTTCAAACAGAGAAAACATTTTTTTCACCAAAAGAACAAGCATAAAACGCCTACAGACCAGTGTCAAGCACTGGTCAGTGGTCACTCCCATGAGCAGAAGGACTCAAATTCGCCATTTGACGCCATGTTCAAATGGCCACACTTTTTTGGCAAGAGCAAGCGGTCCAGTTATATACAGGTCAGTGAATGTACCCTTAACTTGGGAAAAAGTCTACCAATACCATCGATATGGCTTATACATAAAAACTACAGTACGTGGGCAGTGTTTTGAACAGAACAAAGTGAAAAGGTGGTAAACTTCCGAGATTTTTCGTAACGGAAAACTGGCGTTTTGAGGGGAGCGCTTTCATCAGAGTAAAATGTGAAATGGTATGTCTAACCAGGTATATCTTTCTGAATAATGAGCGGTGCCTAAGACTATATAGACCTACAGTATTTCATTCAAAAATCGAATCAATTTGATTTTTTAACTTTTTTTATTTTAAGGAATTTGTTGTAAAACGTATACAAGTTATTACTGCAAATACAACTCGTTAGTAGAGTGAGGCGGTTTTTCGGTAAACCGGGAAACAAATATTTATAAAATAATAGTTGTCCCACGCACGCCCTGATTGGATGAGAGCCATTTTCACGGAGTAGAGAGACACGTTTGACGTCATTTTCATTTTATTTGGTACAATTAACGCATGCTCTGTTTAGTTAAGTCTCACGTAATCACTGGCGTATTTATTTGATTGCGTCAATTTGGTGGCTTCTCCTTGGTTTTTTACCTCGTAAAATGGTTAGTTTTTTATAAAACAAATAGAAAATGGCTTTTGTGTCTCTGTACTGTGTGATACAGACAGGAATGACGCAATTTCAACCGGGAAAAAATAGGCATTTTTCCCGGTTGAAATAACGTCATTCGTGTTTCTATTACAGTACAGAGACAAGCAAGCGATCTCCTATGTGTTAAATATATAAAATAGGTTGCGTCTTACGCACGCTGTGATTGGTTAATTACCGTGTTTGTATCAGGCTATGCAAACAAGGCTGTGACGTCACGGCTCATTTCTTAGCCTTATTTTATAAAATAAATAGAAAATAGATACCCTGTGTGTATATATAACCTGATGCAAACACTCGAGTGAGTTTTTTCTTCCTCACATAATTGCATTTTTGTACAATTTACTTCCGGTAGTATCTATATTTTCAGTGAGGCATGTTGCATGCATGCATGCTTGATGTTGCGAGTCCTTTCGATTTTGGACAGCTTTGTCTTTGGTCAAGGTGTTCTTGGACGGTGATTGACTCGGAATTTATCAGTGATGTGGCTGGCAACTGTCTTGATCGTGAATAGGATTACAAGGCTTACAGCTGCACTTGTTAACCGCGGTAGACCTACATCCGAAGTTCACATCTCTTAACAACTACGAAGCAAGTTACTTGGAAAACCCACGAACACTTCGAACAACGGTTAAGCTGCTCTGAAAAAAAGACGTCGAAAAATCTAACTCAAGACATCAACATGTTTCGTAGTGTTACATAGTCAACGCAGCTGTACTAAAGCCAAAGACATGGGTACCTTGTTGCAAATTAATTTACAAATACGCATGACTTGTGTTTTCTATCAGAGAATTAGATGGTGTTTTGACGTTTGTCTGTGATTTAGATCTTAGTACCGCATAGCTTCGATAACACCTCAGTACCTTTTACCCAAACACCTTCACGTGCTCATGCACTGCGATTTCGCAGTAGCCCAAGTGAACGCCTGGCCAGGCGTCTTCTTGTTTTAAATACCTTGTCTTTTTGACTTTTCAACATTTAGGGTCCATTTTCTACCTTTCACATCCAAGACAATGCTTCTGGAACCGAGTGGACTAACTTGAAATTCAGCAACGATGGCAAAATGATCCTTCTTTCAACTAATGCTGGTGTCATTCATCTCATCGATGCTTTCCAAGGTTCGCAGTTACATACTTTTACGGTAAGTAATGTCTTGTGTATTTGTGATCCAGTTCTTGGTATAAATTTACCAAGGTGCATGGCTCACTATAGTCTATGGGGGCCTTTACACGAGCCCGGGTTGAGACCACTGATCTCTATATAAACTGGATGGGCCATTGGGCCGGATTTTGCGTGCCAGTTGTATGATGACGTGACCACTACCCAAGATGGCTGCCACTGAAGCTCATAGCTTTCGTAGATTGAAAACAGACAAAAAGAGTTATTTAAGAAAATTTAAACGAATGTAAGGACACAAGAAGTACACTTAATAAGGTTTAAGACGTTAATTTCTTGTATTTGTTTCTATTACTGAGCTATAAAACCTTTAAATTTCGTTGTTTTTCTTCAGTGCCGACAACGAAGAAACTTCACGATAATATAAACTGAAAAACAGACTATAAAATCTACGAAGAATTCAATTTCAAGTCTTTTATAGTAATCTTAATGCCTTAACAATATTTCGTGTTGTGTACTTGCCATCGTTTGACGGTATTTGTTGTTAAACAGTAAAAACTAAACGAACCGGCATCTGTTGTTTGCTTTACGGCTTTTCCGACTCCCCCGGCACAGCACACATAATATTCCTACCCCCCGATAATCTGACCGTGCTGACGTCAAGATTGCTTATGCTAGTCAACTTTAGGATTGGGAACAAGTTCTAAGGCCGCAATGCGTCACATGTTCCACTGCGTAAGATGACGGCGACTGCCACGAAATGTTTGACTGCTGGCCATAGGGAAGGGCCTATCCATGCAGTTTATTTAGAGATCAGTGGTTGAGACCCAGCCCGGGTCCACTCGCCAATCCGGGTTATTCTTTTTTCGTGTTTACATGAACCCGGGTCAACTTTTCTCAACCCGGGTTGGGAATGGGTTTTTTTGTCCGAGCAGAGCTCTGCTATCAAGACATGTGGTCGATTATTATTGACTAAACAACATGACAAACAACACGGCTAGTGATGTTGAAAAACGTCGTAAGCAAATTTGGATTGTTTCAGTTGTCGTTAGATTCAAAATTTCATGCTTACTGAAACAGTTAAAATATTTCAAGGGAATAGCCTTGTTAATGATGCTCTTGCTATACATAACATTGTCCTAACCCAGTCTCGTTTACTCCATTGCCCGTCTTTAACACGTTTTTTACGCTTTAAATTTGTCTTCAGGGAGTTGGTAGTTCACCAACGTCGTATATCGAAGCATGTTTCTCACCAGATTCCCAGTACGTTATATCAGGTAAGGATATGCATGATCACCCGGCGTGGACCGCATTGACTGTTTAACTCTGGTTTCCATTTAGTCACGACGGTGTCTTAATGGTCGGGGAAGCGAAGCCTAGCGACGTGTTTGCGTGTTTTTTCAAAACAACAAAAATGACAAATGATCGGAAACAGTCGTAGGCTGCCCGGTTCTTTGTATGCGCTGTTTGATTGGTTCTGATTTTTCTTTTGTCACTTACTTACACGCACGACAGCAATGTGTCTACTAGCGCATGCGCAGTAGACACAACTAGCTCATGCGCAGTAAACACAAAAAGAACAACGTTAGAATGCTTCAGTTCCGCGACCATTAAGACACTTTCGCGACACAGTGGAAACCTGTAGGCTACAATTAGTAAGAAGAATTAAGCTGTTATCTATTAAACTGGCGCTGATATATCAAACTACCATAGTTAGGTTTATAGCCAGGCCTAATGTTATAAGGGTATTTTTGAGATTCACCTGTCTAACCAGATCACTTCGAAGATGGCTGTCTGTTAGATGATCTTATAATGTCACCGAAACCTATCAAATTCCCTAACCTGCTCAGAAACCGAGTTTACTGCCTAGCTTATATGCTAACCTGGCACTGGATCATGGTTTACTAGTTTTCCGCTTTACTAAAAGCTAACAGATGCACATTCGTCCGTATCTCGACCATGATCTAGTGTCGACCGTGGATTAGCTGTGTCTTTTGCTAACATTTCATTACGCATTGTATTGACAGGAGCTAAGGATGGTCGTGTTCATGTATGGGCAGCAGACAGTGGACAGAAGGTTGCTGTTTTAGATGGAAATCATCCTGGTCCTACTCATTGCGTGAAATTTAACCCGAAATTTATGATGATGACTACTGCTTGTACTAATGTGGTAAGTATAGTTGGAAGTGTTTCTGTTGACCAACTACATGCAGTCACATGATGACGTGTCCCACGGTTTCCCACGGGTTCTCCGGTTTTCTTCCCTCGGTATTTCATGTATTGTAATTATTGTAAATAGCTATACGTCTTTATCCATTCTGTTGCACACTGTAATGCGCATTCGATCATGGAGAATGCGCAAGATGGATTATTTATTATTATTATTATTGTTATTATATGCATGACAAAATTACTGCATTCTGATTGGTTGCGAGGAGTACAATTATTTTATTAATTATATATCCTTCTGTAATCAGGCCCAAATACTGCAATTTCATTGGTTTAGAGGAGTGCGATTTGAGCCTTAATCGCACCTCTTGCTAGCTGTAATCGCACACCTGCTTCAGCCAATGGAAATCAAGCTAGCTATCAAAATTGTCCAATCACAGTTCAGCACCTAAGCTGTAGGATTTTCCGGGATTTTTCAAAAAATTAAAAAATGGAGGATTTTAAATATTAAAATATAGAATTTAAATTTGTATTTTTTTGTATTCTTTTTGAAAACAGTGTCGTGTCCTCAACAAATTAAAAACTAAGTATTACCCAGATTGGCACCCGGGTATTTCTTAAATATTTCAGTCAGTAAAGGAGCAACACTCGGTGAAATACAGTAAAGCTTAAATTGCATGAGTGTGTTTATAAATACATGCGTATAAACACACTATAAAGTAAAGGCAAACAGCACTAAATTACTCACATTTTTGGTTCTTGTCATTCTTTATCAATAACTCCCGGTTTTACCTCACATATAATTGTATGAACTCCTCATAAATTCACTTTATTATTAAAAAAACTCCTCGACGAGTCTCCATATATTAAAAGAAATGGCCGCCTGACATTTGCATTTTTTGCGGGCCATGTTGAGAGGCCTAGGTCTAGAACCCAAAAGTTGGGCTACTATGAAGTATTTGCTGTCGAAAACAAAGAAGACGAGGACATGACCTGATTACAGAAGGATATATAATTAATGGGTAATAGAACGAATTGAATCGTGCTATTAATGCCAAATCATACTCGTGATTAACAAATCAACCTCCCGCTTCGCGGTCGGTCGATTTTGTAATCACTCATATGATTTTGGCATTAATAGCACTCCTCGTCGTTCTATTACCCTCATTAATTGTACTGCAGTACAATTAATAGAAATTGAGAAAGCTCTGGGAACGATGTTGACAATAAAATTCAAAATGGCGGCCAATTCTGCAATGGAAAGTTTTCACATTTCCAACGACTTGTGGTACACTATGAACAAGAAATTCCATGTAAACATTTTGAAATGAGCACAGAGAACACCCAGAGTGAAAATATTTCTTGTCAAGTAATGAAACAAGATGTTTTTAAAGGCGTGAATGAGTACGAAGCGTCGAAGCGTATACGTGTCGTAATTTGTCATGCATATAATAAATGAGTAATCATATGATTTTGCTCGTACAATTAAGGATTTACACTACTCTAGCCTGCGTAGCCGGCGCTGGGGATTGGGACGGACAGTGAAAGGAGCGCCTGCAGTCGCCCATTGTTATTTTCCGTGTATAGCGTTCGCCGGCTAACGCTCGCAATCTATTGGTTGACACGCTAATGACCTATCAATCAAAGAGAGTTTGAATTTCCGCTGCAGACGTTGGCGAAGAAGAGCGTTGTGAAAATGTACCTTGCATATAATATAAGGAAACGAGCTCAAAATAAACTGAGATTGAGAAGAGAGTGGCCGTAAGGCATGTGCATCCGAAGGAAAATGTTTATTCCCTGGTTTCCCAACAGTTAATTGTGGTAAGATTTTCCCGCAAGATGTGGCGACTTCTGCTTAAGGGCGAGTAACTGAATTGTCTGACATTGGCTTGAGCGAAACATCATGTAGAATTTCTTACACTCGCATTTGATTCGAATCAGTGGGATCTACTCAGGCGTACGTCTCCTGCTGCATTGGCCATCAGCACCAGTTATCAGTGGAAAATAAAATTCGCTATTAAATTTAACTCAGTATTTATATTGATATGCGTGCGAATGTCGCGAGATATTATGATTATATTTATATTGATCGTCAGTCGTTACATACACATGTTTTATAACTACGAAAATAATCTGTCTGAGCTTTCTCTAGCCCACTCAACATAAATTGTTTAATTATTTAAAATATTTTGCAGTGAACACTACCGTAAACCAGCCAAGATATAGCAACAGCAGAATAATATGTTGTCAGACGCTGACACAGCGAACATATACCACACAAATTCCTGAATCAAGAAAGCACTTTGATACACATGCTCATTCATAACTGTGCTATTTTAGTTAATTCTAAATATTCGATCAACTTCCAAATTAAGCTATTTAATTGACAACTTCCAAAAATACACTGTTTTAATTAGGGGGCGGCACGAAAAATAACAATAGGCGCCTGCAGGCGCTCCCTTCCCCAATCACCCCAGCGCCAGCTACGCAGGCTACACTACTCGTGATATTTGAAAATTATGCCAAATAGACCTTTTCGATAATTACGTCACGCTTCATGAAAACGAGGCTCCCAGGCCAAAGTTTCACAATTTTGATTATCAATAGTAATTCCGTCATATCTGTTTATGGAAGAAGATGGCTAATAACGTCCAAACTATATATGGTAGAAATACATCGTGTACGTATGTTTTTTGGCATTTCATAAGCTTTCATTTGATGTATATTTTAAGTTTCTGTGTTGTGTAACTTTTTAAAATGTCCAAAATGTTCGCACCATTGCTCGTCAAGTAATAAATATGATACGGACTTCTCACAACTGTTGTAGAATTTCGAATACCGTTTTTAAAATATTTAACATACAACTTTGAAATGTATATCAAACAGAAGATACTGTAAAATGCTATTTGTGGTAGAACTTTCAAGTTTCTAGCTGAAGGGGAAGTATTTTAAAGATGGGAAGACTTACTATTATCTTGCTCTGATGGATGAATTGTTAAGTTTGTTTTGTTTACAACTCAGACCAAGATAATAGTACATTTTCCCATCACTTTTAAAATACTTTCTCTTAAACTAGAAACTTGAAAGTTGTACCGCAAATAGCATTTTACAGTATCTTCTGTTTGATATATGTTTCAAAGTTGTGCGTTATGTATTTTAAAAACAATATCCGAAATTCTACAACAGTTGTGGGAAATCATTATTATTACTTGACGAGCAATGGTGCGAACATTTTGGACATTTTAAAAAGTTACACACGTCACAGAAACTTAAAATATACATCAAATGAAAGCTTATGAAATACCTAACAACATACGTACATGGTGTGTTTCTACCATATATAGTTTGGACGTTATTAGCCATCTTCTTCCATAAAGAAATATGGCAGACTACTATGATAATCAAAATTGTGAAACTTTGGCCTGGGAGCCTCGTTTTCATGCAGCGTGACATAATTATCGAAAAGGTCCATTGCACTGGCCTAACGGCTCGCGCAATTTTGGCAACTTTTTCAAATATCACGTCACTTGTAGTGCAAATCCTTAATTTTACTCGCTATCATATGATCACCTATACTTATTATACAAGAAGAGCGTGAACTCGCTGCTTGTTGTTGGGGGTGGGGAGTGGCATGTTCTTGAGAATCCAAACTTGCTTGATTAGAGTGTTGGGTTGTTTGCCTGGTTACCTAAATTTATATTTAAGAAATAGAAAACATTTTCCGTGTTTCCATAGAGTTATAGAAACACGAGTGGAAGTTTGGGAGAACGAGAAATTGTAGTTTCCACGCTATTTCGAGTTCTCCCAAACTTCCACAAGTGTTTCTATAACTCTATGGGAACACGGAAAAAATGTTTTCTATTTCCTTTATAAAATAACCTGTCGAAAATAGGTATAGAACGTAAAAATAATCACTGCATCAAAGCGTAAATTCTCCTTACTCTTCATAATGGCGTATGATGGCGTACTGGATGGCGTATCCTATACCCTAATGATGGCGTATTGAATGGCGTGGACCTTGCCATGTTTCCATAAAGTTATAGAAACACGGCTTTCAACCAATCGCCGCGCTTGTTTTCAAAATGTTATTTTATAAATGTGTATGGAAACTGATATATTTGTGCGAAAACTCCTTGAAGTAACTGAGAACAGATCAGTAAAGCTGCAAGCCGGTTTGGGAATGTCCAGTTGTCCCTTAAATACTGTCTGAGAACTATTTTGATTGGACTACGGGTGTTTGTCATACGCTGACTTCCAAGTAGGGTCGGGCCCCAGTACACATACTTTCTCCGAAAGAGACGGCTGGACGCGTGAGCCACAGAGCGTGTCTGTGACGTATTGTATAAATTTTACGATATCAAAAACCATAGAAACTGACTGAAATATAAGTGCTTTCCCCGATCCTGTAGTCTGAATGACGAGAACATCTTGGCTATTTCTCTAGAGCATCCCGATGTAAATCTTTTAGACAATCAATCTTAAACGTTTCTAAAATGCGATCGCATGCCTCTCTCATCAGTACTATATTGTTCGCCATTTTGAACTTACGGGTTAATTCGTGCAATATTCCCAATAATATGCCTGCTGAAAATGTGCGGACACGTTTGTGATTGGTGCAAATCTACAATGGACAAGCTGACGAGTCTAGCCGTGATTTCGGGGGAAGTAAGTACCAGGGCCCGAGAGATACAGCTGGAAATCGAGCCTCATTTAAGTCGTCTTGACGTTAACCTGCTTTGAACTCCACCTGTCAGTAACATTTTAATTGACCGCGAACAATCTGCGATTGACCACTACCTGCCCTATGTCCTGTGGTTTTATGAATTCAAATGACGTCATAGGTAAACATCAAATGTTGAGTGTGGGGAGTGGGACGACAGAAACAAAATTGCATCGGGAAACGAAACATCGATCAAAACGCGAGGAGATTTGCTGGGTTAACCAGCATCGAAGTTAAAGTTCAACTCAAGGCAAATTATTTTTCCGGCTTGTTATATGCGCCAAAGTATGGAGAATACGAATATGATGATAAAAATGTGAAGCATACCGTACTTTTTGTTGATTTGGGGACGTTGAATCGACGAAGTTTGAAGTACTTTCATAAAAAGCCGTGTTGTATAAAGAGTCTGGCACTAACAAGTTTTTGACGTAAACAGTTGAACCTAGACTATTGAAATAATAAGAAAAGCTGATTTATGATGAATATAACTTGTGCAAGTTTCCAACCGCACATGTATTAAAGTATTTGACGCTTTCCGCGTGTGTTTACTTTAATAGATCGTAAATCGTCCCTCTTTACGTCACACACTTGCTAGTGCCAGACTCTTTATACAACACGGCTTTTTATGAAAATACTTCAACAGAATAAAGAACAACAAGGGGGGCAGTTGTTCAAAAGGCGATTCGCTTAATCCTAGATGAGCGTAAATTTGTGGAACAAATTATGAAGATAGTGGCAAAAAAATTTAAAGTTTACTTTTACGAACAGCGTGAAAACACATTTAGCTTCTGTCCTGAAATAAAGTAGCCAAAGAGAACATCTGAAACAAAACAGCGGATTAGATTCTAATCCAGGGTTAGCGCTAATCGACTTATGAACAAGGGCCGAGATGTCTAACTCCATACCGGCACCTTTGATGTAAGTGTCATCGCGTCGCCATTCTACGCCATCTGGTGATCTACCTTCCCGGCATCCTAACCGTCATCGTGTCGTCATCACTCGTCATCTAAATCTTACGCCATCATGGTAAGTTTTACCGTAAGATTTAACCGTCAAAAGTTCCGGTGGAAGTTACCAGGATGGCGTAATGTTCACTGACAAAAAAAAGGACAAGTTTTTATGCTAGTTGGACTTCTGGTGGTTCTCTATTTTGTATCCAAGTCATGGCATAACTGATAATCCTTGTGAAAACTTGCAGATGCCCTTGCTAGGCAGACATTGTGCGTTGTTTAGCGCATATAGATTTGTCCTATATGCCATGTGCGTTGTTTCAGATAATTTCCTAATATTTTTCTGTACTTTATGAACAGGCTTTCTGGTTACCAAATATAGAAGAGGTCGAGGAATCGAAGAAAACCTGACAGCTGTACGCAGACACTAAATTATTTTGATTAACATGAGGAGAGAGTAACAGGAAACTCCGCGCGAATGCACTGTATTGGTATATTTATTGAAACCAAATTGCAAAAAAGTTCACGTTGGACGTGAGGCGAAAACTGATGGAACAGTATAGTCCTAGAGAAGCTCTTGGATAACTATACAGACTACAGAGACAGTAATGAAATGAATGTTGCACGTGATTTGCATTCTACTCAGCTCCAAGCAGACGCCGTACAACGATTACGTGGTGTAGTACGTGATGTTGTTTATTAGGGTCTGTTTATATGATCCACGTTCAAAGGTACTATACGGAAGACTAAAAGGCCCAAAATATCACAGTCCGTTACATCGAGGATAATGATCCTAGCTAGTTTAGAAGAATAAACATTTTGAAAGAATACGGCATTTGTGTCGTCGTTGTATGTTGTCGTCTATACGTCTAGACATAGTCAATAGAAGTATACATACCCTCTGTTCAGACGAGGTGCCTGGGTACAGTGCTCGGGCACAGGCCACTTGTTCACATTCACTGATTCTGATAAGCGTTCACACAGAAAGCTTTTCATGGCTTTCGTAGCTATTTTGTGTCTTTAAGCCTTCGAATTGCAGTAGTAAAAAGCACGGGCAGCACTTTGGGCACTATGAAAACGCGTTCACATTAGTGCCCGTGCCTGGGCACAGTGCCCGGGTACTGCCTCAACGCAACCGCGAAAAAGTCGTGTTCACATTCGTGCCCGTGCACCAAGTCTGAACAGGCGGATATTCTGGAGGCCGGAAAACTTCAGAGAGGCTAACAATCCAACGAAGATTTATACTGAGTGGGACCTAAAGGTGCACAAATCTTTTGTTTTCGGTTGATTAATATTTAAACAACGTTAAACTCAAACGTTGCTATTGGATGACTGCTTCATTATACAGAAAGTACCATACGTTCAGTAACCGTGAACGTGCACAAACTGAACAAGAACAGAGAACAGTGACTTTTGTCCGGCTTCCAGACCGTATATTTCTATTGACTACGGTCTAGGCATGGTCGAATAAGAGATAAACATGTAATACAGGAGAAGTGTTTTTATTTTTTAAAACTGCAAAGTGTATATAAGTTCATAAGTTGCAAGTTGCCCAGGGATATTTTCAAGCATTTCAGTCTACTATCGTTTTTAGAAAAAAAACAACACGTCAAGAGTCAAGTGGCAATCTTCGTATCTGAAGTTTATTTCGTCCTGACAAAATGCTTAAAGTGCCTATGCAACGAAATTTCACCCGAGATTTATGATTGCATTTAAAAAAACACTTGATAACATATTTCGTAGAATTTCATTTCCTTGCTTCATTCTTGAAATATTCAGGTTTGTTTGATATACAAATGTCATACGAATGACATCACACTGTATAATGACTTTTTAGGAAAGTATGATTTTCTTTGAGAGTACTTATCGAAAGTACTTAGTAAAATTTTTCACTTACATGCATGTAGCCGTGACTGGTCACTAAACGTGCGTTAGTTGTGTGGAAAATACTTGGATCGTCCTAAAATTGATGCTCTTTCAAAAATTACATTTGCATATCAAACAAACCTGAATATTTCAAGAATGAAGCAAGGAAACAAAATTCTACGAAAGTTGTTACTTTGTCATTTTAAGTGTTCTTTCAAATGCAATCATAAAAAACGTGGGTGAAATTTCATTGCATAGGTACTTTAGAGGGGTGCTTTAGTGAAAAATAGGTACGCAATGCGTACATGCGGATACTGGTATTATTTGGCCAACAGGTAATGATTGAACAACGTAAATTGTTGACTAAAACATACTGAAAATGCTTGATAACCTTGTGACATATCAGCATATGCTCTCACGTATCATCTAGAATCGACAATAATTATTAATTTTTAAATGCCTTTAATAACTTAACAATATAAATGCTTAATTCTAGCCCTTACTTAAACTCCAACCCAATCCCTAACCCAAGCCCTGCCCCAACCCTAATCTTAACTGTAATCTTAAAATGACAATTTTAGGTAAATTGGGAAAAACGGGAAACCGTCGCTAATATCGCTTTCGTTCTAATCTTTACTGTCTACGTTAGACTCTGGTAACACATGAATTGATTTGTCTCAACAATGATCAACGCGCTTTTTGAATAAGTACTTTATACGCCTACATGTAACTCAAGCAGTACCAAATACAGTTGATTTCTGCGTATATACAGACAATCAGATGGCTGAGGGCCTAACATGTCAACAGTAGATTTGAAACATTAGTTAAAAGGCTATTCATATTTCATAAAGATCCCAAACAAGCACTCGCTCTGATTCGAACCTAAACAAGCACTAGCTCTGTCTCTTCGTCCATGAAAAGCTTCTCGTTTGAGCGAGAAAGTTGAAGTACGTTACGAAATAATTATAATAACACTTTGCATGTATGATTTTATTATGCGATTCTGAATTACTGAACACGAAAAAGTATTGCATGTAAACGAGCATTGACCGCGCGCTTGCTATTAAGATAACACTGAATACATATAATATCATAACCTAAAAGCTATGAAATGCATACTATCTGGTATATAGGTATATGGTTTAGAAAGCAGTCACTGATTTGCAAAAATTGACAAAATCGTTTAAACTTTACTGTATCGACAGACCAGTAGACCACTATATCAGCTATCAACTCGTCGTGGATATTTTCTTGGCTTCTTGTGATCGCGTGCAATTATCCATTACCTGAAGCGAAACTCGACTTCCAATCTTCCAGTGGTAGTTCTTGTACACGCTCGTAAACCCTTCGGACATACGAATAAGACTTCTGAAGTATGCCTATTAGCTTTTCGGCTTGATCACCTGATTGACGAAAACATTCGGACACATCTATGGTTTAGCAACCAGTATCCGCAAAAACGCACGTTAAGTGGATTTACATAACAGTTTTATTTATTGTTCAACCTGCTGTTTGTTCTTTTTGTAATCTTGGCGGCAAGCAGCTTTTGGCACAGCATAACCTATGTTGACTTGATTTATTTTTGCGACGTCATTACAGCTTGTTTTCTCCTGGACATGTTAACTGTTCAGTTTTGTGAACAGGAAAAAAACATGAAACGCGGTCCCTATAATCGCATTAAAATATGATACTTATATCGCTTTAATTTCGCTTGAGTGTAATGTTAGGTAAATCGGCAAAAACAGGAAACGCGGACGCTAATCGCATTGTTAAAGAATATGATATTTTTATGTTTTATATGTCTATGTTTTAGACTCTGGTAACATATGCATTCATGCGTCTCAATAAATCAATGTTCAACGCGTTTTTGGAATAGGCATCGCATACACGTCTACATGTAACATAAACAATGCCAAGCACGGTGGATTTCTGCGTGTAACTTATAGCTAAAACATCTTGGCCGAGCGCCTATGAACACATAAACACTTGAAACATTTAATAGTTAAAAGGGCATTCAGATTTCAGAAAGATCTTTAATTCGAAGCCAAACAAGCGCTCACACTGTTTCTTCGCCCTTGGAAAGCTTGTCGTTTAGGCGACAAAGTCGAAGAGCGTTCCGGAATTATTATAGTAACACCTTGTATGGTTTTATTACGTGATGCTGTATTGAACACGGGAAAGTATGGCATGTAAATGTGCAGTCACCGCGCGCTTGTATTTATAGTATAAAACAACAGTACATACATACATACATACATACACATACATACATGCATAAAAATGTATTAAAATGCTGAAATTCATTTTGTTTCGAAACCAGACAATCTGCAAAAATTCTCAAAAACGTTCAAATTTATATACCGACAGACCAGTAGCCCACTGTGAGCTGTCGACTTGTCATCATATTTCTTGACGTCTTGTGATCGCGTGCAAATGTTCATTACCTGAAGCAAAACTCAACTTGTTCGTATTCACGTTCGTAAACCCTTCGGACATACAAATAAGACTTCTGAAGTATGCTGATTCGGACTATTCCTATTGGTCTGCGTTGATCACGTGATTGACGAAAACATTCTTACACACCACACACACACACACACACACACACACATACACACACACACACACACACACACACACACACACACACACACACACACACACACACACACAAACACACAACCGCGCTCATGACATAGCGGATTATGGTTTAGCAACCAGTATCCGCAAAAATGAATTACTTTTAAATGAAGTCTCTCTCGTACTCAATAAGTGACGTTATCATTCTTGAATTTTCTGCCGCCATTTTGAGATTTAGACCCTGTTTACACGATGCCGGTACAATTTGAAAACGGAACAAAATCATGCCGTTTAGGCCTTGCGTTTACACGATACCGGCACAAAAATAACATGAAATGTTATATGCTGTATTTGCATACCGGCATGATTTTGTTCCTTTTTCAAATTGTACCGGCATCGTGTAAACGGGGTCTGAATAACGGCTCAAGTTTAATGTGCAGCGGAATTTTCTTTTTAATTTTGACGTCATATCGTCAAAGTCAGGTCAAAATTGACGGTATGACGTCAAAATTGAAAAAAAACTCCGCTGTACATCAAAATTGTGCCGTTATTCAAACTCAAAATGGCGGCATAAAATATGAGAATGATTTCTCGAGTACGGGAGCAGATATCGTAAAACTATTAACATTTCCAAACATGACATTTAAATTACTATACTTTCTATTTTAAAGTAATCTATTTTTTGACTGAAGTTCCTGTTTAGAATCGAACTAATATCCAATCAAATTTGTCTTACTTTTACGATTTTCCACATGTTGTCATAACACGAACTACCAGTCGCTGTGCGCTATCGGCCATGCTTTGGTATCCAGTTCAATATACTATATTATACCGGTATACTGTGTTATATTATATAAGAGTGGAGATTAATTACTCGGGCTACATGTACCTGTGGTAGGCCGAGTCTAGGTTTCGCCTCGGTTTCTGTGTTTGTATTTTTTTTTGGTGTCACAAAATTGCATTTCTGCACATTTTACTTCCGGTGTACGGTCAGCTGATCACTGTGATCAGGCTTAACCAATCATGATGCGTGCTCACTTGCTTTCAATCACAGATGGGCATGCTCGACTCGACAGCCAAGTTCTTTCTATTCGACGGTGTTTGACGAAGTGAGTTACTAAACACCGTTATTGATCAGTCATGTGACTGACAACTGTGTTAATGTTAAATTTGCTCACTACGCTATATATATTGATGGCGGTAAGTCAGTAAATGTACACTAAAAGATGCTGAGCTATTATTTCGATCTGGGTTAATATTCCGCCGTCTCAAGACAAACTGATTACTGATAAATGATTTGTGATTTATTGAATTTTAATACTGAAAAGTATCACTCATGGTCACAGTCTGAGATAACCTGCTGACTATTAGAAACTATCTGCAAGATGAGCGAGACATAAACAACGTTGAAAACACGTCTTGCCAGTTCGCTGGTAGCCTGCGAATACAGCCGCCTCACATCGGGCGCCCCGGTGAAACGCGAACCCCCGAGAGAGACGTCTGCGACTCGAGAGTAAAAATTCCATACTGATGACGTAAGTCCGTCCTGAATCAGGACGGAGTTCCTGATTGGTTTAGAAGCTTTGAAAGGCTCAGACGCTCACAACAAGAACAATTTCAATGCTCAGTTTCTGTCCTAAATTCTAAAGCGAAAGCCTAGTTATTGCCAAAAAAAGGAAAACGGATAGCTATTCTTCTCACTATGAGTTCGATTAGCGATAAATTCGAAAATCGAACGATTTTCCGTCATCAAGCGGGACTTCCTGTTGAATCTTTAAATAGTCGTTTGAATCTTTAAATAGTCGTAACCTAGCAACGTGGGTTTCAATTTCACTCCGCCGTGAGAATAACAATTCAACTAGCCTGAGTATCAGGCCCTTCTTTTTCTTCTGGGGACTGGGCGGAAAACGGAGAGAAAAAGAAGGGCCTGACACAAATCTATTTATAGACCAGTGTTCTTCGTCCAGAATCTGGACGAAACCCTGATTGGTTGAGAGACAAAAGCCGGAAATACATCAACGGAAATTAAGTAATTAACGGATTCGAACCGTGGGAATTGCCGAGAAGCCGCCCAGACTCCGACTACTCGACTAGAAACTTTGTGTTTTCTCAAATTTACCGTTTGCGTTTTTGCCATTTTCATGGACAAGAGCGATTAAAGAAGCTGAGAGGGAACCTCCACGTTTTGCCCGTAATACTATGCGTGAAGGAAGAGCAAGAACTGTACAATGTATATTGAAAGCCAGCCTAGCTGTCAAAACAAAACACTGCTGCTGTCTTGTCGTCTGACTCGAGGTCTGACTACGGGAAGAAACAATTCCACTTGAAAGTTCATTCTGATCGGAAAAGCAAGTGCAAACGCAGTGTCCGTAATTTATAGTCTACTGGAACTTATACGCAAGTACTGTACGTATAAAGTCTGAATACAAACCATATCAACTATCAAGGCCGCTTTGCACCCTTTGCTTGAATCTTTAACTGAAACGCAGTTGTTGAAATGGTGAAACATCAAAACTTTTAGTGAAAACATTTAAAATGTTGTGGCTATTCGGAAAATCGAAATTGCCGTTGTGCATTTAATTAAAATATCTGGGAATATATTTGAGAATTGTTGTAATCTTATCAATATTAAAATATTTGGTGGTTCCCGAATCCCAATCGTATAAATAATTTCCCTAATTGCAAATTGCTGGTTCACTGCAGTATACAGTACTAAATTTTACTTCGGCATTGCCACTTCGAAAGATTACTTGAAAACTGAATGAACGTGTGTTTGAAGATGTTTATGCACAAGCAATGAATTTTTTGAGGTTCGATTTGGTTAGAATGAATTTGTTCGGTGAAGCTTTTATAGCAATACAAAACAGGAAGTGATTTTTATTGGCTATGGCGCGTCACGTGAATAGGGGGCGGAGGAGAAGAATCAACCAGACACAGTGCTAAAATGCGGTGCCCTGTGGCATTCAAAATGTCGCGTCAAACGCAGGTGCGTCACGCAGCTCGGCTTTTGCACAATTGCACATTATGCTAGCATAATTTTGAGCATTTTGGCAATGGAAAAGCAATGAGAATAATGCTATAGCATTCTGGCAAGGAAGTGTATTCATCAAACAATAATTTGTTAATTACATGTATTAATAATATACAGAATTATATCTATGTTATCAGATGGTATGTTTTAAAATTTTGAGAGTTTAATACAAAAGTCTTATTTTGCAGTTCGGGGGAAGTTCGTTTTTGTATTAAGTCGCATGTTTTAAAGGAAATCATTTATATGAAGTTAGTACCGATACAGTGTGTACTTGAACCATGCATTCTGCTCCCAGATCTGTGCTCCGAGTCACAGAATAGATATCTATTCAGTGTCCGAGTGGAGTGCATCTTTGTTCGAGATTGAGCTAAAAACAGACTACGTATTTCCGCCGGAAATAACACGCATAGTCCTAAGCTGAAGACCGTGGGAACTGAGTTGTTGTTGTGCGGCCGTGCTTCGAGTGAGAGTATTAAACTAATCTGTGAACTATGAACTGTGAATAAAACCTTTAAAACCTTTTGTGATTTATCTTGGATATAAGCGAAAAGATTCAGGATACGTGGCACCCCCGATGGGACTGTGAAAACCCATATATTAAACAAGAACGCGACAATGTCAGTGGAAATTCAAAACAGCAAAACAGCGACGTCAACAAACGACGCCTTTGTGATATCTGAAACTGTTCTTCGGACGAAGATTACACAGCTTGAGCGAGCTACGGAAAAAGCTGAAACAGTTATACAAACGGAGAAAAAACGAGTAATTGCCAGGCACGTCGATACCTTGAAAGAAACTCTATCTGAAGTAAACCGATTGCGAAGGGACGTCGAGGCAGAAAAAATCGCTAAAAGCATAGACGCGGGTGAAATCGACAAGTGGAATGACGATGTCGAAAACAAGATGGAAACAGCCGACGGTATGATTGAAATGTTAGAAGGATGGTTGGAAGAACAAGACGCAAAGATAGAAAGATTACAGCGTGATCAGAAAGTCGAAAGAGAGAATCAAGAGCGAGAAGAACGACTACACTTCGAGCTTAAACTACACGAAGCGAAAGTGAAACTACAAGCCGAAATAATTAAACAGGATACACCACAGACAAACCACGAAACGCTCAAGTTACAAGCGAGGTTACCTAAACTTCAAATAACTAAGTTCAACGGAACTTATGGCGACTGGCCTCGGTTTTGGAGTCTGTATTCCGAAACTATCGACAAGACCAGCGTACCTCCTGTAAGTAAGTTCTCCTACCTAAGAGAATTGTTGTGTGAAAAAGCAAAGAAAACCGTAGAAGCTTTACCGCATACAGCCGAAGGCTATAACCGAGCCATTGCCATTCTTAAAGATCGTTTTGGAAAGGAAAGTGAAATTGTGAAAACCTACGTAAAAGAAATACTGGATCTGCCTCATATCGCCACGACTAACGCAAAAAGAATACACGAGTTTTTCGAGAAACTGGCTTACTGTGTACAGTCGTTGGAAACACTTAAACAACTTGACGCAGTCAATGGCACTGTCTCGATGATTCTGGATAAATTGCCCGCCATCAGAGGAGATCTCGTTAGAAGCGACTCTAACTGGGAAAGCTGGAACTTCGTACAATTTACTGAAGCTCTGCGACTCTGGACCCGACGAAATCTAGTCATAGAAGATGCGAAATCAGAAGACCCATCAAAGAAACGAGATCGACAAAGCCGAGGATGTTACCAAACACAACAAAGGAAGGGTCGACAGCCAGGAAAACCAAAAGCGTGTGTGTACTGTAACGAAGATAATCATCGGTCTTCGGAGTGTGGCTCAGTTACGACTGCAGAAGAAAGGAAGAAAATCTTGGCAAACAAGAAGTTGTGTTTCAACTGCACGGGACATGCACACCGAGCTTCAGAGTGCAAAAGTACAGCGACGTGTAAGAACTGCAGCAAAAGACATCACACCTCGATTTGCGATGTTAACCACGAGACCGGCCAACCAGACCCGGAGGCAGGGCTTACAGCTAGCAGACAAGAAGACCATGAGATAATCTACCCCATAGTGGTTGTTGAAATCGATGGAATCAAGACCCATGCACTGTTGGACACAGGGTCTGGTAGCTCTTATGCATCGGCCAAACTGATTCATGCTCTCAAGAAAAGACCAAAGCAAGTGAAGACGAGAACGGTGGACATGATGTTGAGTTCTACGACCACCAAAGTAGAAATATATTCAGCCAGTCTCGCAGCGGTTGACGGGCAGTTCAAAATGGAGATCGAGTTGTCAAAAGTACACAAACCTCAAATTATGATGACCAGAAACCCTAACTACAAGAAGCTGCTCGCGAAGTATAGTCATCTCGAGGGAGTAAAGATTAACGATCAAGATGAGAGAGAGCAAATCCCGATTCACGTCGTTTTGGGCGCAAGTGAGTACGCAGCTGTCAAGACAGCAACAGCACAGAAAGTTGGATCGCCTGGGCAACCTGTGGCAGAAAAGACACTACTTGGATGGACTGTTATGTCACCAGGAAGAGAAGATGAGGAGAGTCCAGTCCTTCTCACACAATCTACTACGACAGACTACGAACAGCTCTGCGCTTTAGATGTTCTTGGACTGGCAGATACACACGAAGATGATCAACAAGCAGTGTACCAGGAGTTTAGAGAACAGCTCGAAAGGGATGAAGCTGGCTGGTACCAGACCAAGTTGCCATGGAAGGGAAACCATCCAACGTTGCCTACCAATGAGAGGGGAAGTAAAAAACGACTGGATCAACTGGTTCGCAAACTAGAGAAGAACAACCAATATGAAGAGCACAACAGCATAATACAAGAGCAGTTTCAGGAAGGAATAATTGAAACCGCACCTGAAGAGCCAAGTGGAAAAGTGTTCTACATCCCGCACAAGGGTGTTGTCCGGAACAATGCAGAGAGCACAAAACTCCGCATTGTCTATGACGCGTCGGCGAGGGAGAACAACGACCAACCTTCGTTGAATGAATGTCTACATCCTGGTCCCCCTCTTCAGAACCGGCTGTGGGATATTTTAGTGAAATCGAGGTTTTACCCAATTCTTCTAACTGGTGACCTTAAAAAGGCATTCCTTCAGATCAGGATCAAGGAGGAAGAGAGGGACTCTCTACGTTTTCATTGGAAGGAGCCAAGCAGTAACGAGATGAAAGTCTACCGGTTTACGAGAGCACTGTTCGGCCTCACATCATCACCATTTCTTCTCGCAGGAGTTCTCAACCAGCACTTTGATAACTGGAAAGACCAATTCCCCGAGGTTGTTCAAGAGCTACGTGACGGTCTCTATGTCGACGACCTGATGACTGGCGGCATTACAGTGGCAGAAACAAGAGGAAAGAAGGTAATCGCTACGAATGTGTTTGAAAGTGCGACATTCTCCATTCAGAAGTGGCACTCTAACGCAACAGAACTGGAAGAACGTGGCAAGTCATCGCCTGGTACTGAAGAAATGACGTACGCCAAACAACAACTGGGAGGAGCTGAACCAAATGTCGGAAAATTACTGGGACTACCCTGGAATAGAGGACAAGACACCATCAGCGTCATCCTCAACGCAGAAAATGGCACAACGAAGAGAAGTCTTCTTTCCCAACTTGCTAAGATCTACGACCCTTTAGGTCTCGCGTCACCGACCACACTGGTTGCCAAACTACTGTATCGTGACATTTGTGATACCAAATTGCCCTGGGATGCAAGACTACCAGAGACACTTTTGAAACGTTGGAAAGATTGGAGTGACTCAATGGTCGAAAACTTCACAATACCTCGCTCACTCACACCACACCATCTGCCAATCACGGAGATTACCCTGCATGCATTTGGGGATGCAAGTTCGCGTGGAGTCAGTGCGGTAGTCTATGCAGTGGTCCGGCAAAAACGTGAAGTAACACAAGGTCTGGTTTGTGCCAAATCGCGCATCGCAAAATGTAACTTAACCATTCCACGGTTAGAGTTAATAGCTGGTCATATGGCGGTGAACCTCGTGACTAATGTGAACGCAGTTCTCAAAGATCATCAAGTAAATATCCACTGCTGGCTTGATTCAACAGTTGCCCTCTACTGGATTAAGGGCCAAGGCGACTATCGTCAGTTCGTAGCCAACCGCGTGAAAAAGATTCGACAACATGACCAAGTCACCTGGCATCATGTACCGACCTCAGAAAATCCTGCTGACCTGGGGAGTAGAGGGGGAGACGTCGTTAAAAACCAGCTGTGGAGAGAGGGTCCTACATGGTTAAGAAATCCTCCCGAATGGCCACCAGATGCAACTGTAGAATCCACGGAGGTGAGGCTAAGGTGAAGAGGGAAATCTTCGCTGCAGTCACCACCAAGCAAGATGCCTTCGATTCCCTGCTTGACAAGTACAACGACCTGCCTAAAGTTTTAAGAATTGGAGCGTTTATACAACGATTCATTTGGAATTGTAGGAGCCAACCCCGACAGAGGAAAAGTGGTCCAATCAACAATCAAGACGTTGAACAGCAGAGGCTATGGTGGATTAAGCGGGTCCAGCAAGCAGCACAACAAGACACCCACTTCCAAGCTGATCAAATCCAGTTGAATCTTCAACGCAACGACCAAGAGATCTTGGAATGTCGTGGTCGAATAAGCGGAGAGTACCCGATATACCTTCCAGACAAGCATCCCTTCACATCATTGTTAGTCTACCAAGCACACCTTTCCACTCTTCATGGCGGTGTCGGATTAACTATGGCTAAGGTACGGGAGCGTTACTGGGTACCGCGACTTCGACGCCTCGTTAAGAAAATTAGAAAGGATTGTCCCGGCTGTAAGAGATTCCAAACAAAGGCATTCCAAGCACCTCCTCCAGGAAACCTACCAAGTACCCGAACTGAGGGAACTATGCCTTTTCAAGTGTTAGGAGTGGACTTTGCTGGCCCAATCAAGTACCGAATCAACGCAAAAAGAGAAGGAAAAGCCTATCTGACCTTGTTTGCCTGTAGTTTAACGAGAGCTGTCCATCTGGAATTGATAAGGTCATTAGAGACGGAAGATTTCATCGCGTGCTTCAAGAGATTTATCGCAAGGAGGGGAAGACCAGAGCTGGTGTATTCCGACAACGGGGCCACCTTCAAGGCTGCTGTGAAATGGCTACAAAAAGTGAGAGAAGATGAGCAGTTCAACAATTTCCTTGCGGGTCTAGCTATCAACTGGCGTTTCAATTTAAGTCGAGCCCCCTGGTGGGGGGGTCAGTTTGAACGACTTATCGGTTTGTTCAAGAACGCCTTCTACAAATCAATTGGGAATGGCATACTCAAGTGGTCGGAGCTAGAGGAAGTGGTGCTAGACGTGGAGGTCACTCTAAATAACCGTCCGCTTACTTACTTGGAAGATGACATTCAACAACCAGTGCTTACACGAAACTCCATGATCCAGATCAACCCAACTTACATTCCTGAACTTGAATCACACCACATAGCTGACAAGGACCTGAAGAAACGTGCTAAGTTCCTCAGAATGTGCAAGCAAGCTATGTGGAATAGATGGAGTCGAGAATATGTGCGAAGCCTACGTGAACAGCATCGACGAGCAGGAGGAAAGGAAACACCCTACCCAAAAATTGGAGAGGTAGTCATTATCCGAGATGAGCAGAAACCAAGAAACCTTTGGAGACTAGCTGTGGTAACCCAATTGATAAAGGGGAGAGACGGTGTTGCACGGGGAGCAATATTGCAAACTGGCAAGAGTACCATGGAAAGAGCTATCCAACACTTATTTCCCTTGGAGTTGTCATGTGATCGGAAGCAGATCCCACCACTGAACCCTGATGCCCCTGTATTCCACCCAAGAGCTCGGAGAGATGCTGCGGTGGCGGCTACAATGCGGATACAAGAAATAGCAGAAAACGAAGATTGAACAAACAATTGTGAAACCTTTGTCAAGTATTTCAACAACTTAAACTTGTTTGTTAAAATTATTTGTTATATAGTAAATCTAGTACGAGATTACGTGAGAGATGAGTGTTAGCATGTATATCTCTAACGGGAATATACATGGGGGAGTGTGTTCGAGATTGAGCTAAAAACAGACTACGTATTTCCGCCGGAAATAACACGCATAGTCCTAAGCTAAAGACCGTGGGAACTGAGTTGTTGTTGTGCGGCCGTGCTTCGAGTGAGAGTATTAAACTAATCTGTGAACTGTGAACTGTGAATAAAACCTTTAAAACCTTTTGTGATTTATCTTGGATATAAGCGAAAAGATTCAGGATATCTTGGCCAAAAGGATTGCAGGCTATGGGCACGAGCCACGAGATTATGCAAATAACTGCAACGAAGTTTGGCTATTCTGTAAAAAATAATAAAAAAGATAAGGCAAGGGCTTATGGGAAGTTAACAGTATGACAAAATAGTTATAAAGGTACAAGCATGCAAGGTAGGGAGGCATGACACTGACAGAAGACCGAGGATCAAGTTCCAAATATGGTTAAGCACCACCCACCCACCCCCCACCCCCCACCCCCACCTCTCTGAGTTGGAAAATTAAATAAAGCTCCCTATATTATGGTTGCTCACTCTATTATGCCCCTGCCTTAAATACTGTATACCACTCCCTCTAATAAGCCCCTTTTGGCTTAAAATCAATAAGCCCCCTCTAGTTGAAACATTCTAATTTCAATATTAAAATTAGAAGTATGTTTAATAATATGGATTCACCATTTGTGTACTCATGTACTGTATTTGTAGTTGGTTCATTGGGTCATTCCAGAAAACATCCACACCTCCCCCACAGAGGAAATGTGAAGTTGACCCCCTCCCCCCTTCGGACATCCTAGTACATTTTGCTATTATCAAAAGTAGATTTGCCCCCCTCCCCTCCCCTCCCCGGATGGCACAAATTTCCTCTGTGGGGGGCCCATTGCTCTTTTGATTTGAATGTTCATCTTTGCAGCTCGAGAAATGCATGCAAACTTCCTGGCTTCACATTGTCTTGATGCAAAATCCAAATGATTATGAATAAAGTAGATATCAAAAATCTGTTTGTTTTAATCACTTTAATACCATATAGTGGCAATAAGTGGCTGAACAGGGCATAGTTGCAATTGACTTCAGCTACCAAGAACGCTACCTCTATACATGGTACTATTAAATTATAATTATATTGATGCAAGTTTTTAGTAGAAAATATACAGTGACATACATGTATTTTTCATATCCTCACCAGATAAGGAAATTATGTAATAATGCAAAATGATATTATATCATTTTGCATTATTACATAAATAATTAAATATAAAACTAAAATTAATATATAAGCCAAAAATATTTAAAAATCATCAGTTTCTAGTCTGGATAAGTAAGTACGGGGAAGAAATATATATACAGTATAAGTCAAGTTCACTATAAATGCTTTTTGCTTCAGAATGAAAATGTTATTTTAATATAGCTCTGGAAAAGCACAGGCCATGTCCACACGTATGCGTTTTGCTTTTTATAGCGAAGCAAAAGCAACCTGCTCTTTATAATAGGGTCCATAAACGATTTAACATATTTTTGTTCATGAGGATACCATAGTTCACTTACCTTGATAATATTTCTTTTCGCAATTGTGTTTCTCCAGCTCAAATTTATAATCTTGGCCAGCAAAAGTCTTCGGGCTTGATCGTATTGACATGTCGCCGTCGCCGAAAAGCCGATTGCTTTCCGTGGCGCCAAAAATGTCGGTTTCTATTGATTCCTCACGAATGAGAGAACGAACGAAATCACAGTCGGAATATAAAGCGGTCTGAAAGTTAGCTGCGCTTCAGGGCACCGCAAAACTTTCAGGGCACCACAATCTTGGTCTAGAAGACAAAACTCCCTCAAAACTCTTCGGACTTGATGAAATTGACATGTCGTCGAAAAGCCGCCAAAAATAACAAATTCATTTCCGTTTGTTTTCCGTGGCGCCAAAAATATCGCTTGCTATTGATTTATCTGTGGCGTTCAAAACATCGTTAAAATGTCGCGTCAAAAATATACTATTGATTCCTAACGAACTCACACACGGAATATAAAGCGTTCTGAAAGTTGGCTGCGCCCGCAAGCCAACTTTCAGGGCACCGCAATGATTTGTGTCAGGCTCTCTTTCAAGAGAGATACTCAGGTTACAATCTCTCTCCTCCGCAGAGGCGCGGGCACGCGGGCGAGGGAGAAGACGCGCGAGGAATGATGGGAAGAGGGAAAGAAAAGTGCCAGATAATGTTGTCAATATGGCGCCCAAATTCCGTGATGGACTAGGCACCAGACTCGGAATTTCAATATATAATCAAATTTAACTTACGGAAAAGTTGGAAATCCATAAATTGTGAATAAAAGACACATTTAAATTGCTGGCAGACAATTCTCAACTCGAGAATGTTAATATTGTTACACAAGGACAGGATTTTCCAGTTTTGAATTATGCAATTAAACATGTAAACAAACGCTAGCCGAGAAAGTTTATATCAAAAGACACTGAACTGTTGTAAACATAGATCTTACCTATGATAAGTTGCACGTAGACGTGTGGGACGTTTGCGAGCTTGGTGTAATGTAGAAAGTTAGCGCTGCATGTTCGTCGGCTTTGTTTATCAACGATTCAACGTTCGATATTAAAACGTTTGTCAGTCTGGCAGCGTTTCGAATTTTTTTATTCGTTCCGCAGGTGATTTCCATAGAAGAATTCAGAACTAGTAACATCCAGAGCAACATTCTAGACTTAGATCTTGAAGAAAACATTGTACTTCGTGCAAAGTATCGTCGCTATCTCCCATGACCAGAGAACCGCCGATTTGTTACTTTACTGAAATCTCTTCGTATTCAGTTCGTCTGCCGACTTGAAATTCGATGTTAAAAAATCCTTCTCCGGCGTACTTGCACTTATTGCAAAGCATTCTATATCTTCTTCTGCATTATGGTTATCGTAAAGAGAATAAAGAAGTCTAAATTAATTGAAATATACTTTATATCTAAATTGATTTAAAATGGCAGATACGTAAATAACAGCAAAAATCAAATAAATTGATGTAATCGTACTATTTCTTCACGAAAATCGTCATGCTAACCTTTGATACTTAGATCTTGAAGGGAGTGCTGAATTCCCCCCCCCAATCATTGGGTTTTTATGCCATTTAGTAGCACTTACCGCAGAACCGCAAATCCTGCCACAGAACCGCACATTATCTGGCAGAGGCTTCTCGCCTCTTCTCGCCGCTTTTTCCACCTTCCCGACGTTCCCCGCGCGCTTTACGATAGCCCGCGCGCCTGCGACAATTGCTTGCAACTAACCAGAATAGAAGCCTCTGCGGAGGAGAGAGGGTTACAATTCAACTGTCTGGACATCTTTAAATAGTCGTTTGAATCTTTAAATAGTCCTAACCTAGCAACGTGGGTTTCAATTTCACTCCGCCGTGAGAATAACAATTCAACTGTCTGGACAGGAAGTCCCGCTTGATGACGGGAAAATCGTTCGATTTCGATAGGAAATCTTGCAATTTATCGCTAATCGAACTCGTAGTGAGAAGAATAGCTATCCATTTTCCTTTTTTTGGCAATAACTAGGCTTTCGCTTTAGAATTTGGGACAGAAACTGAGCATTGAAATTGTTCTTGTTGTGAGCTGAGCCTTTCAAAGCCTCTAAACCAATCAGGAACTCCGTCCTGATTCAGGACGGACTTACGTCATCAGTATGGAATTTTTACTCTCGAGTCGCAGACGTCTCTCTCGGGGGTTCGCGTTTCACCGGGGCGCCCGATGTGAGGCGGCCGTATTCGCAGGCTAGCTCGCTAGCTGCACCAATGTTTTGCCGGTCTTGTAGCTCGTTCAATCCAGCTTTATCACCAAGCTGGCGAACTAGCAGCTAACTTACGGTGTCTACCGAATCTAGCACTGTAGCACTGTAGGTTATTTTGTACTTTTTAACAAACGCTTATAAATATGTGCATTGCTATCGTTGCCCGAGTGAACGCCTGAGCAAGCAGGCGTCTTGTTTACTTAAGGTAACTAGAAACTAATTACGTGCTTTCACTGCTCAAGTTAACTTTACATTTTTCGCAACTTCTTCAAGAGATTTTGTGAAAAATAAATAAACCAGGGAAAGATTGAGTTTCAAAACAGTTCTTACCAAAAAAGTGCTTGAAAAAGCGCTTGAAAGTATTGAAGTCTAGCCTAGTTTCTTTCTCAGATGTAGCAACGCCAAAACGACTGCAACAGGTTGGTGATTTTTTTAATAAAGTCTAAATATTTGACATCTTCTAACGTCATGGGTTTCTAAGGCTTACGTTTACACGGTACTGGACGAATTCGAGACCGGTCTCGAATTCGTCCTATTTCGCCGTGTGACATGCATGCGCAACCGTACTAATTCGAGACTGTTCCAAATTTTTCTGCCTTGTAAACAGGCGGAACCGTACTGATTCTAGACCGGTTCCCGGTTCCGAATTCGCCCGGTACCGTGTAAACGGGCATATACTATATGTTAGTTTTGAAACGCGAGTGACGTCATTATAGATGTTATTATAGTAATATAGTTAAATTTAAGACGCACGCCTCCGGGTTTCTAGCTATTGCGTGACACAGGGCGCTTTACTCGAGCACAATGAGTCACTGTGAACGCTGTTGCGAGAAGAACTGCTAGGCATTTAGCCATATCTACAAATCTATCTACGTTGAATCTACGGTGGATTCGGACGCAATTCTTGGTGCGTGTGTAAACCAAAGTGAGTTTAACTTTTATATTTTATTGTGGCATCATTGCGTTACTTAGACATTGCTCGTATGTGTTTGCATGAATCATCATTTAGTTTGTTTATTGCATGGAACCTTTAAGCAGCATCGAACTGTTTAGCATGATTGCATGTGCATGAAACGATATTATTACTTGTATGAATTGCTAAATGTTGTAGTTGCGTGTCGTATAGATAACACGCGATATATTTAGTATAGCTATTGTTATTGTCATCATGTTCTCTAGTTCGAACCTACTCCACGCTACTCCACGCTACTCCACGCTACTCCACGCTACTCCACGCTACTCCACGCTACTCTACGTTATTCTACTCCAGTCCATCACCTATATCGTCTACCTAGTCTATCGCGTACCTAGAATCTATCTACCGCAACGTTGTTGTCAACCGTATTTGAACATTTGTACTGTATTAAAGTTTATATATTAACTGTCTGTGTACGCGTTCTATGCAAATTCTGATCTGTCGAGTTCGAAATATCTGCGCACCGTCTACCCAAATGTTATCTTATGCGACTCAGTAACGTGTTTCACCTTTTTCTGTCCGTGAGATTACACTATATACTAAAGAGGTTTCCTGCTTTGTTTAGGTTACCGAACTTTAAAGAAAGTAGTTACATGTAATCGTTACTTTTTTGAGTAACTTTACCATTAACTTTACCATGCATTAATATGGCGACAATCGTCGAAAGAGCGAAAAACCTCTAGGAGTCTAGGGGTTCTGGTGACATATCCCCCCGGAAAAGTTTTGATTTTTTAAGGCTGTGAAACGCTATTTCCTGTATTGTTTGGGCAGTTTTAACAAAACAATATTGTAGAGGACACACATTTCCATTCATAAGGACACATTTTCGTTTTACAAGGATCACAAAGTGCATGTAAGTGTTACAGCACTACATGGGGACGAACTTGGTTGCTATATATGCGTGTTTTCATTGGTTGTGGCCATGAGCTATTAGAAGGCATATATATGGACACCTTAGAGATCACTTCAACTGACTTGCGTTTGTCATTTTTCAAGCCCCAAAATCTGGCAAGAGTTTGGATAAAAACCTTTTAAATTTCTGTATTGTATAAAAGCACTACAGTAGATTCCATTGTTTTGTTGTCTGTTCAGTTATAGATGCACAGAAGACGTAACGTGGTAAGAACATCAGATCGACTGCGTTGTGACATCTGTGCATCTATAACTGAACAGAGAATTAACGGCAAAATGGAACCTATTTGTTAATTATAAAATAACCGGAAGTAAATGAACGACAACACGCACTCTGATTGGCTATTGAGTCAAACAAGCGTGCAATTATCTTTAATCTTTAAACTTATTTTGACACGGTAGCCTTTCAGTTTTCTGATTTTCAAAGGGCCGTGTTTATAAAATACAATAATAAATACAAATGAATTCTAATAACAATTACTAACTAATTACTAACTAACTAACTAACTAACTAACTAACTAAGATATACTAAATCTGCTAATATAATAATATACAATAAAAATAAAATACGTCTTGTAGATGTATATGAGATAATTACATCAATAAAATTATCGAGGTTAATCAGAGCTCTCGATAATTTCAATCGGTAGTTTATTCCACGACGTAGCTCCGCGATAGGAGAAGCTGGTTTTCAAGAAGTTTGTTTTGGGTTTTTCTAAATAGAGTTTTCGATCATTGCTTCTTAAATTGTATGGATTATTATTATGACTAGTAACGAATAAGTTTGATAAATAATTTGGTGTCATATTTTGTAAGGCCTTGAGTGTCATTAAATCTTCTCGTTTTTGCAGAATAGTTTTAATTGGTTCCCGTTTTAGTTTTTGGTAAATATCGTTTGATCTGACTTCATAAGTCGAACCCGTTACCACTCGAGCAGCTCGTTTTTGCAATTTATATAATTTGTCAATATTTGTACAATAACCATCATTCCATACGGTCGAGCAATATGTAAAGTGGGGTAGAACAAGTGATTTATACATTTTTAGTAGTGTATCTTCAGGTACAAAATTTTTTGCTCGTCTTAAAAGAGCGATAGCTTTAGAAATTTTTTTGCATTGAATATCACTATGTTCTCTCCACTTTAGCTGTTCGTCAATAGTTACTCCTAAAGTTTTTTTATGTGGTACTCTTTCTATGATTTGGTCACCAATAAATATTTTTAGGTTATGTGAGGTTTGATTCAATCGTAAAGTCCCGCGAGTCGAGATAAGGCTGGGAATCGAGCCTATGCCTAGACCCAATCAGCATGTATTCAGTTTTTCCTTTGTTTAGGGTTAATTTGTTAGCAGTTAGCTATTTGTGTACGTTTTCCGAATCTATATTAATCTTATTTTCAATATCTGAGAATGACGATCCCTGGCAAGTTAAATTGGTGTCATCCGCAAACACTGAAGTCTTTGTTTGTAATTTGAGGTAAGTTTATAGATTTCGCATCACTTTATTCTAACAGCATCACATTAGTCCTGTTTACCTTCTCCTCACGAATTCTATTAAACTTCACGAATTCTATTAAACTTTAACTAAACTTAAACTTTATATATTTATTTAATATTCAACATATGTCTTCATAGATTGAGTTTAGATTTAGTGAAGACACCATGCATGCACAGAAAAATCTCGCACACAGCAAGAGTCATAGTCGTGACCCATCTGCATTCCAGGAATTCAGCTGTAGAAATAGACACGCCAACAACTACCTGTAGCCGAACTTACAAGGGTCAAGGATATTTCATGGAAAAATAATCACTCTAGAATCAGTAGAAATGTAGTTGAAATTTAGAGTCGGAAATGCCATTTCCTGCATTCTGAGATGTGATTTTTAACATTCTGAGGGTTGCTTTTTAAGAACATTACTGAGTGGCAGTGAGTGCTTAATATAGCTGCTTTGAATGATTGAAAAAACCCTCAGATTGTAGTACATAACAAAGCTTATTTTTCATGTGCCTCGGTTTCCTTTGTTCTTTTAGGGGAAAATATTCAATAGCCCCTGACAAAGCAATAGATTAATATTACCCTCTAATATTCCCCTCTAAGGCTCTAATATTCCTCTCTACCATTCCTCGCTATAATATTCTCATCTAATCTTCCCATTTAATATCCCCCGCACCACTCCTTATCTTATGAAATCCTGCCAACCTCGCCATCTGAAAAATATAAAGTACGTTATTTTGAGGCCCCTTGTGGATATGTGTTTATTCACCTCGGGCTTCACCCTTGGTGAAAAAATCACATACCCCTTCATGGCCTCAAAATAACCTATATATAAACCAAAAATAAACATAAAATTGAAACTCAAAATATGAGCTAAAAACAAGACAACAACTGAAACAGTGATATTTCGATTTTATTACAAAATCATCATCAGACCAAGTGACTAGAATGAAATATCTACGTTCTATATATACAAGGATGGATAAATTTTAGAATTTTGAATTTTCTTATCTTGCCGTTAACCGTTGTAATATAACTCTAGTGATTTTAATCCTAGTTCACCATCCTTGTATATATAGCATGTAGATATTTGATTCTAGTCACTTGGTCTAATGATGATTTTGTAATAAAATCGAAATATCACCGTTTCAATTGTTGTCTTGTTTTTATCTCATATTTTGAGTTTCAAGATGTTTATTTTCAGCTTATGCTTTGTCTTGTATTTTTTCAAAATATTGTCTGCTGTGCTGTGTGTTTGGTTTTTTTTTTGTAGTGCATAGTTTACATTTTTTGGGCACCCAAACCAGTGTACCGGCATCTCAAAACCTCTGGATACAGCCCTGAATGGTCAATGGTCAGCCAGGTTACTGGCCAGGTGGCCGGTTAGTTCAGCGGTGTATATCAATGCAGAATGATCAAATCAAACATGAATCCATGCAGTCAGTCAGTCAGTTAGTCAGTCAGTCAGTCAGTCAGTCAGTCGGTCGGTCGGTCGGTCGGTCGGTCGGTCGGTCGGTCGGTCGGTCGGTCGGTCGGTCGGTCGGTCGGTCGGTCGGTCGGTCGGTCGGTCGGTCGGTCGGTCGGTCGGTCGGTCGGTCGGTCGGTCGGTCAGTCAGTCAGTCAGTCAGCGTTGTCTCGTCACCCGGCATACATACGGCACACGCAATGATGTTCACTGGTATCTGGTGCGTCAGCTGTCAGGAAAAGTTCGTAAAAATGACCGAAAGTTGTAAATTTCTGAATATGAAAAGGATGATTAACGAAAAGGCAAATACCACTCCGCCAAAACTTTGTGGATGAGTAGATGATTTCTTCCCGCCAAAGATCTTTGGTGGGAGGGGCCTGGAATGCAGTCGAGTTAAGTCGTGATCTTCCACAATAACATTTGCATTTATCAGGGGCCACGGAGCGTCTTTTAAAGTGTGTGTGTGTGTGGGGGGGGGGGGGGGGGGGGGGGGGCTAAACAGGAGCAGATCGCGAGTGGCGTAGGTGCGAGTCTTCCTAGGGGGGTCCGGGGCATTCCCCTCCCCCCCCAAAAATGACTGATTTTCAGTCAGTTCAGAAGTTTATAAAATTTCATATTTTGGACTGTTTTGGACTGTGTTTTTTTTATGTTGACAACGTACGTACAGCATTTGGGGGGAAGATTGTAAAGAGTTTTTTATCACTAATCAAAATTCTCAAATCATGCCGTGTTTAACTGTTTCTAATAATTTTAAACCTACATGCTTCGCAGATGATATGTGTTGACAGACTAGCCCAAATTAAGATGTCCATTTTCTTATGCATTGAGTTTTTTTATTATAACTTTTCTTCTCCCATAAGACAAACCACATATTTTAGATCCACAAAAACCCCCACAAAATCTCATTTTAAAAGAAACCACAAATCTCATTTTAGAATCAACAGTTTATACATGCAAACCATTACCTAACCCTCCCCCCCCCCCCCACCACCACCACCACCAACACCTCCACGGCCCCTGTTTATTCTGTAAAAATTATGAAGTCAAGGAGAAAGTTACAAATGAGTGAAAATCATCAATTCATTGCAGACACCAAAGGCTGCTGAGTGTAGGCCCCATATAAGTTATATGCAATGCCACTAATTAAAAATCATTGTTATCCTGAGTGAGTGAGTCATACTGGATTTTCATGCTTGCTGAGCTTATAATACAAAAGATACTGCATGACACAGTAGCCCAACCTGGCCCCAAGATTTACTAGGCCAGAGGCCTTCTGCATGAAATTGTGACTGGTGTTTTTGATTTTGCAGTTGATATTTTCTGAAATTTGTTTCTAGCTACACAATGCTTTCTTTGCAAAGAAGCCGTCAGGGATTTTCTCCATCACTGCTGCATAAATGTTTCAGCCAAGGTGATGTACAATTTGGTAGACTGGTTCATACCAGGGCTGAAAAGAACTATCATGGCAGAAAATTATTTTGGAGCAGTTTATTCATTGGGTCAGTTGGAGCAGGCATTGCTTTGACCTACAACAAACACTCTCTCAATGCAAAATTACATCCAACCCCACCACCCTCCCCACCCCTCCCCAGCCTCTTCAACTCTTTACTCAAAAAAAGATGTCGCAAAACACAACTGCTTGGAAAATGGCATCTGGATGACATATCAAGGTCATGTTTATGACATCACAAAGTTTGTTGCAGAGCACCCATGGTGGAGATAAGATCCTGTTGGCTTCTGGGGGTCCTTTGGAACCATTTTGGGCAATGCATGTGTTAGACTGTGATTATAAATGTTAGAGAATAAATAGACCGAAATAATAGTTAATTTAACTCAGCGGAAATGTTGCGTAAGGCACATCATGATTGACAACGGGGAAAAGACAGAGATTCTGTGGGACACTGGAGCTCAGGTATCCATTGTTTCAGCAAGCTTCATGAAGGAGAACTTTCCAAACGTTTTGATTAGAGATACGAGCGAACTAGTGGATGGTGATCTTACTGTGACTGCAGCCAATGGTAGCAACATACCGTATAAAGGATGGGTAGAACTAGATTTATAAATCGGAGATTCTGAACACACACTTTTGGTTCCCTTTTTAGTAGCAAACGAGGAGGTGGAACTTCCTTTGGTTGGCTTCAATGTTATTGAACATTTTATTAAGGACAACAAACTTCAAGGCAGCGATATGGAAACTGCTTTCGTTAGTGCAAATGCTTGTGATGCGACAGCCCTTGCCGATTTTGTGAACAATGTCAACCATGATGAATTGTGTCTTGTAAAGACATGCAAGAAAGATGTGCTTATACCTCGAGGCCAGTCTGTGAAAGTAAGCTGCAGGGTGAACACTGGTCCACTAGATAAACGAACACCAGTTTTGTTTGAAGCTGATGAGAACAGTCAGTGGCCTTCTGGGATTTAAGTTGTTGACACATTATTGACGGTAAATGTGGGCAAATCTAGTAAAGTGGAAGTGGAGGTAAAGAATATGACCAACCATGACATTAAGTTAAAGAACAGAACAGTACTAGGCCGTCTACAACTTATTCAATCAGTTGTTCCTGTGGAGGTGAAATTAAAGACAGATGGATCTACCGGACAATCATCTCCACAACAAAACGAAGAAAACAACAGCGCGGCAACTTTCCAGAATAATCGCGAACCAATAAACTTGCCGAACAATTTGAAAGACGTGGATTTAGGTGACTTAAACAGTGAGCAAAGAGAAACTGCTGCGCAGCTGCTGATCGAACAGGCCGATGTATTTGCCCAAGACGACGATGACATTGGTTGTATCTCTGATCTCCAAATGAACATCCAACTCAACGACACCACACCTGTTCAGAAGAACTACGTCGCTGTTCCCCGACCATTGTATCCAGAAGTGAAAGCTTATGTTGAAGATTTATTGAATAAAAATGTTATTCGCAAATCGACATCATCCTACAGTTCGCCTGTGGTTTGCGTTAGAAAGAAAGATCAGAGCCTAAGGTTATGTGTGGATTATCGTGAGCTGAACAAGAGAACTCAAGTAGATCGTCATCCTATTCCTAGGATCCAGGAAACCCTAGACAATCTCGGTGGCAATTCATGGTTTTCGGTACTTGACCAAGGGAAAGCCTACCATCAAGGGTTCCTCAAGGCCGAAAGCCAGCCTCTCACTGCGTTCATAACACCATGGGGGCTGTACGAGTGGGTGCGCATTCCTTTTGGACTTTGCAACGCACCAGCCTCTTTTCAGCATTTCATGGAAATGTGCCTTGGGGATTTACGAGATGAAATATGCGTGCCATATCTGGATGACATTATCGTCTTCAGCACATCTTTCGATAAACACATTGTACACCTTCGAAAAGTCCTTCAGCGCCTGAAAGAACATGGTGTCAAGTTGAAACCAAAAAAGTGTACCATGTTCAAGCGAGAGGTTTTGTTCCTTGGACGAGTCGTTTCAGAAGAAGGATACAAGTTGGATCCGTCTACAATTACACCCGTACTTCGTCTGAAAGAAACTCCTCCCAAAACCATAAACGAGGCCCGGAAACTAATGGGATTTTTGAACTATTATCGTCGATATATCGAGAACTTTTCACGGATTGCCAAACCAATTTACGACCTGGTAAAGTTAGTGGACAAAGACGAAACGAACGCCAATCCCAAGAGAAAACGACGCAGCCAGCCACCTCCAAACCAAGAAATTATTTGGACAGAAACTCACCAATCAGCTAAGGAGCAACTTATCGAATGTCTTGTAAGCGTCCCAGTGATGGCATACCCAGAACCCAATAGCCCTTATGTACTGCACACAGATGCATCCGAAAGCGGACTAGGTGCTGTGCTCTACCAACAACAAAACGATGTTCTGCGTGTTATTGCTTATGGTTCTCGCACATTAACTCCAGCAGAGAAGAATTACCATCTTCATTCCGGCAAATTGGAATTTCTCGCTTTGAAGTGGGCAATTTGTGAACAATTTAGGGACTACCTCTACTATGCTCCAAGTTTTCTTGTGTTTACAGATAACAATCCATTGACCTATGTCTTGCCAACCGCTAAGCTAAATGCCACTGGACTCGGTGGGTTGGGGAGCTAGCGGGTTTCCACTTTACAATACGTTATCGACCAGGCAGAGCAAACGCTGACGCCGACACGTTATCCCGAACTCCGAATGATATGGACGAGTACATGAGATCGTGTACGGAGGAAACCAGTCAAAACGAGTTACGAACAATCATTCAAACCGTGCAGCTTCAAGAACAGGGAAAGGTGAACTGGGTATCTTCGTTGACTAACGATCCAAGTATTCTCAGTGCCGACGCATCACGCCCTCTAGAGAACAACGGACCAACACTCGAATTAAATGACATTCGACAGGCCCAAACCGAAGATAGTGTTATTGGTACAGCGTACTCGTTTATCAAAGCAAACAAACGACCCACCATAAGTCAGCGAGCCCGTGAATCAGCCGACACACGCCTGCTTTTCCACGAATGGCAGAAACTAGCAATCGACGCACATGGAATCTTACGAAGGAAAAGTGGTCCACGCAACCAAATAGTTCTTCCCAGAAAGTATCACCCTATGGTTCTGAGAGAGCTTCACAACAATATGGGTCATCTGGAATCTGATCGGGTTCTACACCTCGTAAGAGATCGATTTTATTGGCCGCGAATGCAAAGTGATGTGGAAAATTACGTTAAGAACCTCTGTCACTGTATTAAACAGAAACCTCAAAGATTAAAAAACAGAGCTCCACTTCAACCAATCCTTACCTCGTCGCCATTCGAGTTGGTATCAATAGATTTTGTTCACCTAGAAAAGTCGAGTGGAGGATTCGAGTATATCCTAGTGATTGCATGTTGATCACTTTACGCGATATGCCCAAGGGTACCCTACCCGCAACAAGACAGGAAGAACAGTGGCAGAGAAACTGTACAACGATTTTGTGCTACGTTTTGGATTTCCCGCCAAATTCCATCACGATCAGGGTGGCGAATTCGAGAACCAACTCCTCCTGAGACTTCAACAGCTATGTGGTGTAAAGCATTCCCGCACAACACCGTACCACCCACCAGGAAACGTACAGGTGGAACGATTTAATAGAACGCTGCTGGATATGCTTCGAACACTTCCTGACAACGAGAAGTCGCACTGGAAAGATCACGTAAACAAGGTGGTGCACGCGTATAACTGCACGCGAAAGGATTCGACCGGGTATTCACCATTCTTCCTCCTGTTTCGACGACACCCCCGGCTACCAATCGACCTTATTTTTAACTCCAGCACATCAACACCTAATAAGAACTATCCACAGTACGTTTCACAATGGAGAAATGCAATGCAAGAAGCATACCAACTAGCAGGACAGAAGATGAATCAGAGAGGTTCTACAGCCAAGAAGTACTACGATCGTTGGCTACGGAGTTCAGTTCTACAGCCTGGTGATCGAGTTCTGGTGCGAAACCTGAGTGAACGTGGTGGTCCTGGAAAGCTTAGATCATACTGGGAAAATGACGTTCACGTCGTGGTTCAACGGAAAGGTCTGCAAAGTCCAGTTTATGAGGTTTTTTCGTCCGGCCCTGATATTATCCGCCACTGGTGATGGATAACTTCGATTCGTTGTGGATCTGTGTGGTTTTGACCAAAATTATCCCCCATGGGCTTAAAATGACCCTGAAAGATCCCTTTTTAAAATGAAACCTTTATAATGATATGCCATGAAGTACTACCCGAGCTCTGAGCGATGAAATATAATTGAAATACGAAACCGGAAATTTGGTCGTGGCGTGGCGAAACAACACGAAGAAAATGGCTTTTTTTGGTCAATATATAAGCGAAACCAACCAAATTTTTAGCTGTAACTGCTCCTAAAGTAAGTATAAGCATTTGTTTGATGTAACTAGAAATACATAAATGCAACAACCCCTCGTCTGCTTTTATATGGTTTTTGAAATGCACCCCACCCACCCCACCTTCCAATTAAAATAAGCACTCTTGATATAACTCCTCAGGATAATTACAGAATTTATGATTAGGATGACTGAAATGAAAGTTGAACATATCAAAGGAAAACTTACAGATTTCATATTAAACTCTGGTTGTAAAAATATATTGTTTTTAGCCATTTAGGAAGTTTCCATAGGAATTACGTTTATGTTTTGCAAAGGCAGGATTAACACTTAACAGCTCAAAAACTACATTTATAATAGGAGATAAAAACAACAGACAACCTATAAATTTCAGTCTGTATAATACAGGAAAAAAGAAAATGGACAAAGCCTATGAGTATTTATGATAAGTGCTTGCAATTAAGTCAATGAAAAACATCACGTCCACAGTAGCAAAGGGAAAGCATCAAAGCACGAAAACATGAAGCTGTATACTGCTTAATGGTAAAGCAAAAACTCGAAAACAACATATTATTAAAGTAACTGACGAGTGCCTAAAAGGGTTCTATTTAAACGTCTTGCCGTTCTTGGCGTTTACAGAATATATTAATGAATAAATGCTGATTACAATCACCAAAATAAATAAATACAAATGCCCTACCGTCAGTTTTTGTTTACCATACGGCGTTTGGTTTCTTCAGGTTTTCTGGTTTCTCTTCAAGATATATTAAACCGGCTGTTTGTATCCTTCTTTTATTTGTTGTTCTGCTTCTTTCCGTTTAAAACAAAACCATTTGAAACCATTTTGTTTCGCAAAATATGGAAATAACTATAATAACTATACGTTTTCTTCAAAGCTAGTCACCAGTGCCCAATTATTTTACCGCGTGACACCCTACGACGTATATATATAAACTATTTCCAGATTTTTGTCTCCCTTGCTTTTTCTACACGCGTGTAAAGTGGACTCCACGCATGTCGGGATTAGCACCCTCACCCGGGCTCCGGGCCTTCGGCCCTACGCCCGAGCTCGGGGATTATTTCGTAGATTGGCAATAATTTGGTAAAATTTGACGAAAATGAACTCAGCCGATCGGCCGTTTTTTCGAACAAAATTTGCCTAGACTTGTCGGCGTTGTAATGGCTCACAGGAGTAAATATCATGCAAAATAACAACAAATTTGAATAGCTGACTTAAAAACGATCTTAATGATGTATTATGGTCGTATGTTCTTGTTTAATTCTGTTTTAATTTGTAAATTTCCAAAATAAGTGATCCCGCTCGACGGCACCACGGGGGGTCGCCCAATGAAAAATACTAAAAAATCAATATAATATTCGCATTTTATTATATTGCTTTAATTTTTTCAATTTGAATTTGTGAAATAGTGCTTTTCATTTTACTTCCCCAAACTTTGGTGCTAAAGTCATTTATTGTTTAAATATTTAACATTTTGTTGTAGATTATAATAATATTATTAATAATAATTAGCATAAATTAGCATAATTTGCAAAATGGGTTGTCTGACAAGACCCGACAATCCAAAATTTGAATAGTAGAGGTGAAAACGATTCAAATGATGTATTGTGGTATTATTTTTGTGTTATTATGCCATGCTAATTCACAAATTTGCTGAGACCACCTGCTGTGAGTGGTTTTCGCGCGAGACAAGAATGAGTTAAGTCTGAAACTACAGGAACGAAAAGCCGAATTTTGCACAGAAATTTACTGCTTCCGTGCGACTTCTTGCCAGTTGAACGTCAACAGACTAATGCTACCTCAACAATTCCACCACAACGACCACGTAACAAACGGAAACAAAGGCTCGTTGTCCCAGTAACGAACAATAGCGAAACTTCCACTGACGACGAAGAGATGCCTGATGTTGTCACGATCTTCAACCCCAGAGACGCAGTTCAAAATCCCCACCACGAGAGTGTTCCGGAGACCGAAATTGTTCCAGAGATCGAAATTGTTCCAGAGACTGAGATTGTTCCAGAGAACGTTAGGCATAACGATCAGCTGCAAGACGTATTACCTGCAGCACCTGAAGACAATAACGACCATGGTGAGCAAGATGGTGCAAATCAAATTGGTGAAATGGAAGCGCCTCCATTGGTGGAACCAAGAACAAGAAGAGTGAGACAACCACCTGACCGCCTAACGTACTACGGACGTGGCCAAGTAGGACCAGCAAACCTGTTTCACACGTCGGCAACATCTCCACCAATTCGTTGGTGTCCACCTCACCTGTTTGCGACCAATACGCCTTTTCCACTTGTCTACCCACCACCCATGTATGGATCGCCCGTCGTTAACATACCTTACCTATTTCCCAACCACAACACCCCGTACCCTAACCACAACTTACCTTATCCACTCACCAACTTCCAGCAACCTGTATGTGGACAGTCAACGATGCCTTATCAAGCCAACTGGAACTTTAATCCATATTATTAAATTAACTCTTACTAGTACAATTATTATAAAAAAAAAAATGCTCCATAACGTTTACGCTATACTGTTTAAGATACATGAGTATCTAGAAGCTATCATGCGAGACGAATAGATTTGATACCAATTGGTGATACAAGCTGCAGCGTATTATTCTAGTATTTGATAGAAGAAAAGAGATGATTATAAATTTGATAAGTAGGATCCTGTCAAAGTTTTTCAAGTATGATGATAGCGTTCATGAAGAGAATACCTCTAGAATAACTGGGTACCACATGGTACCTCCAGTTTTTTGAAGATCAGTATGTTGAGAAGCCCCAGTTAGTGTCACGGGACGACACTTATTTCAAGAGGGGGAATATGTTAGACTGTGATTATAAATGTTAGAGAATAAATAAACCGAAATAATAGTTAATTTAACTCAGCGGAAATGTTGCGTAAGGCTCATCATTATTGACAGTCGAAACCAGAGCACATGGTTTCTAACTCAATTATTAGGTCTAGTGTTTCAGAAGTCAGGTCAGTGTCGAGATCGACACACGTGGAAATAATAGAAGTGTAAGAACGACGTGTAAATATTTGGGTTAAACTCGGAAAATAAAGTATAAGTTGGAGTCTACTTTGTCTTTGGTTTACGTTGGTAATCCTGGTATAAAGAACCTGAACGAACAAGAGTAACACATGCTGTCCACCAGGAACCAGAGATTATTAAGATGCTTGATAAGTATAATATTGGTGAGCTCAAAGCAGAAGACAGGAAATTAGTATCCGACACCAACGACCCATATGCTAATGATCCAGATCGTCACCCATCTCTTGTTGTACGCTCAAAGAAGCCATTCAATGCTGAGACACCACTGGCCTTACTTGGTGACAGTATGGTCACGCCAAATTATTTGTTCTATGTTCGTAACCACCTTCCAGTGCCTGAAGTTGATCCAAAGTTGTACCAACTTGAGGTGAATATTGGTAAAGATGTTAAGCCATTAAAGTTGACATTGGACCAATTAAAAAGCAAGTTTAAACAACACACATTTGCAGTAGCCATTCAGTGTGTAGGTAATAGGCGAGATGAAATGAATGCTATTAAGAAAGTCAAAGGACTCACATGGGCTGAGGGGGCAATTGGAAATGCATATTGGACTGGAGTCAAACTACGAGACATTCTACTCGAGGCAGGCTACAGCGCAAACGATGCCACTGATGCAAAACATGTGCAGTTTGAAGGCTTAGATTTTGATGCATCTAAGACTCCTTATGGTGCTTCTATTTCATTAAAGAAGGCAATTGATCCTGAGGGAGATGTCTTAGTAGCATTTGCTATGAATGGTGAAGATATCCCTAAAGATCATGTTTATCCTATCAGGGTCATTATTCTCGGTGTGGTTGGAGCTAGACAAGTAAAATGGCTTTCAAAAATTTCACTGAGTGATGAGGAAAGTCATTGTCATTGGCAACGTAATGATTACAAAGGTTTCTCTCCAAGTACTGACTGGGATACAGTAGATTTTAAATCAGCACCATCCATTCAAGATCTTCCTGTCCAGTCCGCTATTTGTGAACCTGCAAATGGTGCATCGTTGGAAGAAGGAACGGAAGAGTTTACTGTTAAAGGTTACGCGTGGAGTGGAGGTGGACGAGATATTGTGCGTGTTGATGTTTCCCCCGATGGAGGTTTGTATCCAAGTTGACACTAAAGAGGTTAATTTGCATTTAATGTTTGTACAAAATGGTGCCACGCTCAGCAACACTTCTTTGCACTAGTAACTTCTAGTTATAAATTATTATTTATGTAATGTAATTACTGAACTTAACTTCAAGAAAATAGAAAAGTTCGTTTTGCTTCTTGCAGGAAAAACATGGCAAATAGCTGAACTGAAAAAATCTGAAGAGCCAGAAGGACGGAGTTGGGGTTGGACGCTATGGGAGAGTACTATTCCAGTGAATAATCGTGAAACTATAGAGGTATGCTGTAAAGCTGTCGATTCCTCGCACAATACTCAGCCTGGAACTGTTGCACCTATATGGAATCTGAGTGGTGTTCTTTCAACCGCTTGGCATCGTGTTAAAATTACTGTACCACCGGATGAAGAGTGATCAACCTTTCTTATTTTGATGTAAACGATCGATAATAAGCCCCTGAAAATAACCTCTTCCGAAGATAAGCCGCCTACTTCTTAGACATAATTTTTTTTTTAAAGAAGTGATAAGAAGTAATATTGGGCATTTCACTCGATTACATAGCATGTTCTAGGGATTTTTGGTGAAGGAAAATTCGAGTGTAGAATATATGCATTTTAAGACCAAACCGGGACCAGTTGCCAAAAAAGATCTTGCACAGTATCAGGGAATTTAATAATATTATCCAGCTGTATACGTTATAAAATTTGTTGCTGTAACGTATTCCGGTGATTCCGATTCCAATATACGATCGAGAAACGAGATTTAATAATGCCGCCGCCGGCGTAGACGTAGTTGATCGTCGTCGCAATTTCATGCATGCGTATAATACAAGATCGAAGTTTCAGTTTCGCCGTTTTTTCAGGTATTTCTTTAATTTTTTAACAGTTTTTAGGATACCACAACACGCTAGGGGGGTTTATATATTGAATTTTATAAATATTTTATATAAAACTTCACTTTTTCGTGGCTGAACTCTAGCTGTTTTATAATAGCAGTTGCCCCGCTCTGGTATGATGTTGACAATATATTTATATTAAAATATTCTTTCTTAATGTTCAACTATGCTATGTGTCTATCTATACTCATGGTCAAAATGGCAGTCCACTGGACTCATATGTCCACTGGTCCGTGTAAAAGTCCGCGATTGGGGACGAAATCTATTTGTCGACGGTCCCTTATTATCAATAGAGCTGTCTAATCTTGTCTCATTAATAGTCAGTATGTCAAATGGTTGTTCGTAAATAAATATTCTAAATTCTAAGTTCCTCAATATGTTCAATTAAGCTTGTAATATTGAGGTGGCCAATTTTAAATCCTCTTAGTTTTTGATAAACAATTTTACTCGATGGTGATAACTGATTCGTTGAAGTCATATCTACTGATTCGCAATCGTCTTGTGAAGATACTACTCAAATCTGTAGAGCGAGACATAGACGATGTTTTCATCGCTTCCGAAGCAACAGTTTCGTTAACCGCAGATCAATTTCAAAGCAATCGGATGTTTATCACGTGGTACATGAGAATACACCTCGTGATTGCTTTGAAATTGATCCGCGGTTAATAAAACTGACACTTAGGAAGCGATAAAAAATCGACCATGTCTCGCTCTACTGATTTGAGTAGTATGCCCAAATTTTCGTGGTTGTTAGTCGAATGTGGGAAGCTACGCGTTGGATAAACTAGTCAATTATCAATGTTATTTACAATAAATTCTTTGATGTTTTTAGCTAATACTGTGGAGCCTTAGACCCCGTTCACACGAGTCCGGAGCGAGTTGAAAACGGCGCTAAAAAGTCACAAAACGCTGTTGCGTTCACTCGGCACCGGATCGAAATTGTGTGAAAACGGCGCTCTAACCGGAGCGTTTTGAAAACGATTTCTAGACGGAGCGAAGTGAAACGGAACCCTTGGTGGTGTCGTGTGAACACAAGATCCGCCACTTTTTCGCTCCGCTTTAGTACCCAGTTCCTAAATTTTTGGTTCCTAACCAAACGGCTGACGTATTTTTCAGCGATGGAAAACTTTATTTGTCGTCTCGACTTCGGAAAGCTTCTGCTAAGAACTTGTGCTGCTGTTTGAACAATTATAACATTATTACAACAATGACTAGGCAGTGTAAATAGGAGAAGATGAAGTCAATAAGGTGAGTTCCTAACGGAAAGACTAAAATTGTAAACCTAGAATGCACTATACACCTTGGGGGATAATATTCTTTGAATTGCTTCTCCATGGCGAGAAATAATGGTCACGCATGCGCGTAATGCATGCCCACTTACAAATATTTTGACTAGAAAAGTTCTGAAAGATTAATAGGACTTACATAAAGGATGAGTGAAACAATCGTCGTAGCAGTGTCAATTTTTGAATTATTTCAAATGTTTCAATCTGAATCGTATAGTGCAACACATCTGCGATAGAAATATCATGAGCGATATGCCACAGATATTAAATCCGTTGCGGTTTTTGATATACTATTTTGAGCACAAGTCTAACATAAGCCAATATGGTGAATACGCAAATTGTACCAACCTTGCTGCTCACGTTATCGAAAATCAAACAGAGGTATACTATTTCCGTACAAGTTTCGATCTGATTCGGCTACTATAACGATTCGTCTTTTCGATGATATTCTTCATTTCTAGCCTGTATTTGTCGTTGTTGCGGTTTTCAATCCCAAAACTTCAGTATTTTCTGATCATCGAATGAAGATTTCATCCAACATTGCATAAATTAGTTGTTCTCTTTTCTTCTGAACCGCGGAACTGTGACGACCGCACGACATAGCTACCAGTTTAATAGGGCTTTAGCTCCGCCTCTCTATGTCCACCATTTCTCGCCATGCGTTTCCATTTACTTTTGACGAGATATGGCTACACTGTTAATTCTAGGGAGTAATTTTAACTCCACCGTAAGAGTTGAAACAACTCCCTTTTGGGGAGTAAAAAAAAATAGAGTATATTTCACTCCCAAGCCAGAGTTAAACCTACTCCACTTCAGTTCATATTTAAACTTTTACTCTACGAAGAGTAAATATTACTCCACTGCAGGGATAAAATATACTCCAGCAAAGGAGTACAAATATTAGAGTACTTTTTACTCCTTTATTATTACTCCAGGAGTAACTTTAACCCCAATCTTACTACTCTGGGAGTCAATCCAACTCTCATAAAGGAGTAAAATGTACTCTTGAAAAGGAATAGACATATCGGAGTAATTATTGTATATTTACTCCTTTATTTTCACTCCAAAAAAGGAGTAAACATACCGGAGTAAGTAATGCATTTCTGGGAGTCAATACAACTGTCATAAAGGAGTAAAATGTACTTTCGAAAAGGGATAAACATAACGGAGTAATTAATGTATATTTTCTCCTTAATTTTCACTCAAAAAAGGATGTATTTTGTATTTTGCAAGGATGTAAAGGAGGGTGTATTTTTTTTCTAAATTTTTACTCCACAAGTACGTTTAACTTCAACAGAAACAAAGTTAATAATTGTTAGTTGTTTGCTGTACAAGCTGTGTTAGTTAGTAATACTCAGAAAAACTCTGAGCTCTGAGCGGGAATTCGTTCCTAGAGGACTGGGCACAGTCTAAGGTATAAGTACCTTAATTAACCTTGCTCCGCTATCTGAGTTCTGGTGGCTCAATGGTTAGAGCGTCTGGCTGGTATTCAGAAGGTTGTGGGTTCGATTCCCGCTCAGAGCTCAGACTGAGTATTACTAACTAACACAGCTTGTACAGCAAACAACTAACAATTATTACTAACATCAAGCTGCAATTTCTGAAACTAAAAAACAAAGTTACTATCTTCACCATCCTGAAAATTTTACTTTAATACACATTGCATCTCACGTTATGTTTGATTGCAACCAACCCCCCTTTTGGTATATTTTTGACTCCAAAATGAGAGTAAAATTCTAAATTAGAGTAGTTTTCACCCCCATAAGGAATTAAATTTACTCCAGTTTTGGCATATTTTTTACTCCAAAATGAGAGTAAAATTAAATCAGAGTATTTTTAACCCCCATAGGAATAAAATTTACTCCACTTTTGGGTTATTTTTTACTCCAAAATGAGAGTGAAGTTTTAAACTAGAATATTTTTTACTCCTGCAAAGGTAAATATTACTCCATTAGTGAGGTAGAAAGTACTCTAAAAATGGAGTTAAAATGATGGAGTAAAATATACTCCCAAAACAGAGTCAACTGGTACCTTTTTTTTTTACTCCTTTTTTGGAGTAGTATCAACTCCTTAAAATTAACAGTGTATTTAAACAGTGCACAGCATTGAAATACTGGATATACACCAGAAGGTTCCGGTGTCGTGTGAACGCCTTCAAAGCGTCGTTAAATTATGACGGCTTCGTGTGTTTTACCGTTTATCTTCTACACCAGACTCGTGTGAACGCAGTCTTAGACTGCGTTCACACGAGTCCGGTGTAGAAGATAAACGGTAAAATGTGGTTACGTTCAAATTTTAAAATGTACGAACAAATGTAAATTTACGAACATTTTAAAATGTTCAAAATGTTCATGGCAATGTTCGTAATAATATAACATTTACTTCTCACAAATATTATAGCATTCCAGAGGCGTAGGAACGGATTCAAAGTTGGGGTTGGGGGGGGGGGGGGGGGGGGGGGCTGAAGTCGACATGCAGATAATCAGTGACCGCATTTTTAGCGGGGTTCGGGGTGCTCTCCCGGGAAATTTTGAAATCTAGAACCTCGGAAACACAATTTGCAGCAATTTGAGGAAACTTTTTCATCTAATTCTACAGCAAGCATAGTTCAAATTTTAACATAAAAACGAAGAAATTATTAAACCAACATGCCTTAAAGCCTCGACAGACGACACTTCACAAAACTGAACACTTTTTAGGGATTGCACGCATTGAAGTCGCTTTAATAATCTTTCAATAATTGTTTAAAGACCTACACAATAGTTTCTAATTCTTCGTCAGCTTAGCTTCCGTATAATTAACTTTGTTGTCGTCGTCACTCGCCATTTTATCAAAAGGTAAGATTATAGACTCCGATTAATCGCAGACATTCTCAAATTTGTGGTTTATGACTGGTAAGCTGCTTTTTATTGACAAACTTAAAAAATATGGTATACTATACAAACAAGTGAAGTACAAATAAAGTAATTTTAATACGAACCAAAGATGAACCCCGTAGGTAGATGCTACCGTAAGTAGCTGCTCCCCCCCCCCCCCCCCCCCCCACGCTTCCTACGCCTCTGTAGCATTCAAATGGGTTTTTTCCATTCAACTACGTAATGTAAAACCTTGAGCGATATGGCAAGTAAAAGCAATTGAAAAATGCTATTTGGAGTAGAAAGTTCAGGATTGTAGCTAAACGAAAAGTGCTTAAAAAATGGGAAAACATGCCATTTTGGTTTAGTTCGCAACAAACATGGTGGCGAATACGAGCCTAACACTTTGTCAAGTTTTCACAGAACGTTTACAACACTTGTAGTCATATAATAAACTACTTATTAACCTCAGTTGTTCGGTCTGTACTAGTGAGATATCGGACCTCCGTTTCCTGCACGGACCTCGCTTCGCTGCGCTCGCTCGGTCCGTACTAAAAACGCCGGTCCGATATTTTACTGGTACAGACTTCACGCTCCGCGGTCAATAAGTAGTAAATCTCGTATATCTATTGCTGTTAAGGTGGCTCCCTTCTGTTCCTTTCAGTTCCAATCTCAGAAATAAGTGCTCATGAATAATTTGAAAAAGAATGAAACTAATGATATGCATAGAATAACGTTCAAGACATTAAGGCGGTTTTCCACCAGGCGACATTTGTCGACCGACTCGACATTTTTCTATTGTCTTGGCTAATTAGTTCCACTCGAGAGCTTGCGAGACAAAAGAAAATGTCGCTTCGCGCGACATTTTTCGCCTAGTGGAAAACCGCCTTTAAGTACTGTTAACAGAAAATGTGTTTAGCCGTTGCTATGACAACAGTGACGTTTCAAAATGTCTGTAAATTTACATTTAATTCAATTTATTTTAAGAACGAGTTCGGTGAGCCCCAATTTTTTTTGCGTTAAAACATTTCTTCAATTTTAGTAATCAATATTCAAAAAAGTTATGCAGATCCAATTTTTTATCGAACAAAAATCATTGTTTTCTATGTTTCAAAAAAATTGGATCTCTATAATTTTTTAAAAAATCTTACTCTTGATTATTCAAAGAAATGTTTCAATGCAAAAACGTTTTGGGAGTCACCGAACTCGTTTTTGAAATAAATTGGATTAAATGCAAATTCACATTGGACTAATTTGCATTTACATTTAGATCGCTTCAGACCTATAAATCGATCTATTAAGATATATGAAGACTCGCCATTACTTCATGTGATTGCGCAAGTAGTCTATGTGCACTACAGTGCATAGTTTAAAATTAGTAGTGTGGCGGACGTATGTCAACAAAAATACAACTTCTGGGTTTATACTAGCACAAGGAAAAAATGTGGGATTGGACAGTAATAAAGGTAGCCTACCTCGCTTATGCAGTTCTCCATCTCTCGTAAAGAATGATTTAGAGAATTAGTCAGGTCAACCATTGTTGGCAGTTCGTCCAAACTGTTAGAATCGCTCCTGTACTTCTGACCATCTGCAATGCTAGTATCACTTTGGCCACTGTCGCTGTCATCAAAGTTACTTCCAGCACCAACACTGTCTGTTTTATTAGCACTCTCTTCACCGGTATCTCCACTGAAAAGACCAGAAGCATCTTCATCGTTTCCAGTATGCTAATATGTTACCAGTTCTCACAACGGGTGTAGCATCGTTGTTAGTAACTTCTGCATGTAAATCACACTTCTCAGCAACCCCTACTACTTTGACAAAAAACAACAAAATAAACCAGTGTCAGGTAAATTTCTTTCAACGGCAATTTGACTTTTACGGAAATTTTATTCTATAGACCACCTCTACAACTTACGACACAGGTATCACATATCACGTATCATATATCATATACCACCTTTCATACATATATCACGTAACACATATCATATATCACACCATATCACATATCACACATATATCACATATCATATATATCACATATCACATATAACGTATCACGTATAATATATCATATATCGCATATATATCATATCACATACATGTCACATATCACATATCGTGTATCACATATCATATCACGTTTCATATATCATATATCACGTATATATCACATATATCACACGTTTCATATATCACATATCATATATCACATATGAAAAAAAACGTATCATGTATCATAATATATCACACATCATATCACACATCATATATAACATATCATATATCATATCACGTATCACGTTTCGTATATCACATATCATATATCACGTATCATATATCACATATATTAAAAAAAACGTATCACGTTTCATTGCTGCGAGCCGTAAGGCGAGCAGCTCACTAATCTTGACGAGGTCTGGGCCGAGTTTATATGCGTTCACAAACTCGATTCTTAGGATTTCGTTGGCGATGATCCTCGGTATACGCAATGTCTACCGATCAGCGGCAGGCATTATTAAATTGTGCGCTACGCTACACCTGGCATTGTTTGTCGCTGGAATATATTGATTTATTAAAGAGAAGTGTATTTTTCTACTATACTATTATATCAAACACAACTCTATTTGTTGTTGGAAGTATATATCAAGGCCACAAAAGGCTAAGCGACATTTCGAGGGGCAGACAGTATTTATACGAGTCTTTGTTCATTAATTTTTATATGACATCGAGGGTCGAGGGTCGAGAGTCGAGGTCGAGAGTCGAGGGTCGAGAGTCGAGAGTCGAAGTCGAGAGTCGAGGGTTGAAGTCGAGAGTCGATAAATTGACCAGAAAATACCAAAAAATCACTATAATACTATAATCGATTATATATCGCAACATTGTGTCTTATTTCTACGCGCCGCGGGATATATTTATAACCTTTGAGCCTTTGATCTAAAAACCGGGGGGAAGCGGCCACTTTCACGAACAGCTTACATAGAAATAGTGATGTATGCGTCGCTTTTTAGCAAATATATATTTATATACTGCGTAACGCCAGGCGCCGTTTTGTTTGAAAGGATAATTGAAGGCTTAACGGCGTATGACAGATATTCGTTTCCTGCTGTTGTAAAAGAAACTTCACAAAAGTTACTTGTGTACCTTCATTCTAGAATTAGAGACTTGCCGAGTGCGTTTCGTTTTCTTATTTATAAAGATTAAAAGAATTTTCAGTCGAATTTAATTGTTTTTATTTAGACTCGGCAAGCATGAAAACGACTTCGCCGGTTTTTAGATCAAAGGCCCAAAGGTTATAAATATATCCCGCGGGGCGTAGAAATAAGACACAATGTTGCGATATATAATCGATTATTATAGTATTATAGTGATTTTTTTGTATTTTCTGGTCAATTTATCGACCCTCGACTTCAACCCTCGACTCTCGACTTCGACTCTCGACTCTCGACGCTCGACTCTCGACCTCGACTCTCGACTCTCGACCCTCGACTTATAGTTACACTCCATTGTGCCAGATGATTTCACTTAACATTTTAAGCATGCGTCGTTATTGTCAACACTCACGTCACGCGTATAAAATTGAGCCATTAAAGATGGCAACAGCCGTTATTGCTGCAAATCAACAACCTAAAGCTGCATAGATTGCCGTTCTTCACTTCAACTCGATTTTATACGCGTGACGTCCATGTTGAGGAAAATGTCGCATGCTTAAGCTCTTTAATTGATATGCTTCGGACGATAATAAGTATTTTACTACTAAATAGTAAATGGTAGCAACTCGCAGCACTTCACTTTTGATAAAAACTTCTAGTATATATCGTTTTCATTAACTAAAACACAGTTATTATTACAAGGTTCTACATACCACGTGTAATCCAAGCTAAGCTTTGCTGCGCGTGACCCGATACTCCGCTTTGCACCAACCTCTTGAGGATCCATTGAGCCAAATGCGTGCAAGATTTCTCGGTTTGGTCCTTTGTGATCAGCAAGATTCCGTTGCCGTTCCCTCCCAAGGTTTCGGCGATCGGATGGGTATCCAAGACGAAAAAAGCCTCTCTGTTGACTCCGACGATGAACGTGTACGGGTCACAAGTATAAAGACCTACTGCACTGGATGTGCCACGAGCCTGTGTGAGAATGGCGGTGATGAGACGATTTCTACCAGAAATGGAAAACACGGCCTGCTGCTCAATGAACTCTTCAGAGAGTATAGAATTATCCATCAGACCATATTCTCTCATCAAACTGTACGCCGAAATCGGTTCATATGTCTGGTCTATGTTTCGTAAAGGGTTGATCAAAAAGGGAAGCTCTGTGATAATGTTCTCCGCAAAGGTTCTTAGTTCGTCCCATTCGATGGCGTATTTCGTAGCCAGAAAGTGGTTACATATGCCCAGGCAAAGGAAAACGCATGCATTGGTGCCATCGTTCTTAGGAATTCGTCTCTGCTGTTGGTTGTGAAAACGTTCAGCTAACATGCAATTAACTTTGTTTAGCGCAGTGGACTGACTGACTTGCAGATGCACTAAGGAAAGCGATGCCTCAGGCTGATTGCCCGACAACATTGACGATAATGTAGACGCTGTAGGTCTCAATCCGGCTCTTGAGGTCGCGGTGAACGATGTTGTTTTCATGAAGATACGTTAGGCCATCAGCAATATTTCGAGCAGTCGGTGTTTGGAATTTCTTCAGCGAAGAAAAATCGAGTTGGCCATCGATGAACTGCAGGAAGTCGCTAAGAGATGTGACGATCTTTTCTACTCCAAATGGACGGAAGTAAAAGCAAAGATATTCCATCATTATCGCGTACGGTTCAACGCAAAAAGCGAAAAAACAAGCAATGTTTTTATGCCCCTTTACCTCATGGAGTAGTCGCGCTTCTTTTAGGAATAAGCGTTTACTCTCTCTATCCACAAGACGTAGCTTCTTCACGACAACCTCTTCCCCTTTATATTTTCCCGAGTAAATCGCACCAAATGAACCTGGGCCAAGCTTGTCGTTACGCGAAAAATCCGTCCATTTAAAAGTTGGAAGCCCAGGATTTAAATTCTCCGCTCGCAATGTTAATTTTGGAATACTGAAAACCCCGGCCATCGTTTAAAATAACTTATCCAAACGCTGTCTCTGACTCTCATGAAAAAAGGTTTGCTCGATAACGCCAGCATACAGAAAGATTTCAAGCGGTGAAAGTGTCGTGAGGCAAAATGTGTGAAATAATTGAAAACAACGATCCGCGTTGTAACCTCACCCCTGATCACCTGGCCATAAGTTCTCGCCAAACGGAAGAGAGTTCAAATTTGTAATCGTGTTCCTATTTTATTTTATTTTATATTGAATAACGATATAAATATATAGAAGAGACTTATGCCTTTATTAAATATACAGTGCACGATTCCGATACATGCAATAACAAAGGGAAAAGGTTTAAATTTACCACTTATATAAACTTATTAACTTTCCGTTTGCATGCGCGTTCTTAACAACAACAGGAAATGCGGAACTTTATTGATCAGTTTGATCATTCGAGAAATTTCTACAAATGAAGCGTTGCCGGACGGACTCCCAATGCCATTATATGCCGTAAAGTCCAAGACCTGTTTAAGTAAGGAGCGATTTCACATATATGATACCTTGAAACGTCAGCAAAACAACCAGCATGCGCAAAAATAACACCGGATTAAAGCTAATTATCCAAAAGCGGTCGATGACTGATAAAATAAAGAACTAGCTACGAACAGTGCCATATTAAATGCGTGTTGTAAATGCCAATGAGAACAGTATACTGTGCTTTCTATAATAATCTCGTAAATTCGTAATATTATTTGAGTCGTTAGCGATGTTTACAACGCGTATTAAACTTTGAATTCTTCCGACATTTTGAATTCTTTTTCTCTTTCGGTTTATATCTACAGGGTTTTATATGAAACACTGCACGCCCTCACGGATATAAGCGTTAAGTTGTCCCGAGATATAAGAATATCTCGTGTACTTATGTTGGATCGAACTCGCCGCGAGTTCAAATCCCGCTCGAGTCAGCCGAAATTTTTCGGTTGACTTTAAATTAGCATTGTAAGACATCATGAAAAATTTTCTTAGGGTTTTATATCTAATATGATCTTATTTTATGTTCCCCACGTTATTTTGCCCACCGCGTTTTATCCCCCATCCGCCTTTTCTCATCCGCGTTTTATCCCCCATCCGCCTTTTATCCCCCATCCGCCTTTTCTCATCCGCGTTTTATCCTCTATCCGCCTTTTCTCATCCGCGTTTTATCCTCTATCCGCCTTTTCTCATCCGCGTTTTATCCTCTATCCGCCTTTTCTCATTCGCGTTTTATCCTCTATCCCCTTTTTCTCATCCGCCATCCGCATCCGCCATCCGCATCCGCCATCCGCGTTTTATCCCTACCCCATAATTTAACGACGCTTTGAAGGCGTTCACACGACACTGGAACGTACCTTCTGGTGTACATCCAGTATTTCAATGCTGTGCACTGTTTAAATAGCCATATTTCGTCAAAAGTAAATGGAAACGAGGAGCAATTCAAAGAATATTATCCCCCAAGGTGTATAGTACATTCTAGGTTTACAATTTTAGTCTTTCCGTCAGGAACTCACCTTATTGACTTCATCTTCTCCTATTTACTCTGCCCAGTCATTGTTGTAAAAATGTTATAATTGTTCAAAAAGCAGCAAAAGTTCTTAGCAGAAGCTTTCCGAAATCGAGAAGACAAATAAAGTTTTCCATCGCTAAAAAATACGCCAGCCGTTTGGTTAGGAGCCGAAAATTTAGGAACTGGGTACTAAAGCGGAGCGAAAAAGTGCCGGATCTTGTGTGACACGACACCGCCAATTTCGCTCCGTCTAGAAATCGTTTTCAAAACGCTCCGGTTAGAGCGCCGTTTTCACACGGCGTTTTGTAACCTGAATGTCAGGCCTTTATTTGTTCCCGCCTTCCGCTAAACCTGACATTCAGGTTAGGCGTTTTGTGACTTTTTAGCGCCGTTTTCCACGCTTGGAAATTAATCCCGCAAATTGGGCCAAGGAAATGTCGTATAGTTCCCAGTCCACTTTTCGCTCAGATTTGCTCGGTCATTGGTCCTTCATGACATAGCAAATGTTTACAAAGTTTTGGTGGTTCCTTCGGAAGACTGGGTCAAAGACTTGTTCTGTCTTGATCATATCCAAAATCTCCTAACTCTTAGCTTTCGTTTAATATATTGGGCGTGCTGACTCATACTATAATTTATGCGTTGTCCATACATTTCCATACCTATATTTGACAACACAGACGACTGCGAGGCAGTTATAAGTTGGTGTAAAGAAGAGGTGTATATATTTTGTTTACTTGATTTACTGAAAAAAGCGAAACCATAGAAACATAGAAGATGTGTTGTTCTTTCGTTTGAGCGCTCGCGAACAACGTTTATTAATGTATCACTTGGTGAAAATTTCTAACAAAATTTGACAAATTTGCGACGCGGGTGAAAGGTGATGCCTCCGTTTGGCGTCTAAGAAGAAAGCCGCTACCAGAAGTACGTTTGCTAGTAGCCTGCTTCGTTGGCAACTCTGTGTCCGTCTTGCTGTGTGCGCAATCCTTTGCGCGAGTTTATACATGGCATTAACGACATCAGTGGTCACAGACTTGCCTACAGAAGAGTATAGTGGTCGACGTTCTTTTAGTATCTCTGCCTCTTGTTGGTCTTGGTTAAAGAGGCATCTCGTTTCACCCACGTCGCAAATTTGACAAATTTTGTTACAAATTTTCAGCAAGTGATACATTAATAAACGTTCTTCGCGAGCGCTCAAACGAAAGAACAACACATCTTCTGTGTTTCTATCGTTTCGCTTTCTTCAATAAATCAAGTAAAGACTAGAAATTTAACTCTGCTTTTGACCAACATAATTAACCACGTCGCTGTTGTCGCGTCACTTTGACCCAGGTAGAAAATCTGACAAATTAAATTACAAATTTTCACCTATTGATGTATTACCACACGTTCTTGGCGAGCCCTCAAACGAAAGAACAGCACATCTTCTGTGTTTCTATTGTTTCGCTTTCTTCAATAAATCAAGTAATGACATGATAATTTACTCTGCTTTTGACCAACATTAACCGCTTCGCTGCTGTCTGTCTCGTCATATGCGGGAGGCATCACGTTTCATCCGAGTCGCAAAGTTGACAAAGTTTGTTACAAATTTTCACCAACTGATACAATACTGAAGATCTTCACAAGCGCTTAAACGAAAGAACAATACCTCTAATTCGTTTCGATCCGTTTCGCTTTCTTCAGTAAGTCAATGAAAGACTATATATTTAACTCTGGTTTTGACCAACATTAGTCGCTTAACTGTTGTCTGTATTGACGATCGTGATATATGCGGCTTTGAAATGCGAGAATAACGAATAAATTAAAGTATAAAATAACGCGACCAATATACGAAATGAAAGCCAAGACATTGCAGATTTTGAATATGGTCGGGAAGAAGCAGGATTTTGATTCAATCTTCCGAAATGATAGCCAAAACGTTGTAATCAATTTCCAGAAAATGACGGAGCAATTCCAGACAAAATGGAACTGGGCACTAGTGACATAACCTGGCCCAATTTTGGACAGTAATTTCCAAGCGTGTTCAACTCGCTCCGAGCCCATAAGAATTCAAGTGGGTATGGTTAATATTATCATTCCAGTAGACCCCAGTGTTAGGAATAATTATCTCTGAGAATGTTATATTAATGTTGGGATTACTTGCCTTGATCGATCTTCCTAGATCAGTAATGGATTGAATGGTTTCCGCCGAAGACTTGCTCTTTAAATCGTTTGTACCGGTATGGATGATAGCGTAGGTTTGACATAATGCATGAGTCATGTCTTTCGTTCCTGCCCGGAAATGGTCTAACAATAACTTTGTGTTTGACGCCTGTCTAAGTCTTCTTGGGTCTATATGTTTTAACATCGAATCTCCCAGTACTGCAACCGCCGCATTACAGGTATCATTTGGAGTTTCTTTTCGTTGTCGTGTTATAATAGGAATATTCTGGTTACCATCGCTGGGTTTCAGTTTTGGTTCTTTTGTTTTGAAACGTCTAGCCTTAGAGCGACCACTATAGGTACTGCAGATTCTTCATTTTCTCTACAATCTTCTACGTCGATTATTTCGTTGAAGTCTTCTACTATGAGTGGAGTAAATCTATTATTGGTGTTAACTGGCTCGTTATGTCCTACACGCCATCGGTTTATCTGATCTTTGTTCCCACCTGCGATCTTCCAATTATCTTGGTAACTTGGTCCCGTGGGCTTTCTCCAATTATCAGGTTCAGTTTGTACTTTGTTCAATCGTTGAACCTGCATAATTTTGCAGATTTGCATTTCTCTCCTTCGTAATTATCTTCAGTACCCTCTTAATTTTATCTTTCAAAGAAAAAATTGTTTCTTTGAATTCATTAACCTCAATATTCCGTTCGTTGACAGTTGACTATTATTGAAATATCTTTCTCAAGCTTCTTACATAGTTCTCTTGCCACTAGCAAGTCCTGTTGTCAGGGGCGCCGGAGCCACGGGGGCAGCTGCACCCCCCCCCCCCCCCCTGCCCTTACAGCGCGGGGGCAGCACGGGGGCAACCAATTGCCCTTTCTCGTAAGAGGAATGTTTTCTACAGGAATTTGTATTATATATTGTATTAAATTACTGTTGTATTAATACCTCAAATGACTCATAAGCTAACTTATTACTGCAGACAATGCAGAGGCAGCAAACTAATTTTGTCTTGGGTTAGCTGTATCTAACCTCGTTCTCAGGTTTTTTTTTTGAAATTTGGAGGGTGGGAAAAAGTCCTGGAATCGGCCAGTCACAGCACCCAAAAATACTGGGTGTAATAAATTAGCAATTTAGTTTAGTATGCAAAACCACTCTGAGTAATGGCAGCCCCGTGGGAGAAGTTCATTGTAATGGCAGTCCTATTTGTCCCGTTGGCGGTCCCGTTGAAGCTATTTGGTCATTTGCCATGTTTTCTTAAAGGTAAATAGGAATGTAGCATCAATATGAACAATTCAGTCGTTGAATTTTTCTTTCTCAATACATTGTCATTCATTATATTATACCGTTATGCTTTTTGGTTATTTTATGCCATAGAGAAAGATTGGCAAACATTAACCACGTGCAAAAATTAATGCTGAGAAAAAGTGCCCTTTTTATATGGCTGCCCCCGCCGCCTTAAGTAGCTTCCGGCGCCCCTGCCTGTTGTAATTCCAATTTTTGATTGTTGTTGTTGTTGTTGTTGTTGTTGTTTAAGCTGGTCGATTTACATTCATTTGTTTTTGTAAAATGGTGATATCTAATTTTATTCCTTCGATCTCAGCAACAATACTTCCACATGGACAATTACACCGTTCGAACGAGGTGGTGGTATCACTTGGACTATCAGAAATTTCAGTGACTTTTACGGTTTCTAATTTCTATTGGATCATGATTAGACGATCTGTTAGAGAGTGTGAAGGTCGCGACGGGAACGGTTGACCAACTTGTTGATCTACTGAATTCATTTCAGTAATTTCGACTACCGATTTCTCCAGACGTTCGACTAAAGCATTCTTTAGACCTGATTTGTCCAACCCTCGTTTTTCCAGTTCTTCACGTAAGTCAACTACGCGATTGTTGGGATAATTTCTTTCCTCCGAGCGTAGTCATGCTCAAACTCTTATCAGCGACATCTTGTCCTTCGAGATTCTTGCTGCTTGCTGTCGCCATATCACAAGATTGATGTACTCCAAGTAATATAAATTATAACTCCATATTAAACGGCATGGCACACGAGATACTTCGCGACGATTGTGTCGTTTTTGTTTAATTTTATGTGGATTTAATCATCAAAAATTACTTGGATATATGTCTAATCACGTAATTAACACAGCAGAATGTATTCAGTGCAACTTTAAGTACATTTTCATCGCTAAATTAAATCGCCGACGTGTTGTAACGAGGCCAGGCGTGGCGCTAAATGGTAACAAACTCGTCCTGAGCAAGGTAATCTGGGTTTTTTTGCTTACTTTTCTTGGGTTTATTGACAATTTAAAGTCGTTATTTTATAAAAGAAATAAAAAACTTAGTCGCTGTGCGATTATCGAGTTATAATGCACTCGAGAAGCTAGTGAAATACTCGGCTATCGCCTCGTGCTTTACACGTATCTCTTGTGCATTATTATATCTTATTAGATGTTTTGGTGTGTAGTATCGATGTATATTTTAACAACGAGTAAAAATATACAGCGATACTACACACCAAAACATCTTATAAGAGATTTATTATACAACTGCTCTGATCAACAAATTTTTAGGGAAAAAGAAAACTCTAAAAAGGCCAGAGAAGCATAGGAATCCCAATAAATAGTTTTGTAACAAATAAAAAGCGTAAATTTGCCTAATTTTCAATAAATTTGCATTGTATTAACCTTCTTTGACTGCTTTCAATCTTGCGCTTTGAATTCTGTGACGTAAGCAAATCGCGTATACGAAGCATAAGCTATAGTATTTGAGAAGGAAGGAAACTCTTTCAATCATCTACACATACCTACGAAATTCGCCGACAAAATTTCGTGTGAAAAAAACAACAAAACCTCAAATAAATTAGCACAAATGAAAATTTGATACTCAAACAACATTATTTCAGAAAAAGAATTTTAAAAACCAGATAAAAATGTACAAAAAATGTACAAAACTTTTGCTTATTTGCCGAGAAATTTTGTGGGACGATGCGGGATGCGATTAGCGGTTTGAGGAGCGAATCTGATTGGTCGAAAAAATAAACAAACTGGCTTGAGATTTCTCAAAACCGGGGGGGAGAGTTGAAAGTTGTAAGATAAGCTTAAAAAGAGCGGGAAAACACGAAAGGACAAAAATTTTGAAAATATTATTTTAAAATATATGAAATACTTTTTTAAACGCAAGTGCACTATATTTTAAAATAATATTTTCAAAATTTTTGTCCTTTCGTGTTTTCCCGCTCTTTTTAAGCTTATCTTACAACTTTCAACTCTCCCCCCCCCGGTTTTGAGAAATCTCAAGCCAGTTTGTTTATTTTTTCGACCAATCAGATTCGCTCCTCAAACCGCTAATCGCATCCCGCATCGTCCCACAAAATTTCTCGGCAAATAAGCAAAAGTTTTGTACATTTTTTGTACATTTTTATCTGGTTTTTAAAATTCTTTTTCTGAAATAATGTTGTTTGAGTATCAAATTTTCATTTGTGCTAATTTATTTGAGGTTTTGTTGTTTTTTTCACACGAAATTTTGTCGGCGAATTTCGTAGGTATGTGTAGATGATTGAAAGAGTTTCCTTCCTTCTCAAATACTATAGCTTATGCTTCGTATACGCGATTTGCTTACGTCACAGAATTCAAAGCGCAAGATTGAAAGCAGTCAAAGAAGGTTAATACAATGCAAATTTATTGAAAATTAGGCAAATTTACGCTTTTTATTTGTTACAAAACTATTTATTGGGATTCCTATGAGAGAAGTGGCGTGACTTGCACCAAGACAAAACCATGACAAAATAATAAGCATACATGAAGTAGTTCCCGAGTGATAAATTTGATTGGCTAACAAAATCTGTCAAACCGGTAATTTCTACAAGTTTTCTACTATCCAAATAACTAACTATCCAAATATCGCTGTATATTTGTACTCATTTTTAGCGTTATTTGGACAGTTTTTAATGCAGTTGTATAATAAAACTCGATAATTGCACGCGACACGTTTTTTATTTTAATTAGACCATGTGATTGGTATTTAACTGAGTGAGAAAGCCGCCTACCAAGAGCAAAATGAGAACAAATTGAGTATTAAACAATGAGGATAACGAGGTGAAAAAGAAACAAAGAGAAGATAAAGAAAAGAGAAGATAAAGGAAAAATAAGACAGAACTTTTCTTTTCTTTGATTCCTACCCCAGTACCGGTACCGGGCCAAAATTAGCACGGATTTCAAAACATAACCCGGGCGTGTTAGGGTTCCCCTGGCACCCACAAACAAAAAAACCCAAGAAATGTACGATACTAGCTGCTCAAGACAAAACTCATCCTGTTGCTTGAATTTAAAAGAAGATAAAGGAAAAATAAGACAGAACTTTTCTTTTCTTTGATTCCTACCCCAGTACCGGTACCGGGCGAAAATTAGCACGGATTTCAAAACATAACCCGGGCGTGTTAGGGTTCCCCTGGCACCCACAAACAAAAAAACCCAAGAAATGTACGATACTAGCTGCTCAAGACAAAACTCATCCTGTTGCTTGAATTTAAGTCGCTTGCATTCTCATTCCCATGCAGAGCCCACGTTTCTGTGTCCGTGACGCACGATTCCGCGTATAGCGTATACGACTCGATTCACCGGCTGGCGTGCGGATCCCAAATATGACACCCAGAATATATAGATACCATAGCCTAGTTTCTAAGCCTTTCGTTTCCGCCATGAGCTTGGCCGCGTAGTCGGTTTGGGCTCTTGGGAAGACTGGGGAGAGGCTGGAAACGAGAAGGCCCAGCAACATTCGTAAAAAGGTCCTGCCCAGAATCGTTCTGGCCCTTCGAGTGTTCCTGGGATCTAGCGTAGCGACAGTATATCATATAACAAAAGGTCCGCTATGCGTACATGTATCTGCGCAAACCCACCACTGTGAGAATCATGTCAAGACTCAAGATCTTGTGTGATCTTGGAAAATCTTGTAAGATCTTAAGAAAAATCTTAAGATTTTTACACGTAGATCTTATAAGATTTTAACGAGATCTTATAAGATAATTAAAGAGAAAGTACACGTTCTCTGACCTTAATAATTTTTTTGTCATGACTCACAAAAACTGTGGTAGATCACACTCACAAGTTTACTATAAGTCACGTTAAAATTACTTAACCAGTTTATCACAAAAACATTTCGGAGACAGGGGATATTGCTGCAAAACTTTGTCGGAAATATAGAATTTAACGGCTAACTGCTGGAAGATATATCCCAATGGCCAATAACACGGCTACGGAGACTGACATGAGCGCAAATATCAAATTGCATTATTTACGCTATTTACTTGGCCTACGGTCAAACGCGGTCATATTTAAAGTAAATCAATCGTCTGTAGGTTTGTGCCATTTGGGAAACTTGTACGGTTAGATAGAGCGTTTAATTCTGTACAACATATGTGAATTAGAGAACATGGTATAGAATAACAACGGAGAAAAGGCTATTTGAACTGACATGAGCGCAAATATCAAATTGCATTATTACGCTATTTACTTGGCGTACGGTCGAACGCGGTCATATTTAAAGTAAATCAATCGTCTGTAGGTTTGTGCCATTTGGGAAACTTGTACGGTTAGATAGAGCGTTAAATTCTGAACAACATATGTGAATTAGAACAAATCGTATAGAATAGCAACGGAGAAAAGTATATCAGTTGAACTGAGATGAGCGCTAGTATCAAATTGCATTATACGGCTATTTACTTGGCGTACGGTCGAACGCGGTCATATTTAAAGTAAATCAATCGTCTGTAGGTTTGTGCCATTTGGGAAACTTGTACGGTTAGATAGAGCGTTTAATTCTGTACAACATATGTGAATTAGAGAACATGGTATAGAATAACAACGGAGAAAAGGCTATTTGAACTGACATGAGCGCAAATATCAAATTGCATTATTACGCTATTTACTTGGCGTACGGTCGAACGCGGTCATATTTAAAGTAAATCAATCGTCTGTAGGTTTGTGCCATTTGGGAAACTTGTACGGTTAGATAGAGCGTTAAATTCTGTACAACATATGTGAATTAAAACAACTCGTATTAGAATAGCAACGGAGAAAAATATATTTGAACTGAGATGAACGCAAATATCAAATTGCATTATTACCCTATTTACTTGGCGTACGGTCGAACGCGGTCATATTTAAAGTAAATCAATCGTCTGTAGGTTTGTGCCATTTGAGAAACTTGTACGGTTAGATAGAGTGTTAAATTCTGTACAACATATGTGAATTAGAACAAATCGTATAGAATAGCAACGGAGAAAAATCTATTTGAACTGAGATGAGCGCAAATATCAAATTGCATTATTATCGTATCACTTGGCGTACGGTCAGACGCAATCATTTTAAAGTATAAATTTGCAATTGACTTTCTTCGAAAATAATGTTGTTCTTCGTCTCGCTCCTTAGTTCATACAACATGGCGAGGAAATATAAACAGTCACTACTGCACACATAGGTCAGCGGTTACACCAAAAAGTTAACACACACACACACAAACAAACAAACAAACACACAACACGATAGCAATATATCTGCGCGTTGCGCAGATACAAAAAGCATATCGTAAGGATGTCTGCGAAGATTTTACCAAAGATCTTGGCGATCGAAAGAAGGAAATTATGGAATATATTCCAATTGGAGCTCGAAATGAAAATTTAACTGTTTAAAGGATGAGTGTCCACCTAATGCTTTGCGCGCTCACAGTGCACCTTCGCGGCCATTTTTCGGGCCACGAAATTCAACAAGCGAAGCAATCCCTCGATATCTGTGCAATCCTTGCAGGAAATTACTCAATTTATGTTTTTCGTGAGAGCAAAGATGATTTAGTAAGTAGTTATTGTCATATTTTTGATAATATTTGATTACACTCACAGGGTCGTGGAGTTGTATTTCGAGACAAGTATTCGTCAATCGGCGTTTCTAGTTACAAAACCAAACGAAGGCCAAACAAGAGATCATAACTAAACGTAGACACTAAATTAGATGCCATTAATAAGAGCTAGTTAGACTCAAAGTTTTATCATTTCAATAAGACGCATAATTCGTACTGCTGTTAGTTGTTTACAAGTGGTTTACCTGTTGCATTGCATCTCCGATTAGGATTTGTTTTGATTCGGCGCTCTTGTTCTCTGGCGTTTAATTTTCAAATGCAATACTGCAATTTATCGCAGTGTTTTGTTTGTAGTTGTTGGCTCTTTTCCCTTCGAATAGGCTACAGTAACACAAGAGTGAAGACCATCCAAATATTTTTGAGTTCTCAGACCAAGACAAATCATTGTCAATTAATTTCACGCGGAGCGTCAAAAGTAATATATTTCTCATCGACACGTAGTTTCCTAGCAAAGCCTATAAGATCATTTTAATCTTTTATTCCCTATATTCTATGAGCAGACAGACATGCAGAAATACGTCAGAAACGTGGAGCATGTATACAGCATACAGAAGTGTTTATATGCACAGTCTGTAAAGTGCGAAATAATATATATGTACTTGAAAGGCCGTTGTAATCAAAGCCGTTGCGAATAGAACACGCTGGCAGATTTGTGGAGTGTCGTTTATAATTATTTTCGACAAATTCTGAGTCAGACATCGCTACAAATCGATTCAAACGACTTTCGGAAGCTTATAATATCATCGGCTGAGAACCAAACAATGAGAAACTTAATATGAGGACAAGAGCGCCTAATCAAAACAAATCCTAATCGGAGATGCAAATCCAACAGGTAAACCACTTGTAAACAACTAACAGCAATCTTGTTGAAATGACAAAACTTTGGGTCTAGCTAGCTCTTATTATAGTAGCGTCTAATTTAGTTATGATCTCTTGTCTGGCCTTCGTTTGGTTTTGTAAGAAACGCCGATCGACGAATACTTGTCTCGAAATACAACTCCACGGCCCTCTGAGTGTAATAAAATATTATCAAAAATATGACAATAACTACATACTAAATCATCTTTGCTCTCACGAAAAACATAAATTGAGTAATTTACTGCAAGCATTGCTCAAATATCGAGGGATTGCTTCACTTGTTGAATTTCGTGGCCCGAAAAATGGCCGTGACCAAAGTGATCGCGTGCACTCTCATTCACTGATCTCATTGCATTGTGAGCGCGCAAAGCATTAGGTGGACACTCATCCTTTAACTTTCAACTTTTGGCGGTTGCAGAAGGAAAGCTAGTGATAAGAAAGCTAAGGCTTGTATTATTTTATGCAGATGGAAATAGTAAGTGTCGGGAAACACTTAGGACGCCATAACATCTCAATTCTTCCTCCATAAACAACTGAGCTGTAAAGTGAAAGTGTTTACGAATTTTGCTAGGCCTTCCCCAGCGGGTCCGTTCAGATCATTTCCAAAACGTGTCAACCGAGGAAGGCCTAGAAACTAGGCTATAGATACCATACGTGAGCCGCTCAGCGGCTGCTCGTCAGGGTTCGCAATTTATATTGGACGGTTTTTGAGTTCGAACTGGTCATGGCCACGGCTAATCAGAGGCCACAGCAAATGCAACCCAAGGTGACAAGAATGAAATAATTGAACTATGGAGCCCCAAATAGCACACGTTGTTATATACTACCAACAAGGATGGTTGAACAGTACTGTAACAAGGCAGTTACTACATCATGCGTAAACAGCAATGTTGACTAAAGACTGGTTGAACCAACAATGTTGTTCATGCATGATTCAGTGTCCATTAACATTGTTCATGCATGCCTTTTGACAACTCGCAACAGGTTGTGCTTCTTACGCTTGCATGTAGAGCAAACAAACATCACAAACTCAAAGGAATTGATAAAGAAATTTCTCGTTTCAGTTTGATAACAATCGTGCAAAATTTACAAATTACAGGCATGGATTTTACATTTTCAAATGTACTATTCCAGCATACAGTTTGTGTCGGCAAAAAATCTTTACATTTTCATACAGTGATGAAGATTGTGTAGTAGTCTAGGAAAACATCACGAACATTGCGTGTACGTTGTGACCATGTTGCCCACTTTCCGCGTAACAGTTCGACAGTTTTGTCCTCCGCTACCTATATATAAGAATATCAAAAAAGCAAACTTAAGTTCAGTGTTACTGCTCGCAAGACTAAGAAGAAGCATCAAAGAGAGCGAATCAAATTTGTTATGCAGTTTTCAAGGAATTAAAACATGACGGGGTCTGACTATAACGCCCTATATATAGGCTAGATGAATTTACTCGTCAAGAGAAGAACCCTTTGTCATTGTATTTGATATTATATTTATGCTTAGAAGTGAAGTAACATTACGTAACGTTACGTGTTGCAGGATTTAGGCCGATTTAGCCATTCTCATTGGGCCAACACAATCAAAACGCGAGCGCTGAGTGGTTTAGATTTTGCAGGATTTAGGCCGATTCTTGCAGGATTTAGGCCGATTTAGCCATTCTCATTGGTCCAAAACAACCAAATCGCGAGCGCTGACTGGTTTAGATTTTTGCAGGATTTAGGCCGATTTAGCCATTCTCATTGGTCCAAAACAGCCAAAACTCGAGCGCTGACTGGTTTAGATTTTTGCAGGATTTAGGCCGATTTAGCCATTGTGATTGGCCAAAACGAGACGAATCGTTGAATCTGATTGGTTGATTGCTTTGCCGAAAGTATGCTGTACCGGAAGCCTGCAAAATGCGGTCTGCTAATTCTGTTCGATCGATTCATGGCTTCTACACTTGTTAGATCGTGCGTTGTGTGCTTTAAAAAGCAACGATGATGTCCCTTTGCGGAAAATGTATGTTGATTTGTCTGCGAGAATCAGTGCTTGTCGAGTACTGACGGCAGGAGAGCATTTCCCCAAGATTGGGAAGGCATTTATATACCGAGATATCGGTGCTAAGACGGCCTATTTACCACAGCACATGAAGGCGGACAAGAGCAAGCCATATGTCGCTCTAAGGTAAGCTTATAGGCACAGTAGTTTATCAATATGCGTTCAATAATATATTGATGTTAATCTGTTGTCATGTTACTTCCCTAACCTTTGTTGATATTCGTTCCATATTAGCATAATCTGCGTTGAGCACACTGGTTATAACCAACGCTATTATCATGCTTCATGTAGTACTATAAACACTACTTAGTAGTGTTTCAATTCTAGATACCCACTAATATGTCATAATCACGATGCAGAGTCAGATTGCCTTTTCACAGTACAGTTTTCATAATACATTCTTCCTCAGTTCATATTACGAATCAGTTAATTGTCTATACAGTAACAGTATATAACCATATTATAAGTATATAACAACATATAACTTTTAAACATATAAGTAATAAGTTCTGGGGAAACAGATTGAAAGCTAGCAATAAATATCTACTTGACGTTCCTACAAATTTCCATGTATTATCGTTATCCATCAAGTAAACATTCTTCTCACATGTGGCTAAGATGAAATTTTAATCGGATAATTGCACTGGACAGGAATTGAACTTGGGTTTGGGTGCTGGTGCCTGAAAACCAGACAGCTCATAGTAACATAGGTTAGTAGGGGGATGGGTAGAATGACCAGGATGATGTAGAGAGTTAAGCTCCTCTATGTCGATGAAATGGCCCATTATGGTCATTAACAACAGCTTCTCCTGACTCCTAACCAGACATTGTCTGCTTGGATTGAGGTGTAAAAGGCAAGTATCAGGTGTCTGAAAACCAGACAGCTCCAGGTAGGTGGGGCTCAACAGCTATGGAAGGCAGCCCACCCAAGAGAAGGAAAACTCTGATTTCAAACCCCTTGCTCTGGGTTACAGAGCAGTAAATTCAGTTAGACCTTCACTTGTGTGTTGGTTGGGCTGTCCATGTCGGATTCAGTGACTGCAACAATGTGGCTGGTGTTTCCTTGGTATGCTGATGAACTTATCTGAGTGAAACAGACAACTTTTTCATATAAGAATGTGACCACACATCTCTCTACTGTTTATTGGACTTCGATCCCCACCCCCATTCCTGGAGAAACTTAGTCATACACACTTGCAAACTGTCACAAGGGTTCTAAGACAACAAGAAAATATCAAAATCCAATTTGGACAAATTTGAAAATGATAAAATGTCCCATTAAAAACATGTTTTAAAACATTTAAAATTTTGCTCAAGAGTGCTGTCAGAATGCAGGAAATGCCATTTCAGAGATCCAAATTTCAAAAATTTCCGGGGGGGCATGCCCCCGGACCCCCCTAGAAATCGAAGCTGACTAAGGTATCAAAATTCCTAGATCCGCCCCTGGGGTGTTTATACGGAGGCGAGCCAGCCCGGGTATACCTGACCTATCCCGCTTTGCCGAGATGATTTTTATTGTGTTTATATGAGAAGGGCTAGCTCGCCTATCCGGGCTGGCTCGCTTGTTGTGCTAATTGCGTAATTTATCAGTTCTGGTAAGAAACGAAGTCTCATTGTTTTAAATATGAACTACATGAACAAGCAGAACTTGTGAATTGTTAATATGTCGAAAAAAGCTGATAAAAACAAATTTAGTTAGTTTCAGAAATTGTAGCTTGATGTTAGTAATAATTGTCAGTTGTCTGCTGTACAAGCTGTGTTAGTTAGTGATACTCAGAAAAACTCTGAGCTCTAAGCGGGACTCGAACCCACAACCTTCTGAATGCTAGTCAGTCGCTCTAACCATTGAGCCACTAGAACTCAGATAGCGGAGCAAGGGTTAATTAAGGTACTTATACCTAAGACTGTGCCCAGTCCTCTAGGAACGAGTCTTAACCGCTCGGTTACAAGTACTGGCTCAATGGTTAGAGCGTCTGGCTAGCATTCAGAAGGTTGTGGGTTCGAGTCCCGCTTAGAGCTCAGAGGTTTTCTGAGTATTACTAACTAACACAGCTTGTACAGCAAACAACTGACAAAAACAAATTTTGTTGATAGGGAAAAACAGCCCGGGTAACCGAGATCTCGGTGTCACATAACGGTCCCGTAAAAATAGGAAATTTAACGTGCCACTTCATAAAACGAACAGATTTAGGAACAGTTTTATCACTTACAACTCTAACTAGAAATACATGATCGCAACAACCCCTCGCCCACTTTAAATATATACATTTTTGTAAACCACCCAAACCACAACCACCACACCACAACCACCACACACACCACACTTTCTGGTGTTTTTTTTTTGTATTTAAGTCTTATTGTTTTTATATTTTTATATTTAGTCTATTATACTTTTAGTATGTAATAATAAAATTAACAGCCTTGAAAATTTTGAATAGAAAGAGAGAAACAAACCAGGATAACATCAAAGAAAATTCATTGGCAAAGTCCATCTGTATTGACACACCAAAAGAGCATACAAAGTCAATATTAAAAAAGAAACAACGAGATGAACCAAATAACAAATTTTCATTCGAAATAGATAATAGTGGCCAAGAAAAGACACAATACCACGTCCTAGCGTCCAAAGACAACTATTTATATTGTTTATTATATTATATTATTTATATTGCATGATTTTTCAAGACTCAGCTAAACTGGTAAATATGAATCTCCTACCGTTAAACTTTCTTCTGCTTTTGTCACCACAAACACTGCCAATTCAGTCTATACTCTTTGCAGAATTCAGATTGTTTTTCTCGTTCGGTTTCTTACTTTTTCCGTGACCAGGTCATTCAGTTCTCTTCAAGACCTAAAAAGCCATTTGTTTCGAACTGATTTCTTTATCGTTCTCCGTCGAGTTAAGTAGAATACACCAGAGCAGAATTCTTTACAGGCTTTGGCCAGTTTCAGGACACAGTGTCGTTTTCGGTCTTCGTTGTAACAGTTACAAGTACCCTGCTATCCAAACTGCGAAAGTTGCGGATTTGTTGATATATATACAAACATCTCGCAGAATTTCTTTCCCACTTGCGTGTAATTTCGCGTGTAAGTGAACTCCACGCGTGTCGAGATTAGCACCCTCACCCGGGCTCCGGGCCTTCGGCCCTACGCCCGGGCTCGGGGATAAGTTTTCTGAATAACTTAGAAACTGTTTTTACCATGAATATGCTGGTTTTTAACCTAATTTAAATTATAGCACTAGAGAGTGTTTTAGTAACAAATTATAAGTCTGCGCATATGTGTAGTGAATGTGTATTTTCAAGAATTTTAGTCTAATCTTATTCATTTTCTTAAACAAAATACTTGTAAAAATTAGTTAGTTTATCTTTTTTAATATCTTTGTAAACCTAACATATTTCAGCAGTAGAATTAGATATATTCTGGAGCTGTAAGTTTAGTGTCAAATAAACTATCAAACTATCAAACTATCAAACATAGCGAGATCTCGGCTAGGTGGGCTGGCTCGGCTCTCATATAAACGCAAGATGAAAATTAACAAGAAATAATAGCACAAGCTTGGCAAAGCGGGCTAGCCCGCGACGTCTCGGTCAAACGGGCAAGCCCGGCTCATATTTTAGTATTTTTTTTATTAGTATTTTTTTAATTATGTAAATCCTGATGAGTTTACCGTGATTAAATAAAATTATCAATCAATATATAAACAGCTAATATCTCCTTAACTCCTATACATGATTTTGCCATCTGGTTTAATACAGTCTGTAGTAGCTTTAAAAAGTGCCTATGGAACGAAAATTAAGTTTGTTTTATTTGAAAGAACAGGTTTAAAATGACACAGTAACATTTTCAATTTTTCATTTCCTTGCTTCGTTACGTTGTTGCGATATTTCAGGATGTTTGATGTAAAAATTAAACATTTTACACGTGCATATCTTGTTATTATAAACATAATCATAAATATAATTATAAATATAAAACATATATAAATATCTTCAACAATCCCCTTCATGTAAAAACCAATACAACTCATCATGCTTTAACATTCTAGACACGGCAAAGTCTGCCATCACACTGAAACTATAAAGGAAGCTCTTTACATTAAGAAATCCAAACCTGACCTAAACGTTCAAGTCTCTCATTTTAACACTATATTTAGTTTATAATATTTTTTTTAACTTTTTTTTTTCCCTCCTCTCTCTCCCTCTTTACATCTCCACCACTATAATTAGAATTTCTTTACTTGTTTTTTACGTTCGACACTTTCATTAGATTGACATGTCACCTTGTCAATATTCTCCTCATTTCGTCACATCGTGTTAGAATTTTATATTTAGAATAGTATCACCATTGTAATACAAATTAGGTTAAGTTATATAAATACTGCTTGAAAATATTTTAATCCATTACTGCTTAGTACTGAAGATGGCATAAGTGTTGCCGAAACATGTTTACTTTTAAAAAAAATTGTCGTTTATTTGAAGTGTATTTTAAGTCTTGTGCTTTTGAGATCATATGGAAATAAACATAATCACTTGAAAATTTTAGGGCTCCTATTGATACCAGTTTTAATTTTATTAGAACTGATTGGATTACCTTAATTATTCAAATAAACGTTTCTATCTATCTACATATTTAGTGTTGTGCATGAAAGAAACACACCCACATGCTTCTTTCGAATGAATTTGGTTTGATAATAGCAGCAATATACAACGTTCTCCGATACTCATTGTGGACGATGATAATATATTAAAATGTTTAATTTGTATATATCAAACAACTAAAATACGTAAACAACGATGCAAGGAGACAAAAAACGGCACAAAAAGATGTTACTCTGTCATTTTAAGTGTAATCTTTCAAATAAAACAGACTTAATCTTCGTTTCATGCATGGGCAATTAATTTAATAACTATTTATAATAAGTATCAGTTGATTTTGATACCTGATGAACTTTCTTTGAAAACATGGTTCCTCTTCGAGTTTGATCCATGATGGCCATCTCCATTCTTGTGGTGTCCAAACAGTGAATCTCCAAAATCCCCAAAATCTCCAAAATCGCCAAATCCTCCTCCAAACATACTGTCCCCAATATCGTCACCATCGCCGAAGTCGTCGTCATCATCGTCCATTTTAAAGAAATCATCAAATCCACCGAATGAAAACTTAAAACCATTTCCATTTCCTCGCTTATTTTCATTCCGACTTCCAAACCCACCGAAACCGCCAAAGTCTTTAAACAGATCGTCAAAGTTAAAAGATCCAGTTCTAAATCCCTCCCCGTTCAGGCCTTCTTCTCCAAACTGGTCATACTGACGGCGTTTCTTTTCATCAGACAAAACCTCGTAAGCTAAAATCAATGAATGAATCAATTGATCAACTAAAAATTATCACTGAAATGTAATCCAGTCCACCCATCTAAAAAAATTGTATACATGTAGTAGCTAGGTGATTAGAATGGTGCATTGGTGTCTGACTTCAGAAAGGGAAACAGTTGGTTGTCAATTTTTAAAAATATAAGAACCGCGATCAGGTTAAAACTCGATCAAACAATAATACGTAAAACGAGGGGGTGGGTGGGTGTGGGGGTGTGTGTGGGGGGGGGGGAGGTGGTCGAATAGGGGTACGAAAATCCGACGATCCGTAAATTTTTTTTGGGCAAATCCGCCCTTCTTTTTCGTTGAAATCCGAATCAACAGTTATCAGTTCTGTTGAAGTTTACGAATTCGCACGATTTGTACAAATTTAACTTTAACATGCTGACAATTACTTCAACTTGTGCTAACTTGTCTATGTCTATGATAATTTCTTTTGTTCATGGCAATGACAATAAAAGATCGTCAGTCATATAATTTGAACAATAACAAGCAAAATCCACAATCCGAGATAGGAATAAGATGATCCAGGGTCCGTTGCAGTTGCATTACTGGGGAAATACTGCATTATTGCCAATAATGGGGCAATCTGCAATCCGCCACTTTTACGGGAGTCACAAATCCAACAGAAATTTCGATGGAACTGGTTTTTAGGCCAAAATCCGCCGATTCCTAAACTTATTCAACCCCCCCCCCCCCCCCCCCCCCCCCTAAAACGTTCTCTAGTTGAAATTTTTATTGCAATGAACTTTCAGCTGTCAGCTCATCTATACAGCCTTCAACGGATCTATAGTCAGGTTAGACTTAACAGCTGAAAGCTTGTTGCAAAAAAAATCTTCATGTTTGAATTTAGTATTATCTCACCATAATTTTTTGGACGAGAATTCCATGTGCATTTAAACATACACTGCATACTGTAAAGTGCATTGTACAGTATTATTTACACATACAGTTCTCAGACTAAGATACCTGCATTGTACTGTATTGTAAATGGTGCGGAGTTTAGACAACATTCAGGGGGCAATGCATGTGGAAAAAAACTGGCAAATCATTCTCTGACAAATAACAAATCCCCCCCCCCCCCCCAACATTGGGGCAAAGTCTCAGAATGATCACCAGGTGACCAACTGGCCAGTTAAGGAGATGAACTAGGCCATAACGCAAAGAAGTTGCAGGGCCCAATTTGCACTATACTGCCAAGTGAATGTAACCTAGCTAACCCTAAAAATCTTTGAAATTTGGGTTAGTGAAACACCATTTCCTACATTTCACGGGCACTTTTGACCAACATATAACAAACCCTAGATTCTTTAAATCATTTTTTTTTTCACAGCGTAGTCTACAAAAATATCTTGATCATTTTTTATGAAATATTCCTTCCCAAATTATCCTTTTCACCAACTACAGTATGTCTACATATTATCTCATATTATTAAGTGAGGTTGAGAGCACACTGGGCCCACCAAGATGCGGGGCCCAGGGCATGTGCCCTTTAGGCTTAACAGAATGCTGATGGCCACAGACTCACGCTACTTCAAACATTATGCTACTCATCATTGACACAATCATGTACATATTTATAAACAACACACAAATTCACAGAAATTCAGGCATTGAAAGGAAAGAACCTGGAGAGCTGTTATCCAGACTGGGATATAGCTGGCCTAGGCTATTACAATGCAAGTAATTTGATCTGATGTTAAGAGAGCAGTTCAAAATGTCTGTGAAGAATTAGGAGATTATGTATTAACAAGGTATTTAATCAAGCAGCTCAGTTCTAAAGTTTAAAGTGCTTATAATGAAATGATTTGTTTTGCTTTTTATATTACTTGATAATACAGTATAAAATTATAGAAATTATAGAATATTTGTACATATGTTCATTTAATATTTACATTTTTGGAAAACTAGCAAAGCATTCTGGTACTTGTTCAACTTGTATTGACCCAATGCCACCATAACTTTAGGCCACTCCAAATTAGACTTTACTTTCCCGTCCACCCCTTCCTGAGAATTGACAATTTTATGTTGAAATATGTTATGTTGATAATGCACAAATCACACGGGCCCCTTCTAGGAGTCACGGTCACGGGTAATGGGGTGGCAGGGGGCTGGGCCCCCACTTTTTTGGTGGTGGTGGTGGTGGTAGTGGTGGTGGTGGGGGGGGGGGGCAGAATATGTTTGCACCCCCCTTCCCCCCTTTTTTTTTAACAAGGCCAGTAAGAAACAAGGCCAGTAATAAAGTTATGATTAACAAAATCACTAACCCTGGCTAACCCACGACTTTGAATAAAGATATAATAAAGAAACTTGAATGCAGATATTCAATGTCTGGAAAAGTGTGTTGTCTTTTGAGTATTTTATGACGTTTTTAGACCTTTAGAATTATGTAAATCCTTGTCCTAAAATGCAGGAAATGGCATTTCAGAGACTCTAGAATTCAGAGACTCTAGAACTCTAAAATTTCACAGGGGAGCACGCCACTTTTAGTGTTGCTCTGACACCCCTGCTTATATGTCATTGCATGGTCATTGACCATTTACAGCAATTACTGCATTTTCCGAAATTTAAGGTGTCTTCAAACCTGCAGTGAAAAACAACTCTGACCCTTATCTCCAAATAGAATAGTCTGTCCCTAATAATATCCCTTCATCAAGTTCCACTTGTTCGTGGTTGTGTTAAATTACATGTGAAACATTGCCAAGATCATGACAGCAGTCAGGACCGTGATAAACCTGGATCATATCAGAATTATATACTGGTACATGAAATTTAAGTGAACAAACGAAAATAAGTATTCTTAACACGCCTGAAAGCATTACCTTGGTTTGAAAATAACGTTTTTCTTAAATAGAAATACTGTAACACATCTAACTCTGTGTGAGCTATATCATCTATTAAAATATGACGTGTCCTTTTAGAGATTCAGCCACTGTCACACGCGATTTATATAGTACGTTTATGTCAGTTACACTGGAAAGTGAAAAGTGGCCTCTTTCATGTTGCTGATGATAAACTACTTAGAAACAAATCTACTAGTTAAATAGATAGAATGTTATTTTCATCGACTGGAGACGGGACTATTGTACAGTAAAACTATAAACAGTCTGTCATGGCATTTGAATATACGTATTCCACTTTAAATGTACGAACGTACCTTCAACGATCTCTCGAAATTTAGCTTCAGCGTCTTTCTCTTTATTTTTGTCAGGATGGTATTTAACGGCTAGTTTCCTAAACGCCTTTTTTATCTGTCTTTCCTTGGCGTCTCGGGGAACACCGAGTATTTTGTAATAGTCCTTGCCTGCCAAAACTAGGTCCAGTTCAGCGACAAAAGCGCCTACGACCGCAGCTAAGAAAAACAAATTTTCGCACTGCATTTGTCCTCGTGTACGTCGATTAAAACGGTGGACGATCTAGTAAGAATGTTGTCCTGACAAGAGACTCCAAAACACTGAAGATTATGTCAGAATGTGAATTTTTCCCACTCTGTTTATCTCCACAGGCCACAGCTTACGCCGCATGTTTTGATTGGTTTTGTGTTTCAATTTTCTGAACAACTTCGGAGATGTCCGGGGAGGTGTCGGATTTGCGCTACACAAGAAAACATCTGTCAAAAGCCCTCTCTCCTCCGCAGAGGCTTCTTGAGCTTTTTTGAGCTCTTCAATATATTGAATATATTGCAGGGACTGTAGAGCAGAGTAATGCGGTAGAGGGTACCATTGCCCTCTAAGTAAGGAAAACCAAATTTTCACCGGTTTTCCTCATTTTTCCCCATTTCCATAAATTTATTACTCTGTGCTCTATTGTCTATAAACCAATTCGTTTTGAAATAGATTTGTAATAAATAATGGTAGTATTTAAAAAAAAAATACATTTGTCCGTGCATATGTATATATCACATATTGAAAACGAATCTATTGTAAAATATCAATACGCAAATTCAAACTTCATGCATTGTAAGTTTGAAAATTACTGGTACAGAAAACCGCTGCGCGGTTATTACGCAGCGTCAGTCGGTTATGCTGAGTTTATAATTTATTCTTGCATTTTTGACAATAGAAATTGACTCTTGCTTGTTTGTCAGCTGAATTTTAGTTTATGAAATTATGAATAGTGAGATTGGATTTTTGGTTCACCAATGACGTCATTTACGTTCGAAACTTGGAATTCTAAACGAAAGCTGCCGGATAACGCCCGATACTTTCGGCCAATGTGATCTAATTCTGATTTTGTTTTCAAAACAACATAACATGGCGGACGAAGATGACATGGAAGAGGATGGCTACGATGGTTTGGAAGACGTGCACGATGACTCGGATGAGGATTTTTTGCTAAATTTAGGCGAGAGGCATTCAGATGGTAAAGTATAAGGTTTTAAAAGCAACGAATATTTCAAACTTAACCGTTGATTTGCAGAATTCTTTTAAACTTACATTCATTCGACATATTTTATAATAGACCACCAGCGACTCAGCGAGGTGTATAATTTTTAAACGAATAACGTTTTGTCATGGCGATCTTGTGCGACATTATTGCTAATGCCAACCTAAATACGAGCGCTGAGACGCCTGAGAGTAATGTACTGTTATATATGGCGGGAACGTGTCATGTTTTGACAACAGATATTACAGATTATTAGATACAGATATAATCTAACATATTACTTTAATACATACTTCCAGTCCAGTGGCAGTCTACCGAGTAAATGGCAGAACTCGACAAGATATCACGCGTGTAATTACATTTTATCGTCTTGCAAATGGACTGCAAATACCACCAATGCAATATACATGTATTTCAAATAATTTTCAGATTTGATAAACAGAGGTAGAGCTAGCAAGTACTTTGTGCAACATTTTATAAAAGTAGTGGCACTGTCAATAGCCAATTAGTAGAAATTAGGGAACAGCATTGACTGTGGATTTGTGGGACATTTATTTTTGTTTAAAAACAATAGGTAAATTTGCCCTCAGCTGTTGATCTCCAGTCCTGTTCTCCTATATTTAAAGATGTTGGTGTGCACAATGATAATGTATGAAAAAAACTTGTGTGTCCTCTCACTGTACTGTGCAGACTGGCTTAGGCCCTGTTTGTAAAGAGGTAGGGTTACCCTAGCACCTGGGCTACCCTAGCACCTGGGTCAATGTTGCCTGGGTTTATTTCACAAACCAGATTACAACTGCTGCTTGAGTCAACTGTACATTAGATGTGGTTACCACTGGCACTAATAAGAAGGCTGAAACTAGTAAAAAGTTGTCCTAGGTAGGCAATTTATCCCTACCAAAAGCATTTACAAGGACAAAACATAACCTGGCTACTAGGGTAACCCTATAGTGGTGTACGTCATAGGGTCACCAGTTACACTACTGTATCATCCTTGTAAACACAACAAACAAACAAAAACCCAAGAAATGTACAGGTGCTAGGGTAACTGTTACCTCCTTGTAAGCAGGTCCTTACAGTACATATATACTTCAGGAACAAATTTTGGAACCATGCATGCACTTGATAATTAGAGGTGCTAGTCTCATTCAGTCTGGGACAGACTCTTTTGATCAGTGTATGGGATTTGATAAGCTTACCATATCTCCCCTTAAACTCATTTCCTCAAATGTTGTGTCCTCCACCACCTCCATCCTGGCAAAAATCCTAAACAGGATCCTGTAGCATCCTGCTAAGATCCTAAAATTATCAGGATCCTAAATAACTTCCTATTAGGTTCCTAACATTAACAGGACCCTAACCAGAATCCTGTCAGGATCCCAAAGATTAACAGGATCAGGGTTCGAATTAGAAATTCAAAGTGCATTCGCAAAATTCTCGTGTGATTTTTAGTATTTACCCCCCCCCTGGAAACGCGTAAACGTTCGTTAAAAAATAGTAGACTTCTATATTAGAACTCAGAGTCTTGACTTCAGTCTTGTTGTTCAGAAGACTGTAAATCACTTTTAAATTCGTCATTTCGAATTCAAATTCAAAGATTATATTACATTTTTTTGGTTTTAAAGTAAAATTAAAGACGTATATTTCCACAAAGTGAAAGGATACTCGGAGTCGAGTGTTAGTAAAGGATGAGTGTCCAACTTTTCTATTTATGATTTCTTTGGTAAAAGAGCACTTGAACTCTTTCTCCCATTTCAGAACAGTTTTTAATTCTGCTGAATATTCCATCCCCGCCTGGTGACTGGCGATTGTTTACTTTAATCTACTGTAATTTATTAATACTTTTGCATCGCAACTAATTAACCTTGGAAATTGACACCGTGAGATCGGAAGATGTGATAAAGCGCATGTGTGCCTAAAAATCGACACAACACATCTCGCAATCCAACACTATTTATTTTTTTTTCGGCAGGTTTTGCGACATTGTGAAAATACTCACTAAAATATAGGCTATAGTGTATGAAGGTACATGTAGTATTGCCATATTTGGAAAAAAAGTTAGGAATCTCGCTCGACTGATGAACAAAACACGTATATATAAATTCGTAAAATGTTAATTCGCCATTTGCAAAATAGGTTTTTTGGCATTCGCAAGAACCAAATTTGCATTCGCAAATTGCGAATAGCGAGCCGCTAATTCGAACCCTGAGGATCCTAACCAAAATCCTTATAGGATCCTAAAATTAACAGGATCCTAACCAGAATCCTGATAGGATCCCAAAAATTAACAAGATCCTAACCAGAATCCTGATAGGTTCCTAAAATTAACAAAATCCTAACTGGAATCCTGATAGGTTCCTAAAATTAACAAGATAGTAACCAGAATGCTGATAGGATCCTAAAATTAACTGGATCCTAACCAGAATCCTGATAAAATCCTAAAATTAACAAGATCCTAACCAGAATCCTGATTGGAACCTAAAATTAACAAGATCCTAACCAGAATCCTGATAGGATCCTAAAATTAATTAACCAGAATCCTGATAAAATCCTAAAATTAACAAAAATATCCTAATCAGAATCCTGATAGGTTCCTAAAATTAACGTGATCCTAACCAGAATCCTGATAGGTTCCTAAAATTAACAAGATTCTAACCAGAATCCTGATAAACTCCTAAAATTAATAGGATCCTTTAACCAGAATCCTGATAAAATCCTAAAATTAACAAGATCCTAACCAGAATCCTGATTGGAACCTAAAATTAACAAGATCCTAACCAGAATCCTGATAGGATCCTAAAATTAATTAACCAGAATCCTGATAAAATCCTAAAATTAACAAAAATATCCTAATCAGAATCCTGATAGGTTCCTAAAATTAACGTGATCCTAACCAGAATCCTGATAGGTTCCTAAAATTAACAAGATTCTAACCAGAATCCTGATAAACTCCTAAAATTAATAGGATCCTTTAACCAGAAACCTGATAAAACCCTAAAATTAACAAGATCCTAATAAACCAGAATCCTGATAGATTCCTAAAATTAACAAGATAGTAACCAGAATGCTGATAGGATCCTAAAATTAACAGGATCCTAACCAGAATGCTGATAAAATCCTAAAATTAACAAGATCCTAACCAGGATCCTGATAGGTCCCCCAAATTAACAAGATCCTCACCAGAATCCTGATAAAATCCTAAAATTAACATGATCCTAACCAGAATCCTGATAGGAACATGATCCTATCCAGAATCCTGATAAAATCCTAAAATTAACAAGATCCTAACCAGAATCCTGATACGAACATGATCCTAACCAGAATCCTGTTAGGAACATGATCCTATCCAGAATCCTGATAAAATCCTAAAATTAACAAGATCCTAACCAGGATCCTGATAGGTTCCTAAACTTAACAAGATCCTCACCAGACTCCTGATAAAATCCTAAAATTAACATGATCCTAACCATAATCCTGATAGGTTCCTGAAATTAACAAGATCCTAACCAGAATCCTGATAGGTTCCTAAAATTAACAAGATCCTTTAACCAGAATCCTGATAAAATCCTAAAATTAACAGGATCCTAGCCCGAATCCTGATAGGGTTCCTAAAATTAAAAAGATTCTAACCAGAATCCTGATAGGTTCCTAAAATTAAAAAGTTCCTAACCAGAATCCTGATAGGTTCCTAAAATTAACAGGATCCTAACCAGAATCCTGATATGAACCTAAAAGTAACAATATCCTAAGCAGAATCCTGATAGGAACCTTAATTTAACAAGATCCTAACCAGAATCCTGATAGGTTCTTAAAATTAACAGGATCCTAACCTAAAGTTCCTGTTAGGATCCTATAATTAACAGGATCCAACCAGAATCCTTATAGGATCCTAAAATTAATTTGATTCTAACCAGGATTTTGTTAGGATTCTAAAGTTAACAAGATCTTAGCCAGGATCCTGACAGAATCCTAAAATTACCAGGCTCGTAGTTCCTGTTAGGATCCTAAAATTAACAGGATCCGAACATTAAGTTCTTGTTAAGATATAGAACTAACCGGATATCCTAACCAAGATCCTTAAATCAACAAGATGCTAACCAGGATCTTAGTAACATCTAATAGCAATAACGATCCTATAAACAAGATCCCAGTGAATGCGTATGTTTTCTTATCTTAGGATCTCATGACTTATGCCAGATTCTAGAGGCTCTCTTCACAGCGAAAACTCAGCAAGAATAAGCGTGACAATCTAAGTATATCTGTCTGTTTTGTGTTAACTGTCAGCACATGTTGGGCAAGCAATTCTAAGGGGTTTTTTTTATCCGGTAACAATTTCAATAGAAAATCTCTCGATACCGATACACTGTATACTGTAGGTGATAGATACTATTAAAGCAGAGAATGTCAGAAAAACCTGCAGTAGCAATCCGTAACTTCGGCGTTAAACGCAACGGGAGATATCACCATGGAAATTAATGAAGAAAGTCGGACAGATCGGGTACAAAGAGCAACGTTTGCTTCTTTTGTCCGTTGGAAGTTCCCGTTTCTATGATTGAAGGCAGTATTTTTAGAAGAACAATAAGTTATTATATGTTTTTGCTTGTTGATTATAATTGTTTTCTTGTGACCGGTAATCGGGTATTTGAGCAGATTTAGGTTGCGCGCCGCGGCAAATCGAAGGCACAGCATTTGGGTTCGACATTGTTGTTATCGTAGTTGTGAGCTATTGGGTCGTTGTTTCTATTAGATAGTAAATTACAACCGAAATATCGTCTTTTACATCACAAATGCCAACAAGTTGGCCACAAAACTAAAATCAAATGACAGACGTTGTATCTAACTCTGGGCCACCGTGTCCGACTTTTTCAATTAAGTCGATATCACTATGGCAATATGACGTTAAATTACCGTATTGTCATAGTGATATCTCCCGTCGCGTTTAACACCGATTTTAACCCAGCAAATGGTTTCGCAAATATGAACGCTCAGAAAATGATGTATTTATTAATCATGGAAAGCCATGTATTCAATTATACAATGCATTTATTATTTCTATTTTAGAATTGCATAACATTTAGTCAGGTCCTGCACGATCTTACAGGATCCTAAAGGATTTTTTACAAGATCCTACATAATCTTGTAGGATCCTATACAAGATCCTTACAAAACCCTACAAGACCATGTACAATATCCGGTTATTACTTTGTGTTTTGCGAATATGCATTAGGGTTAGGGTTAGAGTTAGGGTTAGGATTAGGGTTAAGGTTAGGGTTGGGGTTGGGGTAGAATTAGAATTGGGATTAGGATTAGGTTTGAGGATTAGGGTGTTTTCAGAGTCAGGGTCAGAGAATAAAATATTCGTGCGCGAAACACAAAGTAAGCACCCAATATCCTACAGGATCCTGTAGGAAGTTGTCAAGATCCTGTACGATCTGTACAATATCCTACAAGGTCCTGTGGGAACTTGTAAAGATCCTGTAGGAACTTGTTGCGATCCTGTAGGAACTTGTCAAGATCCTGTAGGAACTTTTTAAGATCCTGTAGGAACTTGTAAGAATCTTGAAGGATCTTGTATAGGATCTTACAGGATCCTATTGGATCTTGCACCACCCTGATGTGTGCACCTGGCTCAAAATGTATTTGTTGACTGATTAAATGAAAGTCTTGTTATATTCAGGTGACAAAAATTGCAATGTCCAGTTGCGCATCTTTACGATGGCTAGTCAATTGTTGAATTGTTGACAGATAATTTAATTGGCTATATACACAGATGACAATATATATAATTGAAATCTGAAATCTGAAGTATTTCTTTTCTTATAGGTACTGATGCGGATGATGACGATGATGATGATGACGAAGAAGAAGAAGTTGATGGGAATAAAGATGACAAAATCAATTTTGACCAATCTCTTCCTTCATCTCATACAGTAAGTCATTGGGCATCTTTAGCTAATTTTTCCATTGTCCAGAATTCAGATAATTAGTACTTGAGTGAATACATAGAAAAATGAAAATACCGCACTGTGTATAGACCCAGGGAAAAAATCAAATCACAGTATATAGTTAATATTTACCAACTGAAATGGTGATATTACAACTTTGTAATAAAGTCGAAATATTACCGTTTCATTTGTTGTTTTGTTTTAGGTCATGAATATTATGAATTTGAAGATGTTTATTTTCGGTTTATGCTTTGTCTTTATTTACCAACTGGCATCCGTTGTTATGAGCTTCTGCTACGAAACATTTGGTCTTTATAGGGGCTGTTTACATGGGAGCTGGGACGGGACAAGTAAGCGGGATGGGACGTTTTTCATCCCGGGTTTATATGAGAATGTTTTCAGGCGGGACAATTGCGACCGGGACGTTTCACAGCTAAAAAGCGGTAAAAAACACGGAATAACAGCGAAGTAGATAACAAATCACAACCTGACGTAAGATTTTGCAAGTAATATTTCATAAACGAGTGGGAGTGTTTTACCAGGGGTTACAAACACGAGAGGATAATGAAAATCACGAGGCCGTTAACCGAGTAATTGAAATACACAAGTTTATGAAATAGCTTCTCAATCGTCTATTATAGTAGAATTTGAGGGAGTTAATTGGTGATATTGGTTTATATTATATTAGACAATGATGTATATTAGTACCCAATGGTCTCATGTTGAATTTAGTAATAAACGGTTCTTTGTTTGTGCCTGATTTCTTAATTATGAATTCAGTTTGCACGACCTTTACCGGGTTTCAAAACTTATGCACATGACCAAATATCTTTCTTTGATTGGCCAATTAACTCGTGAATTAGTAATGAGTTTGAGAACGTAGTTAACGTAAACCATAGTCAATCGAGATATGGTCTGGAAACTCAGCTAAGTCTTTGGTCTATCTTTTTGTTCGCGTTTATGCATTTTTGTGCACGGTCACTGAACACATTGTATTTTAGTATAATGAGCGAATTGTCCAATAACAACGTTTCAGTCCAATCACTCAACCGTGCTATTTAAATATTAATAAATCTAAAACAAAGGATGTGCACGGTGTAAGGTACGGTTCAACATAAAATCACAGCTCATTATAGGCGCTTTGAAGTTTGCCGAGTTTCCAGACAATATCTCGATTGACTATGCGTAAACGTAAACAATGTAACGTAAAAAAAAATGTTACACACATTCTCTCGTTTTTGTTAAAGTATACGTTTAACAGTGTAGAAAACGCGTGACGCTTGAATGGACTACATGATGTATAAACTTTAATAGAAACAACTGAGAGTTCAATCTATATGTCTAGTACATAAGATAACTACAACAACAGGAAGTAAGCCCCTCAGAGAGCGTCTGGATAAATAACTACCTGTCAAGATGATTGATGATGTTCTCTTATTTTCGCGCGTTAACCTGAATTAATATTAACACTCCCTCTCGAAAATAGAGAACTATATATGTAAGTCTTTAATCTAATAAAGTATTATCGTGTCCGTCAACTATTCAGATAACATTAGTTACGCCCATAAGGTCTCTGAAACGTTGAAATAAAGTCTTTCCTAATGCTTTAGTTAATAGGTCTGCTACCATCTGGTCTGTAGGACAATGTTCCAAGGTGATTTCGGAATTGTCGACCTTTTCACGAATGAAATGATGCTTGATGTCGATATGCTTCGTTCTGGAATGATACTTTGGATTCTTGGATAAGGCTATTGCTCCTTGGTTGTCCTCTTTGATGATTGTACTTTCTTCTTGAACAAAGTTGAGATCATGAAGTAATGCACGTAACCACACTGCTTCTTGACATGCAAGGGATGCTGCAACATATTCGGCTTCTGTTGAAGATAAAGCCACGGTACTTTGTCGTTTACTAGCCCAGCTAATAATTCCACCACACAAAGAAAATAGATATCCCGACTGAGATCTCCGTCCATTTGGGTTACTACCCCAATCAGCGTCAACAAATCCAGATACTCGTACTGTATCTAGCTTAGAACCATCGAATTTAATTCCATAATCCATTGTTCCTTTAATGTAACGCAGGATTCGCTTTGCTGCTTTCCAATGTTCAAGGCCTGGATTTGAACAGAATTGACTAACCACTCCTAAAGCATGTGCAAGGTCAGGTCTTGTACCAGTTACTGCATAGGTCAGACTACCAACAAGTGCTTGATACTTGGTCTTCTCTATCGGATCTCCCTCATTTGGCAATAACTTTGTGCTTTGATCAAGAGGAGTTGAGACTGGTTTGCAATTCTCCATTTCAAACTTCTTTAGTAAGCTTGTGAGATACTTGGTTTGATGCAGCAGCATGAGCTTCTTGTTTCGTTTGCGTTCGATCTGGATTGCAAGACAGTAGTGGACTTCTCCAAGATCTTTCATTTCAAATCGGCTCTTCAAAGCTTCTTTCTCTCTGCGCAACATCTTCTTGCTGTTACTTGCTATTAATAAGTCATCAACGTACAAGGCTACCAACATGAAACTGTCTCCCTCTCGCTTTATGTAGAGACATGGGTCGGACTTGCACTGTATATACCCTGAATTCTTGAGAAATTCGTCGATTGTATTGTACCAACATCTAGATGCTTGCTTTAGACCATAGATGCTTTTGTTCAACTTGCAAACCAAATGTTCTTGGCCTTTCTCAACATACCCTTCAGGCTGCGTCATGTAGATTTCTTCTTGTAATTCTCCGTTAAGAAATGCTGTGGAAACATCCATTTGATGAACTTCTAAGTTCAATTGATTTGCTAATGCGAGGATTGTACGGATTGATGTGTAACGTGCTACAGGAGAAAATGTTTCCCCGTAGTCTAGACCAGCTTCTTGCGAAAAACCTTTTGCAACAAGACGGGCTTTATGTCGCTCAATAGATCCATCAGCATTGTATTTCACTTTGAAAACCCACCGACAATCAACTGCATTGCGTCCTTCCGGGAGTGGTCCAAGTGTCCAAGTGTTATTCTTTACGAGAGATGAGTATTCATTGTCGAGAGCTTCTTTCCATTGTGCTTTATCAGGTGAAGTTAAAGCTGCTTCAAGTGTTGTAGGCTCTTCAGAAATACCCTCTGTACTGCTACATGCAGCATTGTGTTTCCACCAATCACCAGTGATTGCACCATCTCTATAGGGTGGCATTCTACTTCGCTCTGAACGGCGTGGCAATTGTTCTGACTCTTCTTGATGGTTGTCAGTTTCTTGTACTTCAGTTTCTTCTTCAGCATCGTCATTGGTAACTACACTTTGATCTTCATTTACTGGCTCCTCTGGAAAATCTCCTGCCGCTCGCTTGTCAGCTTCTTGTTGGTTGCTTTCCTCAGCATCATCCTGGCGAATTACACTTTGTTGTTTCTCTGGCTCTTCTGGCGACTCTTCTTCCATTGCTTGTTCTTGGTTGTCAGGTGCACGTTCCAAACCCTTGGTGTACTGTGGTGCTCTGACACGTTCGTCAAAGTTATTCTCCTCAAACAGGACATCTCTGGATAAATGCACTTTTCTTACTTTAGGATCCCATAGTCTATATGCTTTGCTCTCGAGGCTATATCCAATGAAAATGCATTTCTTTGATTTAGCGTCCCACTTCTTTCTGGTTTCTTTGGCGATGTGCATGTAAGCGTTGCACCCAAAAACTTTCAAATTTGAAATATCTGCTTTCTTGCCCATGAGACTCTCATAAGGGGTCATATTTGCCACTGCAACGGTTGGACTACGATTTCTAAGCATAACTGCAGTTGCCACAGCTTCACCCCAGTACCCATAATCAAGTCCTGCATTGTGCATCATTGATCTTGCTGCTTCTTGTATGGTTCTGTTCATTCTCTCGGCGAGTCCATTCTGCTGTGGTGTTCGAGGAATGGTCAACTGCCTCTGGATTCCTTTCTTGCGGAGGTAGTCAACAAATACTTTCGAGGTGTATTCTCCACCATTATCTGAACGCAAGATCTTGATATTCTTTCCAGTCACATTCGTAACCATTGCTTCATCTCCTTGAATTTCTCAAAGACTTGATCTTTATGTTTCATGAAGTAGACTGCTGTGAATCTGGACTTATCATCAATGAATGTTACGAAGTAACGATTTCCTCCATGACTCTTCGTTTGCATGGGACCACAAACATCGCTATGAACAATCCCTAGGATTTCGGTTGCTCGAGTTGCTTGTTCTTTAGGAAATGACATCCTGTTTTGCTTGCCCTTTGCACAACCATCGCAAAACGTTGATTCTTGTGAAGACTTGAATTTCAAACCTTGGACAAGTTCTTTGTCTCGTAGCTTCCTCAGGTTCTTTAAGCCCAAATGTCCGTATCTTTGGTGCCATAAATGTTCTGAGCACTCTCCGGTAGCAGCGTTGACATTATGTGACTTTTCCTTCACTTCAAGGACATCAAGAACGAAGAGGTTATCACTCACTTTACCAGAACCCACCAGATTTCCACTCTTGTCTATGATGACACACTTTTGCTGATCAAACGACATAGCATGTCCTTTCTTGGTGATGGCACTAACAGAAAACAGATTTTTGGCTAGGTCTGGCACATACAAAACATCTTGTAATTCAGCTTGCTTGTAATTCTCGCCAACTTTGACTTGTAAACAAACTGACCCTTTTCCAAGTGCTTCTATTACTCGGTTGTCTCCTAAGCGTACTTTCTCTGGAGTAGCAAATTCGACATAATCTTCCATTGAATCCTTTTGATGAGACATGTGCTGTGAAGCGCCTGAATCTATATACCACGTCGAACTGTTGTTGGCATGTTTCGAACTCCAAAATAAAGTGTGTTGTTCCACGGTAACAGTAGATTTACTCGCACAAGACGCATTGGCTTGAGTTCCTTTCTTTTCTTCAGATTGAACTTTCTTCGGTTTCCGGCAATCTCTAGCCCAATGTCCTAGTATCCCACAATTGTAGCATTTCCCTTTCTTCTTACCTTTAGGCTTTTCGTGTTGTTTACCTTTCGATGTGAGAAGAGCTTTCTCTGTATTGTCAACAGGAAGAGAAATTTCTTTACGCTTGTGTTCTTCATGAAGTAATCTTGCAGTGACGAATTCCAGTTTTAAATCCTCAGCGCGAGACTCCAAAGCCATGATTAAATTATTATGCGAATCAGGAAGACTACATAACAACGTTGCAACTTGATCATCTTCGGAAATTGGAGCGCCTACAGCCTCAAGTTGTTCTGCCAAAGCTTTCAACTTGTTGATATGCTCTGTCATCGTATCGTTCTCGGCCATTGTCATTGTAAAATACCTCTTACGCAGAAATAACTTATTCGCTAACGATTTTACCTCGTAGTGGCTTTCCAGTTTACACCAGGCTTCCTTTGAAGTGTTCGCAGATCGAACCAACGCTAGTTGTTCATCTCCCAGAGATAAACAAATCGTCGCTAGCGCTTTACGGGCACGTCGTTGAAATTGTCGTCGTTGAGCTTCAGTAGTTCCTTCTTCGGCAGGTTCTACCTCATCGCCAGTCGCGATGCCCCAAAGATCCTTGTCTTCAAGAACCATTTGCATTTTGAATTTCCACAAATGAAAATTCGTTCCATTGAACTTCTCGATGCGAGACAGCGCCGTTTCTTCGTTTGAAGCCATGCCAACATTCTCAGGTTACTTTCGCAAATAATAAATGTCGTACATCCAAGTTGCCCAAACTTAGCTCTGGGCCCATAACCTGTTAAAGTATACGTTTAACAGTGTAGAAAACGCGTGACGCTTGAATGGACTACATGATGTATAAACTTTAATAGAAACAACTGAGAGTTCAATCTATATGTCTAGTACATAAGATAACTACAACAACAGGAAGTAAGCCCCTCAGAGAGCGTCTGGATAAATAACTACCTGTCAAGATGATTGATGATGTTCTCTTATTTTCGCGCGTTAACCTGAATTAATATTAACAGTTTTACCTTTGTGTTTGTTTAAAATTAAGACACCACATATGTGTAGCGAATATAAAAGGTTCTGCCATGAATATTTTCGAGCCATAACTGATCATTTTAAACACGTACATGTATGCGATTTTAATTGCGGGCGTAAATTTATTCAGTAGCTTTGCAAATTCAGCATATATGTAAGTGAGAAGACATGTTGACATGGCATGCATGTATACATGCATGTATAAGTGTCATAATAGACCATTTGCACGATGACGTGAGATGGCGTTGAGTGACTACAACTACCACAATGCCTTGCCAGTATTCTAGGGTTTCGGTTAAAAGGGTTAACTCAAAACGATCCGTCCAGTCCTTTCGCAGCTTTTCCATAATTAATTTGTGTCAGATTTGGATTTAATTTTCCAAATTTGTCATCAAGCTTCAGTTAATCTCAAGATTTTAGCAATCTTTGCGATACCCTGACCACAACATAAACTCTAGCTCTAATCAGAAATCTGGTTTACCTCCTAGCTTTTTGGAAAAACATATTTGACGATTGGCTTATTTTGGAAAAGCCGCAAATTAAAGTACTGGGCCGGTCCCTTTGAGTTATCCCTTTTAGCTGAAACCCAAGATACCTGGCAAAGCATTCTGGTAGCTGTAGTCACCCAACGCTGTCGAACGTCATCGTGCGAATGGCCTATTCAAAAGAGTTAGCCGATCAATTAAGATTATTAATTATAGTATTGGTATATCAGCAGTAGTCCTGATAATTAGACCATGTATCCATCTATGATTATAGTTGAGAGTGTTTTCAAAAGGTTACACTTTTGTTATTTACTATAGGCCTAACCATACGAAGAAACTAGCTTTTTCGAACAAAAACACACTCTGTCTGTAAAAACTGACTGTTTAAAAAACCAATCTGAATTCAATTTATTAGTTGTCAGTTGCAAATTAATTTTTATTAGTTGAAACAACCAAAGTATAATTATTTAACTAAACTCCACAAACTTGAATTTTCAAAGCCATTTTTAACATGGATTATAAATTACTTGAGCAATCGAAGCCATTATGTACAAATTGACGACCGAAAATCTTCAACTATTGTAACCCAATTCGGAATACCTCAAGGATCAATCTTGGGTCCGATGTTATTCAATATCTATGTTAAGACCATTTACCAGAACGCATCAAAAGCTTCCAATACGCTGATGATACAACGCTTTATACATCATGTCCACCAAATGCATTGTCACAGTATACATCCATCCTAAACCACGCTCTCAATGATATTGGAATATGGTCAATAAGTTCAAACTTGGCCTTAAACCCAGATAAAACAAAGTATATGTTAGCCTCCACTAGTCAAATGGCACGTGTACATCACCTCCAGAGTCATCAATCTGACCTCGAAATTACCAACATCTCTCTGGAACGAGTTTCAGAAGCAAAATTGCTGGGTGTACATATACATGAGCACTTAAAATGGGAGGAGCACGTAAAACAGACAAGGATTCGTAAGACGCCAGTCTTACGAATCCTTCGGAAAATAAATTTTTTTACAGATTTTCGACTTAAACTCCAGTTAGTAAAATCCTTAGTTTTTTCCAAAATGGACTACTGTGACACTGTATTCAACCCGATTCCAGAATATCTTTTACATCGACTACAGAAAGTTCAATATGCTTCAGCGAGTTTTGTCCTTGGCCACTATGTCAACTCGATATCTGACATTGTCAAACTAGGTTGGCTCCCAATACGGGAGCGTCGAGATTGGCATTTACTTCAACAAGTACACAAGGCATTACATAGTGATTACTGGCCATCTTACCTAAAATTGGAAACAAAAACTAACACGCGAGTTTTGAGATCGGGATCAGCAACAAAGCTGACTGTTCCACTAATAACTGGAACTTTTCAAGACTCGGCTGCTAAAATTTTTAACATACAGTATTACCTCCTGACAGCAGAGATGAAAGTAATTTTAACATTTTTAGAAGCCAAACCAAAGCATTCCTCGTTAACAAGATAAAACAGTCATTTTAATAAGTTTTCATCTCGCCCATGTAATATATCTAATATAATATAGTCTAGTAAAATTCCGTAATATTCTAATCTTATTCTTTATTATTTGTATGTAGTTAGTGTTTTCAGATGAAGAGCCACTCCGTGGATATGCTGAATAAATTCATTATTATTATTATTATTATTATTATTATTATTATTATTATTATTATTATTTTGGTTTCATTGGTTGTTCACTAATATTTTCGGTTGTTTTTGCCAGTAAAGAATTGGCAAGAAATGCAACTGAGACAAGCAATTAAAATGCTTGTTTCAACCAGTCAGTTTTTTTTTACAGTGCAAAACACATGCAAGTGCAGATGACTGGCCTATATATTAAATAAATTGTATTGTATTGTTTTGTATTATAACGTGTTCTACTTTATTTCCTGAGTATTTTCTTTGTGGAGTAATTATCCTAATTCAGTCGATTATCTTCATGCAAATCTAAGCAAAATGAAACGCAATTTGGATTCTTTTTATGGTTGATTTATCTGTGTATTTTTCTAAGTTGTATTGTATTATAATTTGTTGATCTCTTTGTTATTAATTGTTCCTTCTTTTAAACTTAAATTGTCAGGACTTTTTTGAAAACAGTATATATGTAATATTATTTTATGTATTTACTGAAATGATATCCCGAATCAAAATACATTTAATTCCATTCCATTCCATTCCATTCCATTCCATTCCATTCCATTCCATTCCATTCCATTCCAATTAGACAGTAATTGTAATTCTTTGTAGTATTTAGGTGAAGAGATGGATGATATTGGTGGGAGAACAGTGTTGGAGGATGACAATGTTGTGTCGATCCCTCTTATGTCATTTCCAAAACTGATGTTAGTACCAGGACAGACGTTACCTCTTCATCTCTTTCAACCCCAGGTGAGTGCACATACTGTACAAGTGCCCAATAATTATAGGCTACACTACAGGTACATGCATGTAAATTAATTTTATGTTTGTGGTCCACTGTATATAATATGAGTGGCGGAACTGCATACATGAGTATGAACATTTACGACTTACTCTATTCACACATCTCATCACCAGAAATTTTGGTCATTTGTGCCACTGTTCTCTGTCGCCTAATAATATAATTATGTATTCTAATGCATTTCATTCTAGTGTATGTTAGTGTATTCTCATTATTCAGGTCATTGAGTTCTTTAGAATTCGCCTAAATCGTGAATGTATGTATATGTAAACAACCTGTAAACGGCCATAAGAACTGTGAAATCAAGCAAGTTCAAACGCTTTTGGAAGTACTATGCTAGGGACAAATCAGGATCTTTATGTGCTCAGGAAGTAGACTGACTCATGCCGAATGCATTGCGATCTGGAGGCTTCGCATCGCCCATAACGTTGTTGGTCAATTTGGCCAATTTCTAGCACCTGTTTACAAAGATTACTATGGCTAACACTATGGATAGTGGCACTTTTAGTGCAAAAATAAGACGAGCTAGGGAAGTACTTTGTCGTCGAGCTAAGAAAAAGTTTTTTAGTTACAACTGTTGCTTAGTCCAGAAGAAGAAATATATCACCGTTTAAGCAAAATTTGATTTATTGTGTGCTCTCATTATTTACTGTTGAGAGTCTCCATTATTATGGTCGTTAATGCGCACGCGCGCCACCATCTTGTCCCAAATTTCTGGCGATGTAAAGTTATCCCTTACAAAATTTCCACACGTTTATGTTTATGTGGAATTTTTGTAAGGGACTGTAGCAAGATTCCAGGCGGAAATCGTATTCTTTTTATCTACCGAATTTGGAGTTTTCAAATTTATCAACAATCTGGAAATCAATTGGAAAGTTTATGTAAATCAGGAGGGAATTTGTAATTTTGAATTTTTTGAATTATTGATGAATTGGATATTTTAATTGTTATAAACAGACAATTAAAATCTTTTTTGAGAGCTGGGAATGAATATAAAAATAATGTTATTAAAAGGGCAGATGATGCCAAAATTGTCTATCCCAATTTTGGTTGTATTAAGGAATGCTTTTAAAATAAAGGATGGCCTCTTCCCTTGTTTAATTTCTCATCTCGTTCCAAAGATATTTTGGTTTTAAGAAATGCACGTCATCCGTGAAGGAGCTGGAATATCTACGGAAATAATAGGTAGATTGTGCTGAAACTTTGAAGCTGTTCTAATACGAATGCTGCATTGCAATATACACAGTTATTGCTTGATATATTTGATCTGTGTTGAGTAGATGACATTATAGGACATCTCATTTGCATGTTACAAAAACTTGAATATCTCTGGAACATGATGATATATATTGATATAATAAGAACGCTATACTTCCTCATACGGAAATTACTTCTAGGTAAAATCGAAATTGAAGAGAAGATTTTCCATCTTACTGCCCTTTTAAGTATACTACAGTGAATAACAGTCAAGACTGTAGGTCGTGAACAATAAAATGACTCCAGATAAAAAAAACCCAAACTAACTGTCATCAGCAACGAAAATCTTTAATGTTGGACAGAATTGTTGAAACTGTTCCACACTTTGTCCCGAGGCCAGGATTGTCTGAAAATGGTAAATTGAAGTGTAATGGACAAAAAAGCAGTTGACATCGTTTACCTTAGTTGGATATTCAAACTTGAGTTAGGCAGCTTTTGACTTGACTGCAGTTTAGCGGACGTATATACTGTATAATGGCGCCACCTTGAAACGTAGTGGGTCAGGTTATAGCGAAAAAGCTATATAGGTGTTAAACTCGCTAGTGAATCAGGTTAGCGTATAAGGTACACTAGCCATTTATAAAAACACGTTAGTTTGTCAGGTATAGCGTATATGCATGGAAGGTAAGTGTTAAACACGCTATTGCGTCAGGTTATTGCATATCAGCTAGGCGCTTAAAATACCCTTGTGAATATAGTGTGGATTAGGTTAGCGTATACTTATTCATACAAGGTAAGCGTTAAACACGCTATTGGATCAGAATAGCGTATCAGCTAGGCGTTTAAAATACGCTTGTGAGTATAGTGTGGGTTAGCGTATACTTATACTTATACATATAAGGTAAGTGCTATAACACGCTATTGGATCAGGTTAGTGATAATTGCTCAGTGATAGTTTGGTAGACCGGTTGAATGAATGAATCTTTATTTAATTAATTACGGAATTCAATGATTTCCATAGAAACACTATTTACAAAAATAATAAAATAAGACTACAAAATATTAGTGATTAGTTTTGTTTGGGTTAGGTGACCGGTGATTGCCAAAAATAACTATAGGGTGACATTAGTCCCTTTTAGGACCCGTTCAACTGGTTTTTGTTTTCTTGTAACCCGCAATGGACATGCCCATGCAAAGTGAGGCAAACATAAATACAGCAGAGGTCTTTCCCTTCCCTCTTTCAGCAAGTAAGCAAAGAGAAAAAGAAGAAAACTTACCTCGCAAGTTTAGTTGTAGAAAAACAAAACCCAAAAACAACAAACACATAACAAAACACATAACAAAACACATAACAAGACACATAACAAAACACATAACAAAACACATAGCAAAACACATAACAAAACACATAACAAAACACATAACAAAACAAAACAAAACAAAACAAAACACAAAACAAAACAAAACAAAACAAAACAAAACAAAACAAAACAAAACAAAACAAAACAAAACAAAACAAAACAAAACAAAACAAAACAAAACAAAACAAAACAAAACAAAACAAAACAAAACAAAACAAAACAAAACAAAACAAAACAAAACAAAAAACAAAACACGTAACGTGAAACAGCTAGGGTTTCAAAAACGTCTTTAGTGGTAACCAGAATAATATAAAAAAATACTTTCTTATTCCTGTTGTAGCTTGTGGCAATGATGAAAAATTTGCTTGAAAATGACAAGACATTCGGTGTTGTGACTTACGTTCCCAGGTCAGTTCAATTTAGATTGATGGTATTTAACCTTCATACTAAGTACAGTCGTGTTGTCCTTGATTGTTCCGTACGAAAGCCGAAAACTATACAACTTTTTTTAAATGCGATATCTTTAATGCTCTTTTCTGAGCATCTTTTCACAATTTATTCACGCCTAATTTAGTTGTTTTCAGTTTGTGCTTTGCTGTCTCAGTCATTCGTTAGTTCAGTTATGTGCTTCTATAGCTTTACAGTACAAACTCGCGCTTAGTTATTTGTATTATTATTAGATGCATGACGAAATTACTGAATTCTGATTGGTTGAGAGGAGTACAATTATTTTATATGCCTCTTATTGCAAGGTCATTGATCCACTCGCCGCGCAAGTTGTACTGCAGTACAATTATTTTATTTTGTACTGCTCCCAAGGCCCTGGGAACGATGTTGACAATAAAATTCAAAATGGCGGCCAATTCTGCAATGGAAAGTTTTCACATTTCCAACGACTTCTGGCACACTATGAACTAGAAATTCCATGTAAATATTTTGAAATTACTACAGAGAGCACCCAGAGTGAAAATATTTCTTGTCAAGTAATGAAACAAGATGTTTTTAAAGGCGTCAATGAGTACGAAGCGTACGTGTCGTAATTTTGTCATGCATATAATAAATGAGTAATCATATGATTTTGCTTGTACAATTAAGGATTTACACTAAACAGAATCTAAGTATGATTCAGTACACGAAAAGAAGCTTTTTAACCGACGTAATAGTGGTGGCCCGGGTTCACCTCTCAAACTGAATACGTTTGAAACGAGATTGGTGTCAAAGTCACTTAAAATAATGCCTACCTGGTGTGCACAAACTGTAGGACCATTGACACCGACGAATCTGTCCTCATGTAAACAAAAATCGAAACACGAAATTTCAGGTCGCTCTGAGTTCAGACCGCGCTCATGTAAATCCCCTCTATAAAGGGACCGGTCATTCATGGATGGGGAGGCGGGGGAGAAATTTCTTCCGTCTTTTCTAATTTTTAAAATTAAAGCCCCCCTAAGAAAGTGGCAATTTGACAATAACCACCCATCCATATTAGAAAATCGTCTCTGGATGTGACCCCACCTTCATTTTTGCTCATTTGCTTAGCCATGTTTAGTTAATTCATCCCATTAGTTTTATAATCATCTTCAAGGCATAATATCATACTACTTTGGCCTGTCTGCATTCAAACTTTTAATTATGTTTAATAATTATCTTTATTAGATATACTGTATAATTTTTTTATTATATTTGTAGGTTAAGATACAGGCAAAAATATATTTCCAGTATAATTGCAAAATTGAAATTCAACCTTTAATAGTCATTGTATAGGTATATTCAATTAAGATAGCACAAAAACACAGTCACTGCTAAAAGCAATTTTATCTCACTTGATATGATGTTGTTATTAAAGTCTGATTTTCGCTACTCGCAGGAAATGGCATGCAGTAAAGTACATTATTTGAATTTAATTGGTTTGTAGTTCTGTTCATTTAAGTAGATGCAAGTCTTGGCAGCTTGCTGCCTTGCTGTAAGCCAGTCCCTGCTAGAAGTGGAAGTGCGACATCTTGCCAGGGCTCTGTAATCACTTTGTTCCTGTAAAAAAATGCAGACCCCCCCTTTTGTTCATTTAAATATACCTATAGCCCCTCCTTATTTTTTCCTTCCCTACTCCATAAATAACCGGTCGCTAACTCGTATCTTATTGACTTTCGTATTTTAACCAGTCATCTGAGGACCCGTCTGCAAAACATTAGTTTTGAGCGATGTTGGTATTCTCAATAAAAATGATTTATTGAGTGTAAGATTCTTTTTTATTAGTTTTTAAATTCTTTGAATATACTGTACATGTACAGAACTATTGCAAAACCTATCCATGCATGTATCACCGAACATCTATTCTTGGTGTTTTGTTTTGACTTCCCTGATATCGTTTTAGCCAACGTGGAAATGCAACCGACCAAGCCAAAAATCTCACCGGAACGACATGCGAGATTTTTTCTGTAAAAGAAGAAACTGTTGCTGGAATCAGTTCAATAAGAGTTAAAGCAATGGCACGAAAACGCTTTCAAGTGATGTCTTTGAGAAGTCAGGTGGACGGGTATGTGTATCATTTTATATTAGAGACATTTAGATTGACGTTTGTTTCTTTTATGGCTAACATCTAACCACTGCCCGACGTTTGAGGTTACCTGTTTGAGGTTTCAGGTACACGTTTTCGACGACAAAAGGTCGGTTTTCACGTAAGTCATTTACGTCTGCAATTCTCTGTTTGGATTTTGCGTTATCTCACGTATAAATGCTTCTGGTATACAATTTAAGTATTTTTCTTTGATTTTCTATAAATTTTACACATCTCCAAATCAATCGACTTCCCATCTTCCTTGATGGTCGCCGAATTAAAATTCTTTTATATACATATAAATTAGCCTTTATGAACTCGTTTTCATGTGGGAAATTCAAAATAATTTTTACTTTAAAACGAGGTCATATATAAGGGCTAATTTTTATGCACATAAAAGAATGTTAATTTGGCGGCCTGATTTTTGAATAAGGTCTATATACCTGCACGCTCGCAGCTTTTCGCAACTCGGGGTAAGTTTGAAACCCATTTTAATAGTGCTGGCTTTTCTTTTATACATTATTTGTGTATGAACCATTTCTTTCAGGACTCGCATTGGGACAGTTCGAATCCTTCCCGATATTCTTGTACCTGCATATCCCAGTGATGCTTTGCCTCAGTGCGCTAGACCTACACACATGATCACAAGTCCATTGCGGGCAATGGCAAGACTCGGGCGAAAATCGCGAAAGCAGGTTAGCTTAATACTTATAACCCATTTATAGCGAGTGTAATTAGTTTGCGTTTACACACTGCGTTGAGCAATACGCAATATTACACAATACATATTAATTAAACAGTGCACAATCCACAATACAATAATTAATACACGATTAGTCAAGAAGATAATTGCCCAGCAAATAATTTTCAAAAAAGCCATAACGATAAGGTTTGGAAAAACATAATTTAATTAACTAACGTTTCGTCACTATTCAAGTAACATCTTCAGAGTGATAAAGTAACATCTTTATCACTCTGAAGATGTTACTTGAATAGTGACGAAACGTTAGTTAATTAAATTATGTTTTTCCAAACCTTATCGTTATGGCTTTTTTGAAAATTATTTGCTGGGCAATTATCTTCTTGACTAGACTACGCTTTCCGCCTGGTATATCAATAGCTATAATACACGATTGTTACACAATGAAATACAACAAGCAATCCACAACACACAAAACATAAAGTGGACTAGTTGTCCGCACGCTTCGACACTGTTCTATATATACATTACTTAACAAGCAACTAAATCATAAATTGGCTATCATAAATTATGGATGTTCTTATTCCAAATACACAACGCACGAAACAATTACACAATATACAATGCGCAATACACAACACGTATTACACAATACACATTGCACAATACACAATACACATTACACGATAGTGACGATACACAATGCACAATACATAATACACATTACACGATAGTGACGATACACAATGCACAATACACAATACACATTATACGATAGTGACGATACACAATGCACAATACACAATACACATTACACGATAGTGACGATACACAATGCAACACAAATGCAGTTTCAAATTACAATACATGAAAAAAATAAAGTTATACTTTACCAGATTCCTTATTGATACGCGTAGTATTAACTATTTACCATCTCTATTTTTCTTTGTTAAGGTTACCCCAAGTTGTACAGCATGGCCTGTCTGGGTTTGCGAACTTTATAATCCAGTAAGATAATTAATTTCCAAATTTTATTTTGATACTATAGGTATACATTCTTAATTGTATATAACACGTCGCTTTAAACTATAAAAATCTAAGGTACGCTTTGCCCAGGATTGTGCATGTATATCACCCATGTCTCACTTTTAAGAAAATTGAAAAAAACCCCTATAAAGTTAACTGAACTGCACTACTTGGTGGTGGGACATGTCATGGTTCTTCCTTGTTTCCCCATCTCATCATTTCGTTAAAATCATATGGTTTAAAAAGAAAATTCCACTGGCCGGTAGCATTTTACCTTTTGCTCATGAAAGCTATTATTTTCCGAATGAACAAATATTTAACAATTGATAGTCGACGATCAGACGAATGGTCTGGAATTTCTATAAATTTTTAAGCGCCTATAATTAGCTGTAATTTTATGTTGGGACTGTACTTGCCCTGCACAAGTTATCCCCCCCCTTCTTTTATTAAAAAGCACGGTTGAGCTGGCGAGTAAACTAAATAGCTAAGCGCCGCTATTGGATGATTGCTTCATTATACTAAGCATACGGTGTTTTCATGCGCTGTGCACAAAATTTGCGTAAACGTGAACAAGATAGAACAGAGACTTTTGCTAAGTTCCCAGAACATATTTCTAGTGACTAAGATCACGCCGTCGAGGGAAGTTAAATTATCTTATATATTTTTTGTTGATCATTATACCGACCACCCAGTCCGCCGATCAACCCGTTCCAGTTTAGTCGATTTTCTGCGTACCTCTCTTTCTGATATCAAGCCCTTGGCTTCTGTTGCTACTCTAAAGGCAAAACTGTAACCTCAAACAAATAAACAAATAAACTCAATTAAACTCAACTTTTGATGTACGGTAGATATAGACTTCGAACTTGGAAAACTCTCTGTATACAGAATGTCCTTCACTTCAAGCCAACTGTATGCTCTTCTTATAGGTGCAAATCGTTGTAGTATTATATTTTAGTCTTAGGTACAGTTTTATTTTGGATATATAGGTTAATTAGTTTATAGTTATAGTTTAGTTTGCCATCTAGTTTAGTTTAGTTTACTTGTCATCAATCTTATAATGATTGTTAAGCTAATAAAAATAATCCCTGCAATTAAGCTCTGGATCAGCTTTTCAGGGTTGTGTGCATGTTCGATTTGCTCTTCTTGCATTTTTCTGTGCATGATCTTAGTTGGGTCTTAATAAGAGCTTCACTTTAACCATTCACCCTCACAATCTCAACAACACACTTTTCTTAAACAAGCATGCAGAAACTTTTTATTCGCAACCGTTAAAAAAGGCTTTTTTTTCAACAGTATTTATTGATGGCACACATCAAGTTAGAACTAACAAGTTGGAGTAACGACCTCAAGGTAGACACTCTTCCAAGTGAGCCTACCGAGTTTTCGTATTGGGTAACGCACAATCTACCTTTGGACGACAAACTACGAAACCAGTTGTTGAAGCAAGATTGTCCTATTCAAAGACTTCGAAGACAGTTGGAAATTATGCAGAATGTGAGCTATCCTGCTGTTTATCTTTTTTTAATCAGCACAAGTTTTTATACGTTGTAAGAAAGTAGAATGCTTCGTAGGCAGTGTTTTGGATAGAGCGTAGTAAAAACGTGTTAAACTGCCAAGATTTTTAGTAAAGAAAATTGACGTTTTGAGCGAGAACCTTCATCAGAATAAAATGCGATTAAATGGGGTTTTACATGTTTCTCGTCTAGATTAATGTAGTATTTAGAACTGTTTCGACAGTGGACAGTATAATTTAACTGTTGGTGGAGGTAGTGGTCTTGCTTTTGTGTTGTTCTGCGACTGATTTAGAAAGTGCATGTTTTATCAAAGGCAAATATGCACTCGGGATTTTTATAAAGAGGTAAGTTCGTAGTTGAAAGAACATTTGTCTAACATTTCCATATATTATTAATCATTTCTCGAGCAATTCTGATAGTTTTTGAAAAACTCACTCGTGCATGTTTTTTTTCTCCCAAATTGCACTCGAAACCATGCTATTACCTATACAAATATTTCGCTTTACCCAGCTTATGACGTCAGATGCATATCAATGTGACAAAAATTACTCATTACGTGGATTACATTTATTTAGGAAGTTTATTAATCAGAACGTCATAAATTGAAAGTTTTGATTTTTGTTGCCATTACCCTTTAATAATTATATTGGTACTTTGTGTACCTTGTAAAATTATTTTCCATTGTATGTTTTCCTTTTTAGTATGGTATCATGATATGCCAAGACTGTGAGACGAGTATAGCCGATAAAAAGGACTTGTTTTGGTAGGTTTTATACTTGTATTTCCATATGACACTCACTTATGTGACACTCATCGTTAGATCTGTCTTACAGCATGTCCCTTGGTGGTCCAATGGGCGCTTACGTGAACCCAGGAGGATATGTTCACGAGGCGGTGACGTTTCACAAGACCAAAGGACTGCGTCTAAGAGGATCTCCTTGCACAGAGCACAGCTGGTTTCCTGGGTAAGAGTCTGGAGCTCAGAGTTTTATGAGTTTAAGTACTTACGACAGCTTGTACAGCAGAAAACAACTAAAACTTTTTAAAACAACTTTAAGCTAAAGCACTAATATACTGACGTAGAAAAACATTTAATTGGAAATTAACTCACACAATGCAACTTGTGGCCCAAGCTGCACAACAAGTACTTGTGACACAAGAACCGTTTGACTCCCTTGTAGGTATAAATATCGTAAAGAACCTTTAGTTCGTTTGTCGTCTGAGTTCTAGTGGCTAGTATTCAGACGGGTGTGGGTTCGAATCCCGTCTTGAGCTCAGAGTTTCTGAGTTTAACTATTTACGACAGATTGCTCAGCAAAAACAACTGAAAGTTTACCAACTTTAAGCTGAAAACACTAATATACTTACAGAAAAACATTTAACTGGAAATCAACTGACACATTGCAGCTTGTAGCCCAACAAGTACTTGTTACGCAGGTGCGGTTTGATTTGTTCTCAGGTAACATTTTTTGTTAAAACGTTTCCTTAACACAGCCGGTTCCCAACATCGATTTATTTACGCTGTTTATTTGACTCATTCTATTATATAAGCCATAGTAATCCTGCTAAACATGGGATACAAATCTGCCTAATACACCACTTTCCTTGCGAACGATGCAAACTGCGGAGCTTGCTATGTATTTAGCAATGTTCGAACTGCTAATATAACTCGTAAATAGCTCCGTATCTAGCAACATTGCGGTTCCCAAAGCCTTTAAACTTTCTTGGTTTTACAGTGTATTTGAGCAATACACCAAATCGTAGTTTTATTTGGGCCCACATGCGAATTAGTTTCCTTTTCAATTTGGGCCCCTATGCAAATTACATCGTCTCTATTAAAGCATAACGGGAAGATAACATAGGCTGGGACTGTTTTTTTGACTGTTGAGTTCATTATTTTCAGACACTAACGTTTAGGATTACTGTCAAGGATAATTGATAAGCAAATTTTATCCTTATAGCATACCTAAGCATTAAAAAGTTTCTGAAATCAGAAATGTTATGCCGGTTTACTACGGCTGCGTCAGCCTCATGTTATAAACGAACTATGTTTTATCCCGACTCAGATTGTATGCAGTCGAAACTCCTATTTCGTCTATCAGCAGGAGGCCGTTATGTCTAAACGTGGAGTTGAGCTGCGAGAAGGACAAACGACGAAGCCATGGAGGTCTTTTCTCTTTCGAGCAGCCTGCAGCTATGTTTGTTTACTTTGGAAGCAGAGGCGATCTTTGTTCGAAGCAGCCGTTTGCATTTTCGCAAAATATTTACTGTATATTATTATCATGGGAGTAACAGCTGGCTACGAACGCGGGCGCAAAATGTCTCGTGCTCAGTAGTTAGAGCGCCGGCTAATATTCATAAGGTTGTGGCTTCGAGTCCCGTCTGGAACTCAGAGTTTCCTAAGTTTAACTACTTAGATAGCTTGTACAGCTAGAACAACTGAAACTTCGTCATTTTTTGTTGTTTCTTTAGCTATGCGTGGACAATAGCCGAGTGTCGACATTGTGGCAATCATATGGGCTGGAAATTTACTGCTGTAAATAAGAAGTTGCTTCCTACCAAGTTCTGGGGACTGACAAGAGCCTCTTTGCGACCTTCTTTAAGACAAGAGGATGAGTAACACACACAAGTAACACACATGTGTATATATACTCACTTTTTGAGTGTTTATAAGTAATTCACAACATGTTGCCTCTTACGCAGACGTCTTATGAGTTGTCAACTCCCACCCACTCACTACTTTTATGAAGAGAATTGTATGTAATGTATCATACACGAGTAGGAGTGTTTCATCAGGATATCTCAAAATAAATTGTTCAGCTAACTACAATAGTTGTTCATTCAATCACCTGATTGAAATTGGATTCTCCAGTAAAACCCAACATGTATATTAGAGATGAAAACCGGTGTTCATCTAATTCTTAAGATCTCAGTTATCTATGCAAAATAAACAAGTTGTTGCATGAATAAATGTTACACATACTCATGAATTAAAATCTCATGAGGGTTTATTTTAATTGCATTTTTCAATTGAAACCGCTCGATTGAGATGCCATATCAACAACTCGTTTATTGTGTTTCATCAGTGGAATCCAAACACTCAAAAACAATAAAATCACTCGGCCTTCGGCCTCGTGCTTTCGTCATGTTTTCTCGTGTTTGGATCCCCTGATGAAACACTCAAACTCGTTGTTGATATATATATATATATATATATATATATATCGAGAGGTTTGTTTGTGTTTTCCTCATGAATTATTAACGAGTTTGAGATGTAATGTTTAAAACATGAGCAGCAGTGTTTTAATTTTTTTCTCAAAATTCTATGTTTATTATTGTTACTTCTATATAAAATTCTATGACCACTAGTATTCTTTTTGGCGTCAATAAATTTACTCAGGTGCAAAACCACGAACTGATTTCCTTTTTGTTTTCTCGTGAATTATTGATGATTTTTTAAGCTCATGCCGTATAGCGGACGTTGGTGGGCGAGAGTTGATACCCCATAAAACCGCATTTTACCTCCTTTTTTTTTTTGCGCGCGAATCGACTTTCTATTATAGCAAATAGATTTCTAATTAGTTCCAGTCAAGAGCTCGTAAGACAAAAGATAATGAAAAGTTGCGCGAATGAAAGTGTTGTCAAGTATAAAACCGGCTTACAGCTGAAAAATGCAAAATCAAAACAACTTTGCTAATTGCTTTGTGATATCTTAAGTATAATGAAGTAACTAAGTTGCGAAAGTTTTGTTGAGAAATTCGGAGTTCAAGAACTATAGTTTTTAAACACGTTAGAAATCTTTTTCCGACAGTGAGATATTTTTCCGATTTTACTGCGATATATTCCAAGTATTTTTTAAATCTTTAAAAGAGCAAAAGAACCTACGCTTTTGATCTAGCTCTATATTTAAATCGTTACTTCAATTAAGGATTGTTTGGTAGCCATTTTTGAGTAATAAAAAAGCGTCTACAAAGTACATTTTGTGACAACTTTGTTGCAATGACAATTACGACGTCACAAGTGAAATTTCCGACAAGGCATTTCTGACAATTTATCATTTTGAATTGACAAGGATTTCTAGTCCCAAAAATATCAATATCTCTAAAACGTTAAGTAATTTTGCGTTGAAATTGTGTCAGTGGGTTTACACTATCGTGTAGATAAATATAATGAAGAAAAAAAGTAGTACGTTGGATTTCATCTTTAAGACGTTTGCAAACGAGGCTACAATATGTTGATAGTAGGTAGTGATTAACGTTTAAAAAAATAAATTAATATGTAATTTATGCAAACTCTAATTAACATTAGAAGTAAATATGTAAATAGCGTCCGCTACTGGCGTCCGTTTTGGCGTATACTATTGTATCCTGCAGCCACGAGAGAAATGTTTGAAATATATGAAATGTTTTCTGTAAAGAGGAAATGAAATAAAATGTATAAGTTTGCTTCATCCTCAATATCCCCTAAAAGTAATAAACAATTGCTTTTACATTTTCCCACATCTCACTTCGTTTTCAAGTCATTTGGATTTTTTTGATTTTGAGATAAACTACGACATAAAGTTATGTACAAGTAATTGTGATATATACAGGTAATTGTAAGTTATATGAAGAATTAATCATGTATATTCATATCTTCGACATTTGGTCTTGTGATGTTTAGTGTGATGAGATACATACACATGATTTTCTAATAAATTAATACAATTGCACATAATTGTGGAACTTTACGAGATTTTCAAAACCTTTGCATATAAGTGATTTGAATATAAGCGGCGACGACGGTATGCCATTTGGCTTAGCCAGCTGCTGGCCACAAGATCCTAAAAATGTCTTCAATTTTTTTTTCTCAATTAATTTAATTAAAAAGTTAGTTTGAAAGTTCCCCAAAATGTCCAAAAATTTATTCGCTTGCATGATCAACTAATTGCCTGCAAATATACTAATCAAATATTATTGCTATATATAGCCTGCGCCGCAGACGTCCAAACCGGGTTTGGTAAATTGTCGAGAATTCTTTATTACTATTTCTTTATTTTCTGAATTCTATTTTGTTACTGATATATTAAAGCCTGGTCAAATGCTTTCAACATTTCATTCAACATTGTTCAACATTAATATATTGTTGAATTCAACTGTGATTCAACATGTTGAAAGAGTTTGGCCACCCCTGTTGAATGATGTTGAACGTTGTTGAATGGTGTTGAATGATGTTGAACATGTTCAAATTTTCGTTCAACACGCGTTCAACAATGTTGAACGATCTTGAATGAAATGTTGAAAGCGTTTGGCCAGGCCTTAATTAGACTGCTTAAACTTTAAAGAACACGCAAAGTTGCTCTTAAGCAACTTTCTTTTAAACCAAAAAAATATATGCCAAACTATTGCCAAAACAGATCATGAACTGCTGCCGAACACCTTGTCCCTAGAAGCTAATTAAGCCTAATACCAATCTCATTAGTTTTTCTTTTTTGTTCGGGTATGCATTATATATTGCCCTGAGTTGATTTCTGCACGATTGGCTTCGCTCGTTACTGATTGCCAGTGATTGGGATTGGGAAACGTTAGACTCCTGCGTTCTCTGTTTCGGCAGTATATCTAACCTTACTATATTTCGATTGTTGTTGCTACACTGCCTAACGCCGCACACTACTTTTATATAACAGTTACATACAGGCCAGTCGTGGTGCCGACCTTTATCAAGTGAACTGGCTACGCTGAAGACCACGCACCGCGTGGGACGACCGAAAGAGAGGCTTGTAGCAAGTCATTCTCGTACCCAGGCCCACGCGCTAATGCGTCAAGGGGGGGGGGGCGTGAGGGTCTGGGTACGAGAATGACTTGCTACAAGCCTCTGTGTCGTATTTCCCCAACATCTATTTCCCCAACATGTCCTCCTACCGCCTTCAATTACCAATAATAGGTAATTCTCTGTCCCACATGCGGGATATTAAACTAAAAAGCATATAACAAAGAAAGGTAAAGGTGACAGGTTTGTTGAACACCTTCGTGATGTCAAAAACAATCTGCAAAACAAACCTGTTGCCAGGCACTTCAACAGTGCCAACCACTCCTTTTCCAACATGAAAATCTGTGCCATTCAGCCCATTTCAGGTTGTAACGATACTCGTCGTAAACAAGAAATGCGTCTCATTTACAAACTTGGTACCATTCACCCTCACGGCCTCAATGAGCGATTCTTTTTCATTTAGCTCACTCCACCACCATATTCCACACCTTTTCCTTAACCTTTTTCTGATGATTTAAATAGTGGTTTATAACCTGTTTCTTTGCCTATTTGCAGGTAGCTGACCCACAAATTGGGTCAGCACCTGCACACAGGCTAAAATTACATATTAATTTATTTGTTTACTTTGTTTTTATTGGCTTACATGTGTTCACGTGATTCCCATTGTAGCTCTGCTATAAATACGTGTGACCACATGTGAGTTGTTTACTAATTTCTCCTGACGAAGGGCCTTCGCTCGAAACGTCAAGAAGATTTTTTTCTCTGTTTTTCAGGCCAACGTGACTTAACCCTGGTAATATTTTCTTCCGGGAGGGTTGTGGTTAGATGAGAGCGGACAAACCTTTCATGAAGCCTTACATGAAGTCCCTCATTTACAGCCAACATTTTACGCTGACGTATTTTACTGCGGGCTATAATAGTTACCAAGGGAACGGTTGGTGAAAAATGAAAATTCACAAATGGACGACGACAAGGAAAGATCAGCTCAAGAATACTTAACAAAACACCAAATTTTGGAGATGTTTGAGAATCTTACAGCTAGTTTAATAGTTGAAAGACCAGGTAAGGTTTTGTGGAAGTGATCTACTGCAGTAATTATTTTATAAAGTATTAAAAACTATCCACTTTGTTTATTTAAAAAATATTCTATATACAATGAAGTGCTGCCTGAAATGGAACAAAAATCCTGATATTTTACAAAATTCGGAAATAAACCTTGAATTTAGACAAAGATAGTATAGCTACTTAGGAAGGAACAGCAGTGAGTCAGCAGAAGGTTCATGTAATTCACTGTCTCACGAGCAAGCGCCATGCCGCCATATTGCCAAGTGCCAACAATGGAGTCGGTAGAGTTCAATATATGCAGATATGTTTCACTGTTCTACAGCTGGTCAGTGTAGCTTGGAACAATCTAGATGTGAGAGCGCCACGTATACATACCCCAAGCAATAGGGGTCAGAATGGGGTCCTTACTGTAGCTGTAGTTAAGGCAACTACAGTACTGTATTGTATTGTATTGTATTCTGGAGAAGGAAAACTCTGATAAAAAGGTTCCTCCTGGGAAGGTTAGGAGGAGTGCTATAATCTGAGCTGATAATCCTTAGTGGCTATTTATTTATTTTTTATTTATTAGCTTTGTCATATTTTCATTTTTTTGAAATAAATTTTAAAAAAAGTAAATACACAGAAAAAATATAAAGGAACATGATACGTGATGGCAGGGTATCCGCAACAGCAGCACCAATTACTGCATTAATTACAGTTTTAAAAAAAAACACAAAATATTTAAGACTGGCTACAGACGGAGTTTCATTTTACACAAATAGTTTTCCAGGTTCTAGGGTCATCTGGATCATAGGTGGATTGTAAAGCATCACAGTAATAGTCAAGTAAAATAGTTCTAAAACAATAAGGATTGGTAATGTTACAGATATCATAATCGTTAACGAGTCTCAGTGTTCCATATTCTCACAGATCTGTTAAAGAATGAGTTCTGAAAGGTAGTAGTTTTGCAATTATGATGAACATAATATTGAAGATTGTTGAAGTTGGATCTGGTTCTATTTGACTGCCGGAGGGTAGGGATTACATCAGGATAATATCTGTATGACGATAAACACCTGGGTCCCAAAACAGGTTGGTGTTAGGAAGCGCATCCAGCTGTAAAACTATAGCTTCAATTCTTACATGATGGATGATGGTACAACTTTACAAAATATAAAAACCATGTTGCTTGTCATGTGGGTAAACAAAGAGCACATCCCCCTGTGAGACACCAAGGCTGGGTTCAAAAAATATGTTCCTGGTAAAACATTCAGAGCAGGTACTCTGAATTTTGGAACGATGTGTGGACACTTTGGAGAGATTATCAAAACACTTACATGTAGCCAAAGGAAGGTTGATGTATGTTGCGTTCAGGAATCAAGATCTATGGAGAGGTGCGCACATCAGCAAGAGCCGGTATAATCAGTGAAAAAGATACAGTAGCATGTATAAACTGTTCTGGATAGGAAACGGAACTTTAATTGTGGCTATGGTGGAGTAGGCATACTCTTGGCTGAAGGATGGACTGAAAAGGTTGTTGATGTCATCAGAGTAAGTAATAGATTTATATATAGTTCTGAAGCTGTTGGAACAGGAGAGTGACAGTAAGTGTCAGCCTTACGCACCACGTGATGAAGAGAAGTTTTATGATGAACTTGTGAAGGTTGTGTCTACGTGTTTGATGAGAATGAACTTGTCCTGTTAGGTACAGACTTGAATGGGCATGTTGGAGGGTTTGCAGATGTATATGAACTCCTGAGACGTAAGTGCATGGTGGGCATGATTTTGGATTGTGAAACTTGGAAGGTGAGAGGATACCGGAATTTGCAGATGCATTGGATATGATTGTTTGTAACACCCTATTTAAGAAAAGGGATAGCAGGTTGGTAACTTTCCAATTGGGTAAAAATTATATTCAGATCAATTACTTTCTAATCCAGAATACAGATCTAGGAAACACTTAAGAGACGTGATGGTGATTGCAGGGGAGGAGTATACACCTCAACATAGGTTGTTTTTAGTGATATCTCTTTGAAAATGAAGAAGATCGCATATGTTCCAAGAAGAAAGATATGGACTAGCTAAAGGAACAAGAATGTGTGGATAAGTTTTATGCAGTGATGGTTAGACAGGAATCAGAGTATGAACCGAAAGAGGATGTTGAAAGTAATTGGAAAATACTGAAGGACAATATACTAAGAGCAGTGGAGAACGCATGTGGTTGGATGAAGATGCCAGCTAAATACAGGCCTGGCTACTTGGTGGTGGAATGATGCTGTTGGTAAAGCAATTAAAGAAAAGAGGAGAGTATGGAAAGAATGGAAGAATGGTGGTGATAAGGAAAGATACTTGGTAGCTATTAGAGGAATGCAAGGAGTAGGGTATTTGCAGCAAAGAAACAGGAAGAAGTAAAAATATTTCGTGATTTGTATAGTAGAAAGGATTCGGGTAAGGAGGTGTTCCGCATTGCAAGGAAAATGATCGGCAGAAATCAAGATGTGGTTGGTGTAAAGTGCATAAAGGATGATAGTGGGAAAATTGTATATGAGGAAGGAAATATCAATGAAGCTTGGAAGCAGCATTACTATGCAGAGACTTGTGAATGAAGAGTTTGTGTGAGATAAGAAGAAGATGGAACCTGTTGATCCTGTACAGGGCCAGCACCGGTGATTGGACCAGAGTTGGTCGTAAGTGCAATCAATAAAATGAAAAGTGGCAAAGCGGATGGAAAATCTGGTCTAGTGTCCGAAACTACAGAGGTTTGAAGTTGCTAGATCAGGTAATGAAAGCAGTGGAACGGATATTTGAGATGTTAAGAGTGAGCATATTAGATGAAATGCAGTTTGGATTCATGCCAGGGATGGGTACAATAGCATGGGGCGATCTTTGTGGTGAGGCAATTCCAGGAAAAGTATCTGGAGAAACATAGCAAACTCTACTTAGAGTACCAAGGGAAGTTGTTTGGTGGGCAATGCGGAAACGTGGTGTTGAAGAATGGCTGGTCAGAGTTGTTATATGGCTTTGTATAAAGATCCTAAGAGCTGCGTGAGAGTGAACTGTAAAGTATGTGGGAGAAAATTTCCGGGTGAACGTTGGGGTACACCAGGGGTACTGTGGTTTTGGAAGCAATATCACGTGAGTTCAAAGCGGGTCTTCCTTGGGAGTTACTCTATGCTAATCTTGTCCTGATTGCTGAAAACATGGACGAGCTTTTTGAGAAGTTTAACACTTTGAAGCCTGGACCTCTGTGTGCTGAATAAAATCGTCTGGCGTTAGCCAGAATAAAATACTAAAGACTCGTCTTCAGGCTTCAAAGTGTTAAACAATGGAGGCTAAAGGTTTGCGAGTGAACATGCACAAGACAAAGATTATAATGATAAGCGGCTTACTAGGAGAAGGACCTACATGTACATGTATAGTGAAAACTGGAAAGTGGCCATGTGGTGTATGTAAGAAGAGAGTTGGTGTGAATTCGATATTGTGCACTAAGTGCAGCTGTTGGGTTCACAAAAGATGTAGTGGTATTGCTGGCAGATTGATTGAAATTGTAAATTATGTATGTGATAGCTGCGCAAAAGGTGGAGACCTACAGGCTGTGAGTTTGGAGAATGTTAGTTCTAGTCCAGTCTAACCTTTTTGGTTATTACAGTTAGCTTTGCCTTATACCTGTCCATACGTACCAGCACATCTGTCGTAATTACTTATTGCAAACTATGGTATTAAATAAAGTCTTGTCTTAGTATTGGCGGAGCCTGATCGTTAGAAGAGCAGCTCAATTTGTGGAGTTCGATGTGCTTGGAAGAGGTTTAGAGAGTTGCCTCCAATGCTGACCACGAGAGGAATATCATTGAAACTGAAAGGAATGTTGTACTGTATAGTGCATGTGTTATATAGAAGCACAATGTTATCCCCAAGCCCGGGCGTAGGGCCGGAGCCCGGTGAGGGTACTAATCTCGACGCGCGTGGAGTCATTTTACACGCATGGACAAGCGAGATATGCGAACAAATTTCTGTGATCTGAATATTTATTTTTTCTATGCATTCTGTACGTTTTGTACATTGTGGAGCACTGGGAACAATGAAATCTATTCTTGACCAAAAAAAACTTCAACAACATCATTTGTTCTCGACAAAAAGACTTCGGGATACGTGTAACCCGTTCAAAAGGACAGAAACAAATCAACGTTTACGTATAAAGCAGAACAACATCCTTAGTAGAAGAAAACCCATCACACCGAAACTCGAAAGGAGGAAAAAGCAATAGCGAAAAACCCAACGAAGAAAAAGGCCGAAATGGTTAAGCTTACGGTAAATTAAATATAGAGCGGCCGCTTTCAGTTAGTAGCAATGCTGTTCGAGTTTCTCTGTTTTTAATATATCCTGTCACTGTTACAGTTTTGTTTTCTATTGTGTGTCCTTGAAGTATTTTTAACGTATCCGTTATGTTTTTGCTTGCCCGTTGTTGGCTCTTGGCTGCCGTCATATCTTTTTTTAAATATTTTTCTTATGGTAAAACCACTTGTAAATTTTTTGTCTGTAAAACATATAAATGCTGCATGTTGATATATTACAGAAGTAAAGACTAAGGTGAAAATGGTTTCAACACTTCAGATTTTAAGATGAAATTTGTTTTTCTATTCTAAATAAATTTGAAATGCCATATTAAATTAATACAGCCGTGGCAGCCAAGTCAGACGTTCCTTTGAAAAATGCAAATATTTTTAGATGCTCGAGCAATGTTCTTTGTAAAGAAACTAGAACTGTAAAATATATACAATATGTTATTTACCGGCTGGACTCAAAAACTGCCCGAGGCCGCAGGCCGAGGGTCGTTTTTGAGACCGAGGGAAATATTTCTCTATACGGACCGACCAAAACGGTCAATAACATTTTTTTATTAATCGTACGATTTATAATTTACATAATTAGGTAAATTAACATAATTAAATTGCGTAAGCGAGATGACATTCACGTGATATTTAAAAGTCCAAAGTTTATCGTTCGACAGTAAACAACTGCCGACATGCATTCTTACCGGGAAGCTTGGAACGTCTTTTGTGATAAAAAAACAGTCAAAACTTGAAGATCTAGTGTTTTTAAAGTTTAGTTGATAAAGATTCTTCGTCGTTCTTCTTCGTCGCTTTCTCTTTTTTGGCTGTTCGCTTGGAAAATCGCTTTCAATACTCGGCTGACTGCAAATTGAAAGTGGGTCGTTCGAGTTTGAAGACGAAAATGCTTGTAAGAAGTCATTGAAACTTTTTTCAAAGATATGACACGATGAGGTTGGCATGTGAAAAATATTTGACTAAAGGGTAAAGACTTGTAGCGGTTTTGTTGAGTATAGTTGGCCAACAGAAGAATGACAGTTTATTATCAAAAGGTTTCAGCTTTTCTGTCCTCTCGTGGTATGTTTTTTTTAAATATATACTTCTATATAGTTTCATTTAAGTAGTATAGAACATGAGGGTACCAGCACACTTTTTTTTTTCCTAACAAAGACAGCCCCCAGATGATCAGATTCAGCGAGGATGGTCGCCCGAAACGGTAAGCTTTTTTAAAAAATTTTTTAAGTATAAGAAAAAGGGACGAAAAGGGACCCAAACCAAAAAAAATAAATTCGGAATTCATCAAGAAAGGATGTTTGAAAGGGGAAAATAATTTTCGCGCCTCCAAAAACCCATTTTCGTCTGCTTATACTTCAAAAAAGTGAAAAAACGACCCACCCTTTCCAGACGCTTTTGTTGGGTTTGATATGAAACACGTCAGAGCGATCAGGGTTGTGGTTTTGACACACCTTACTTACTCCCCGGTTTCTGTTCAGATACTTTTGTTTTGTGTTGGTACACATGTTTCCCCACAGTTACAACACCAGATAGCAGTCCGAGGCATGGTATGTACGGAGTGATCATGGCTATAACCTTACCAACGTCACTCTTTAACAGTTTGTCTTTTTGTAATTCGTTGTCTAGCTCCTCAGAGCTTTCTACGGCGTCCAAACCACCGAGAACATTGGAGAACCTACTGATTAACATATCAGTCAGGAATTCATTAGCTCTTTCCATTCTTCTGGCCTCGTATTCAGCGTACAGCTTATCCACAACCTTTACAGACGCTTTTTTGATGTAGCCAACTGACTGAGTTATTTCACCGTTCTCTGATAATTTTATCAGCTCACTCCTCTTACTATTGGTGTCATCGGTTGGTGGGGGTGTTGGGTTGGTTTCCTCAGTCTTTTTCAGATCATTGACGAGCTCATCGACTAAGTTGGGGATCTCAGTAGGTATTTCCGTTTCTGGCTCCCCAACAGGTACCTCAGCTGGTTCCACGGCGGGTGCCTTGATTTTTTTTCCGACTCTCACCGTTTTAGCTTTCTTTTCGGCCATCTTACTACAAACCAGATTTTGGGATGACTACCTTATACGCGTACGGATGCCTTAACATAATCTCAAGCCTAGCGTATTTGTTTTCTTTTAGTTTTTTAGTTACCTCCATAACCTCATCACGGTCTAAACCACCCAGGTAGTCATCAGTGATGACCTTCATGTCGGTTTTGTTAGGGTTGTAGAACGTTACCAACTTACTGATATTCTCCCTATAAGGTTTTGTGATAGCTGTTAGCTGTTGTGTGATTACAATAGTTGACAGATTGTAGTGCCGGGCGCTGAAGGCTAATTTAACCAACTCACTTGTTCTGTTCTTTACGGGTTGCCCACTGGCACAGTCGTCGAGGACTATCAATGTTTTGGATCCTCTGAATATCCGAACAATATACTCTAGCACAATTTCAACGTCGTCCTGACCACAATCCACAGCGATGAAGTCTGGGTCGGAGGTGTATTTCCAAGTACCATAGGTTTTGTTCCAGCTGAACGTTGGACAGAGCAGAACGATGTAGTCGAAGAACCCGGAGTATTCATCTTCTAACATCTTCAGGAGATACCAGGTTTTCCCACAACCTGTCATACCAACGATCAACATATTGAATGGGTGGTCCATTTAATACTGGATTGATTTTAGATTCTTATTTACCATGTTTACCAAACCATCACTCAGCACAAAGATCCGACAGACTACGTTAGCCACAGTCGCCTTCTTAGTGATCTCAATCAGGACTCCAGACTGTGTGTTAACGATCCTTTTACCAGTTCCAACACTGTCACGGTCCTCAGTACTTCTCAGGTCAATCGCCAGAGCGAAAGCATCCTTGTAGAACTTCTGGATTGTCATAAACTGATCTGTGTTTTCCTTTCCACCGAATAGTCTTTTGGCCTCATCATAGAACCGACTCTTTGGGATTCCCTGACTGAAGACAGCGTTGGGTACACCCTCAATTGTTAGCTTGACACTTTCGATGTTTGGATAGACGTATTTCTCACTATCAGTCCGGGTTTTATTTGTGAACATCATCACAATCCCTTTCATAGACTTCCGTGGAAGGTTAATGTGTTCGTTGATCAGGGTCGATCCAGCCAACCATTCAGTTGACTTCATCAACGTGACGTGTTCGTAGGATAACGATCGACCAGCTGTGTATAGTGAGGTTATTTCACTGGCGATGTCGGTGTTATCAATCGTCTCATATTCCAATTCAAGGTTTTCTAGTGTGTACCCATCAACAGATTCACTTGACTGGGCCACCATAACGTCAGAGGCTTTCGGTAAGCTAATGACATAGCGGAAGTTGTTGTACATTTCAAAGGGAGCATAGAGTCCGTGGTCCCCGAGGATCTTATCCAATTTCACCTTCATCCTCACTCCATGGATTGTGAGCATCAGAGCGTCGGCTGCCTTTTCAGCGTCTCCAGAGGAAGCCCCACTGTCGTCCTTAGACATCAACTTTCTTAGGTTCTCTGGACCAATTCCATACCCAACCATCTGATTCCTCACACTCTTCGGTAACCAGAGATCCCTGTATACACCAAGAACACTTTCACCTGTGTTGTCGTAAACAGTCTCGCCGGCTAGCTTAACAACCAACCTTTCAACCAGAAGCCTGGAAAGATTGTTTAGGAACCACGACTTGGTGTTCATGTTTTTGAAGTCGAACAATAGATGAAAGCTACCCGGGACCAAACAGCTATCAGGTTTTAGCTTTGGTATGTCGATGTAGAGGTCCTCACCAGGGTTGACTTTGTTGGGGTTCATGGTGATTGTGTGTCTTGTCCGGAGTCCCTTAATCTCCGACATTCTCGCCCGTCTGAATCCAGGTAACAGCTCTGTCTGACTTCTGTTGGTCATATACTACATAACAGGTTTTATTTTCTGTTTTTCCAATAGTCATACAATAACCACGTCATAGCTATGGCAAGAACCCACAGATTGTTGGCTAACCACGCTATTCCTTTTGCTCCCCATGTCAGAACCTGTGCTATCACACTGAACAGTGGTGCTAACAGAGGTCCCAAACTCTTACCCAGATTAGCGAGTGCCTTAGCGAAACCACCGACTGCGCTCGCCCCTCCCGAAACAGTCCTTCTGGTCGCCACAACTATTGTGGTTATGATCCCAGCTATGGTGATGGCTATAGCAGACAGACCAACCATATTTTTTTTAGCCCACTTCTTAAACCTTTCTAACCTATTTAGGTCATTGTTTCTCACTTCATTTTCTAAGATAGACACGGCCTCCCCATATTTAGGTCTCTCACCAATTCTCATTCTTATGCTGTCTGCTTTTAATTCCGCTGCTTCTCTGGCGCTTCTGTAGAACTGTTCCTTAGCAGGGTCAGCTTCTCTCAGTGCCTTTAATCTGTAGAGATTGATCTGTCCTTCAAGAGATTCAAGAGTCTCAAGCTTCTCCATATCCGTACCTTTTGGGTGGAGTGTCCCAGCGAACTCTCTTACTTCCTGTTTGGGTATAGCTATTTCTTCCACCTCCTCTTGTAGATTTTTTTCTCTTTCTTCAATCCGATCCTTGACCGCTGAGTTGGTTTGTGACCTTATGTCATCCACGACTTCCTGAGGGGTTGTTGGGTCATTGTTAACCTCCTCAATAGCTCCTGCAAGTGTCTTGGAGTGCTCAGCTTTAACTCTCCCTATATGTTTCCAGAAATCTTCGAGGGCTTTCTCACTTTTTTTATTTTTGCTAGCTTCGATTCCACCACCTTTCTTACGCACATAAATCTTTCTCCTATCATACGACACCCCACTAACGAAGTCTTTCTTATCAAAATCAAACCTAGTCCGTTTTATCAGGTCCTTAGATTCCTCACCATCTCCCACCTTTACATCCATTTTAAACGCCTGGGAAAAGCCTCGCTTAACACCAGCTATATTAGACCTTTTCATAGCTCCAGCATCACGTCCGACATTAGGGATATTTCCATCCGTTACGTGGGTTATACCATCTCCAGCAGACGTTTGACCTGTCGCTACCGCTTCCTGATCTTCATCGGTGAGGCTTGTCTCGTCAGTATCTTCTTCTTCTTCCTCTTCTTCTTCCTCTTCCTTACCGAGATCATCCATTTCGATATCAACTCCCCCTTCGGCCATTATATACTAACCTATGTACAACTCAAGTAGAACGGCCCCAATCCCAGCCGGTCGGCCTACTGAATGATCATTGTTCCCACGGACCCTAAAGGTCATCTTACCGTAAACACCCTTACGGATCTCAGCTTTCGACTCAATGTCTGTGTAGTGCTGTACGCTTCCTTTCAAACTCTGCTCAGAGGTTATCGGAAGAGTACCAATCAGATCACTCCTCCTCCCATTGTCCAGACTTTTCTCACTTTCAACAGCGTCACACGAGATCCTAACATACCTCAGCCCTCTGTTGATGTCCACCTGATTAGGACTGTTCGTCCACCCACCACCACCAACATCTATCACGTCGTCCTCACCAAACCCCAAAAGAAGACCCATCTTCCCAAGCTTCAGCTTTTCCGACGTTTTCACCTTAGAAGTTCCGTTGTAAACATTCTTTCCGAACTCAACCACCCCACTGTGGGTCCCGGCCAAACCGTTAACGAACGTTTCCAACGCGTCAAAGCTGAAATAACCTTCAGGGGCGGATGCCTCCTTACCATCGAACGACACCAAATCGTTCAGACCTGACACCACATTGTTATAGTTCCAGTATACCGTAGCTTTCTTCAGCATCACCTGTGGTCTTGGACCTGCCACCATGATAGGTTGTTCGAAGTAGACAGTCTTCTCACCGTTTTCAATGAATAATGTTAACCTCATTACTCAGGTATATATTAACCCAGGTTTTGTACGTCACTCTCGGGTATCCATGAGTTGTGCTTATCACCATAACCCAACCACTTAACCAACACCATCTTCTTTCCAGCGACTCTCTTCCTCCTCAACACCTTCTCAACCCTATAAACGTCATCCTTCTTATCCACCGGCGACAGCTCTGAATCATAGAACTTTCCGATAATCGGTTCACCCTCAGCGTCCTCTATCTCGTAAACGTTTGGATCACCACGGATGACCTTCGTAATCCTGAAAATTTCCTCAGTGAAGTTAGCCTCGTAGCCTTTCGTAAATATGCTCTTATACTTTGACACCCTCACAGTGTCTCCAACCCGGAACCTGGGTAAGGGGTGATCACCAAAGTGATGACCGAACAACGTATTCCAGACCTGATTCTCGTTTGACTTACCGACGTCCTTAGGCTTCATCAGAACGACACTGTGTTTTGTGTTGTTATAACCCTCAACGAGATCGTCCAGGACATCAATCCACCTATAAGTCCCCTTGGTGTAGAAATACTTCCACATAGCAGTCTTCAGTGTTCTGTTAAACCGTTCGACGATCGCTGCTTTCTTGTCCGAAAACGTACTGAAGTATTCGACACCACGTTCCTTTAGCAGACCCTTCACACCAACGTTATAAAACTCCTTCCCGTCGTCGAACTGAGCCAGGTTGGGGTAGTCACCAAATCGGTCTCTGAACTGTTCCAATAGCTTATCCACAGCCCCGGTCATATTACTCGTGTCCTTCCTGTAAACAGGAACGGCGAAAGCATACCGACTCAGGATCTCAACAGCCGTCAAAATCCAGTAACACCCCTTATTCTGGTTTTTATACTTCCCCATATCAACCAAGTCCATCTGTATCTGTTCACCAAGGTAGCTGACGAACGTCTGTCTGAACTTATGCCTCCTCACAACCGGCCTATACCTCGTGTACGTGTCCTGTGTTTTCAGCCAATCCCTCACTGCCTTTCTACTCACATCAAGACCGGCGTCCACTGCCTTCTGGTATAACCGTTCAGCTGACTGATACCCTGTTTTTGGATTATACCATATATCTCTCAGTTCCTGTTCCAGCCCAACCCCAGCGTCCATATAACCTAACCTATAATATATGGATACTGACAAACTCTACCACAAGTATTATGGGGAAAACTATGGGAAGGCAATGGAGAATATCAGAAAGGGGAATAAGTCAGCTAAGATTAATTTACTCAAGAGATACCCCCATGCCACGTTATCCAAATTCACCTTCACAACAACTCTTAGGAAAGACGGTGAAATCGAAAGAAGTGACGTATGGTTTAAGAATAGTGACACCGTATCAACGAACGTAGATAGCAGCACTTTTAGGAATGACAAGTCTATGTGGATTTGGCTACATAACTATAAAGGGAAGCAAAGTCTAGTTGAGGGTGGGTTTCCTAGGATATGGCTTAGCGGTTGGTACGTTACAGAAAGTTCAGGGTAAGCGGCACTGGGAGTCCCCGAAACACACATATCTGTCAGACAACGCCATAGACTACGACCTCAACAATTTTAGGATTTATGTTAACGGTGAGGATTACTTTATGGCAAAATTACCAACCCTAAATCCAGGTAACCAGACGGACATCGCGGCATGGTGGAATAACAATGATCCCTATTACCAACTTATTACCGCTGTCTACCTCAGTTCGTATTGCTGTGGCGTTGGGGCAGAGCATCTAAAGTTCTCAAAAGATGTCTACCCAGTGATTACCTCAATCATGCGTTTCCACCTCTACTTCACCACACGACGTATACTAAGACGTCTTAAAACGGAAACGAAAAGCAGTTTAATGAGAGAGTTCGGCGCGGAGCATTCCGATGTGATTGACAATATGGCGAACATACCCAGACTCCGGAAGCGGAAGCTTGTACGTGACCCTGGTTATGAACATCATCTTGTTGGTAAGTGGGTGTGGCATCTCAATAGCGATTATAAGACACACTACAGAAGGTTCATCCCTTTACAGACAAATGGTTTCACCAGGGTAGGTACACAGTATTTGAATGAGTCCATCGAGGCTTATGTTTACGCCGTTCTTGGTTCACAGGCTAGAACAAGGACCAGCGTTGTTAACAAAGGTGGTGGCAGTCTCGAAACACAACAAGAATTCAGAACCTTAGTACAAGATGCTGTCGTTAACTATTCTATCAGCACTTGGATTTTGAATATGAACAGGCCAATATCAGATACTAACGTCACCCAGAACCTGGCCATAAGCCCTGACACGTGGTTAGTGCCGGGGTCACTGACGATACTGAAGGAGAAAATTCCAGGATATAACAACGTACTCAGACGTGCGTCGGAGGGCATGAAGTTTGGTATTAACTCTAAGGTCAACTACCAAGGTGTTCACAAACAACCAAAGAAGCTACACCAAGAAAACGGTTTACACTTGGAAACACTAGACGACAAACCAACTGTCCGTACACCTGACAAACCAACTGTCCGTACACCTGACAAACCAACCGTCCATTCACCTGACAAACCAACTGTCCGTACACCTGACAAACCAACCGTCCATACACCTGACAAACCAGCCGTCCGTACACCCGACAAACCAACCGTCCACACACCCGGCAGACAATCAAAGCCAGACAATGAGCTGGGAATCCTACTAGTCCTCACAGCTGTGTCTGGGTATCTGTTCAGTAAATACGTCTTATAGTATATGAGTCTGTTTTATGGTTACAACAGACTGGACACAGTGACTGATGAACAACTCAACGGTAAGCTGAGAGAAGTCCTTCATACGAAGCCCGACTACAAGGTCATCTTTGACCTGAACGTAACCAGATCCAGTGAGAACGCCGTCTCCAAACTCAATTTTGTTGATTACATAGAGGACAGAGACGGTGAGATCCACTCAGCCATGTTTTGGAGACCCCCAAGTGTCAACCCACAGCTAAGCACCACCGGCGACCATCACTTCCTTTACCCTGAGACAATGATAAGAACAGCCTTCCACGCTAACATGCCCAGATTCATGTTCACTGATGTTTCAGTTTTCGTTGTGGTAAAGAGGAATAGTGTGAGATCGGCGTCGGGTACCTGGGAAACAATTGTTTCCAATGCCAATGTTAATGATGGTAGAAGCCTTGGGTTTAAAGCTGGGGTGAGTGATAGACTGGTTTTCGGTGGGATGACACCGTCTAGGTTTCATGAGTGTACAATTCCAGCGAAGTTCGTTGGGAAGAGGGTTCTGATATCTGCCCACTGGCTATCCGGACTTAGGGTGTCACACGTCAGGATAAATGGTGAGATACTGAGGGACTCATACTCTATGTGTGACATCGGACAGCTGGGAACACCATACCTGAATATCCTTGGGGTAAACAGCTTAAAAAGTTTTTATTCAGACATCAGCTTCTACGGTATGAGGGTTGTAGAGGGTCGTCTAGGGGAACCCGAGATTGGGAGGATTTGTAAGGAGGTTATGGCTGAGTACGGTCTGTAGTCACGTCTGGGTATCTGTCCTATAGTATATGAGTCTGTTTTATGGTTACAACAGACCAATCACTAATAAACAACTCAACGACAGACTGAAAGCTCACATAAAGACCCGTGACAGCAGAGTTATCTTCGATCTGAACGTAACCAGATCCAGTAAGAACGCGATCTCCAAACTCAATTTTGTTGATTACATAGAAGACAGGGACGGTGAGACCAGAATCAACTCAACCATGTTTTGGAGACCCTATAGTGTCAACCCACAGCTTAACACCGCTGGCGACCATCACTTCCTTCACCCTGAGTCCTCAATAAGAACAGCCTTCCACGTTAGCATACCCAGACTCATGTTCACCGATGTCTCAGTTTTCATTGTGGTGAAGAGGAACAGCGTAAGACCTAAGTCGAATGTTTGGGAGGTAATCATTACCAATGACAGTGTTAACGAAGGTAAAATCCTTGGGTTTAAAGCTGGGGTGAATAACAGACTGGTTTTCGGTGGGATGACACCATCTAGGCTCCGCGGGTGTACGATTCCGGCGAAGTTCATTGGAAAGAAGAGCCTGATATCCATTCACTGGCTATCTGGGCTTAGAGTGTCACACGTTAGGATAAATGGTGAAATACTAAAAGACTCATACTCTATCTGTGACATCGGACAGATAGGGAAACCTTATCTGGATGTGTTTGGGGTAAACAGCTTAAAAAGTTTTTATTCAGACATCAACTTTTACGGTATGAAAGTTGTAGAGGGTCGTCTGGGGGATCCTGAGATTGAGAGGATTTGTAACAGGACCATGGTTGAATATGACCTGTAATTAGAATGGGGAAAAAGAGGAAAAGCGTCGTCAGCTTCAACCACATTGGTAAAAACCTCCAATCGGCTGAAGTGGACAAACTAACCCGACTCTATTCGTATTATCATAGGTTAGCGACTTGTTACAAGTGGAAACACACCCGACTGAAGAGACTGAAGATGATCCTCGAGACGGTCTCTATTGGGTTGACTGTGGTTGGGGGAATAGCCGGTGGTGTTACAGCTAATCCATTGATTCTTGGAACCATAGCCAGTCCTGGCGTTCTGATTCAGGGGTATGTGACCAAGTCGGGGATGTCTGGCAGACTGGAAAACTGTAAATTTGCTCACGTTAGCTACCACAAGGTTCTAACACAAATCAGAAGCTTCCTACGTGGGGTCTCCTACGACGAGAGTGTCTTCCTATCCGACGTCCGTGTACTCGACGACATTGTGACTGAGGTCTGTCCACATTTCGACAGTATGATCACACGGTACCATAGGACTTACGACTCACCTGAGCCTGCCGGACCTGGCTAACGGTTCTGACGATCTCTGGTATGTAAACGTCTCGGTCATCCACACGAGCCATCCAACCATGAAACCTGCTAGGGATCTCACTTAGGGTACCGACCACCTCAGACTCATCCGGACCGAAGTCTTCCCAGTCGAGAGCAATAACCTTAGTCCCCTTGTTCCAAACCATTACAACCGTTTCTCTCATATACCTTTGTATCCGCTCTAGGTAATCCTTAGTCACACCGGCTTCACATTTCCGGCCTCTTCTGAGCATTCGGTCGTAACAGGTGTCAACCGAGGCCTGTAGCAGTAGTAGAGCGTCAGGGGTTGGGAGCAGATTGTTTAGTGAGTGGAAGATCTTGGAATAATCAGAAAACTGTTCGTCGGTTATCCACCCATTACGCCAACAGTTCTTAGTAAAAACCATACAGCTGTGATGTGTTCGCTCTACAATCACATTCCTCCCTTCGTTGATTAACTCCAGAGCTCTCAGGTAGGCGTCGATTCTCTCACCGAGAAACCAGGTCTCCATTTCATACGCCCACCTCCCAGGGTCGGCGTAAAACCTTTCTAGGTACGGGTTGCTCTCAACTGGCTCTTCTATGAGACGGTAGTGGTTCCTCCTAGCGAATGGTATAGCGAACGTTGTTTTTCCCACACCAATGTTCCCGTCGAGGGCGATCAGTCGAGCACCGAGCTCTGTTTCAGTCATTATACCTCAGGTATACGGTACGGCTCTAAACCTTTTGTATTTTATATGAAGATTCCAAAGAGACTTAGACGACCCATACTGATTATCTTCCACGCCCTCAGAAGAGCTATCGGGGTGATGAGACATTGTGTTAGAAGGAACCGTAGGGGAGAGTACTACGTGACTGAGTCTGTTGTTGTCTGGCCGACAGTCTCAAAGATTCCTACAGATGATCCCACAGACTCCTCACAAACAACCTCAGAGATTCCTATAGATGATCTCACAGACTTCCCAGAGACGACCTCAGAGATTCCTACAGATGACCTCACAGATGAAACATAGATTAGTGTATATAGATGGCTGACGAGTCTGAGAAAAAACCGGAAGTCCCTAAGATAACATCAGTGGTTAAGACGGAGAGAGTCAAGGATCCAAAACGGGTGGAGGCTGGTAAACGGCTGGCTCAGATATCAAAGACAGCCAAGGAGAGAAAAGCCAGAGAGCGGTTGGTGGCTGAGATTGGTCCTGGGGTTGGTGGTTGGTCAGCTTATTATGGTTACATAATCGGAACCGTTGGGTTGGTTATCGGTGGGGCCTCACTTTATTACACTATGAGGCAGGAGAGAAGGGAGGTTCAGAGGCTGAAAACCATTGATGAGGAGAAGGTAATGGAGGGAACTGTCGAACCACAAAACCCCGTTCGGACTTCCCCGGTCTTAGACACCTTCGACGAATGAAATATGTGTTAGTATAATGTCAACCACCGACCGAAAAGAACTGATGAACGAGCTCTACGACGCTCTCCTGATTACAGCCGGAGCTGTGGCAGTCTCCATGGCTTCGAGGAAGGTCCTGAGGGAACCTTTGGGTACTCCTGAATCTGTGAAGGGTACCGTTAGGCTAGCTCTAGCCGTTGGAATTAGTACAGTTGGGATTAAATATGCCCAGTCGAAGGGGTACCTGCCGGTTGACCCTTTTTTAAAGCCTAAGTAGCCTAAGGGGGTTCCATATGCAGTGGTTACTATGAGCGTAGAGATTGAGGCACGTTGGCTGCCCCCTATGTCCAGAGGAGAAAGGAGTGTGTGGGATGCCCTACGCGCTAACAGAATTGAAGCGGTTAGGGAGAAGACCTTTGATGGGTTAGTGGGGTTGGGCGGTGGTCTTTTGAGGTATGACTTCGCGGCGCCCCTTAGCGATGGTACTTTCGTACTGATTGAATATGATGGTGAACAACATTTCAGCCCTTCCACCTGGTCGGGTAAGCTGACTCAGGAAGAGGCAGAAAGGTGCTTTAGGGTACAGAAGGAACACGATCGGATGAAAGACGAGTACGCCAAGGACAACGGTCACTACCTAATCAGGATTCCGTATTGGGAAAGGCGTAACATCCATTCTATTATCGGATCTTTGTGACGGAGTGTATTATCTCTAGTTATATATATGGCTAGTGTGGCTGCTGGTGGACTGTTTAACGCCCTGGCCTTCGCTGGCGCTGGATTCATGTTCTCAAAGTTAAATCACACCGGGTATGAAGCTGAGATTAAGAGACACAACCACGCCCTCGAGCAGCTGGCTAGGGCAAAGGAGAAATGGTATGAAAGTGAGGTGGATAAGAAGGATAGGATACAGAGGTTGAGACAGGAGCTGTCTGATGCCAACGCTGACATCAACACAACGAATCACGCTCTGGATCTGCTGAAGGATAGGTTGAGACAGGCTGAGGTCGCTGGGTCGTCCCAGCCAAAGCCTGAGCTGTCTGACTATTACAAACCATCGAGTGAGATGAAAGAGTATCAGACCCTGTTCGTTGGATCTGTTGGTCTGGTTGGTGGGTATCTGATGTCTAGGTTTGTTTTGTAGGGGTTAAGGGGATTTGTTAGGGTTTAGTTATAATGTCTGTTTTCTTGTCGGACTTACCAAAAGGGCTGAGGGATTGTGGGTCTTCAGGCGTTGAATGGGTCTGTGAGCAGATGGGGATTGAGTTAGTAGCCTCGGCTTGGGATCCACCCAGATGTAGTACGAAGTTGTGGTGTGAGGATTGTTCCAGATTCCGTGTGAAGGTGAGCACTGAGATGTATTCCTGTCCAGGATGTGGTGACACGGAGTATGGATATGTCGTCGGGAGATACCGGGCGGCCGGTCGTAGAAGTGAGCATTCGAGAAATAGTTGGATGAGGAAGAGACTCACCAGAGTTGTCAGGGACACAGCCGTTGACGTTGTCTTATCCGACTTTTCCAAGGTTCTTCGGGTGATGAGAAGTAAGGGTCTGATAAGAGGTCGTAATGTGTCTAGATACAATTATTACATCATCAGACCGTGCTCAAGGAGAGGGATTGGGTTACTGGGTGGTATGAAGGATCTTAGGGAGGGGAGAACGAAGGATCTGTTTGATAACAATCTGTTCGGGATTGTGTATAAGGAGCTTGGCTGGGATCGTACCCCGGACAGGTTCTGCACCGAGTGGTTGGGACGACACCTAACGAAATGTGATCACCCCTGTTATAACGATGAGCGATCCAGACGTCATGATCCACCAAGACGACGACTTAGACCCTGACATGTTTGACTATTCCGATGATATAGACCCCCGTCTCTACGAGAGACTAATCGGTTATGACATAAATCAGTTAGACAGAGCTCTGAGGAGTAAGACCAAGTCGTTCAGTTGTGCTGTTGTGTCCCAACACCCACTGGAACAGGTAAACGCCCTCACGAATGATGTGGTACGGCTGCTACGTCGGGAGCTGGCTGAGATGAGGGGGTTGAAGTTCGCTGAAACGCTGGTTGTGACGCTTGAGAAGGAGGTGTCCGGAGGAACAACTTATAAGACGGCTCACTTCAACAGCCACATCAAGACTATAATCAACAGCAGTGAGATCGGTCAGGACGTTGACACCGCGAATGAAGAGGTGGTGGCTAGAATAGCCCGGTGGATAAGCGAGGGATCCGGCTGGACAGTGGAGTCAATCGACGGTCACTACGTTAATCTGACTGTGTACAGTCCACTGGAAGGCTCGTCGTATGTCGACCTCCCGAAGGAGCTGAAGAATAGTCGGAAGGGGTTGATCAATGTTAAGAATAGTGATGACAGGTGTTTTATGTGGTGTCATCTGGCTCATAAGTTTCCCGTCTCAGAAAACCCACAAAGGGTCACAAAGTACCGGGACCATGTTGGTGACTTGGATTATGGTGGAGTCAGCTTCCCAGTGACTCAAAAACAGTACAACCGGGTGGAGAAACAGAATGAGATACGTATCAACGTCTTTGGTTATGAAAACGGGTTAACCTTTCCAGTTTATGTGTCAGAGGAGAGATTCACAGACCTCATGAACCTCCTGATTTTAACCAACGGGAACAACAAACATTACGTCCTCATCAGGGACTTTGATAGGTTTATGTACAACAAAACAAAACATAGGAGGAGAAAACACTTCTGTGTCTACTGCCTCCAATGTTTCAGTTCAACGGAGGCTCTGGACAGACATCAGACTGTGTGTATCAGTGTGAATGGTAAACAAGCCGTCAGGATGCCTGAAAAGGGTAAAAACGTGCTGAAGTACAGTAATTTCCACAAACAGTTAAACGTTCCATTTGTTGTGTATTCCGACTTCGAGGCGATCACGGAAAAGGTTGACAGACCGGAGGTGTCGGAGTCAGACCGAGAGGAGAGAGAGAAGAGACCGTACATGGAGAGGTACCAAAAACATACTGATTGTGGTTATGGGTATAAGGTTGTCTGTTGTTATGACGATAGGTATAGTAAGCCCGTCCAGGTGTATAGAGGCCCTGGTGCTGTCAACAAGTTTATCGGAAAGATGTTGGAAGAAGTGGAGTACTGTAAGGGTATTCGGAAAGAGCACTTCAACCAGGATATGATTCTGACTGATTCCGACAGGACGGACTTCAGAAACGCTATAAAGTGTCACATCTGTGGGCGAGAGTATGTAGCAGAAGACGTTAAGGTCCGGGACCATTGTCATGTAACGGGAAGATATCGAGGATCGGCCCACCAGCTTTGTAACAGAAATCATAGAATGACTGATAAAATACCAGTCATCTTACACAACCTGAGGGGTTATGATAGTCATCTCATCATGGGGGAGATCGGAAAGTTCGGACAGGAGATTAACGTCATTCCGAATAATATGGAAAAGTACATGGCCTTCATGTTAGGTAAAAACCTTGTGTTTCTGGACAGTTTTCCGTTCATGAGTAGTTCATTGGATAGGTTGGTGGGAAACCTCCCGGGGGACGCCTTTAGATACACAGCTAAGGAGTTTGGTGACCGATTGTATCTTATGAGAGCAAAAGGTGTTTATCCTTATGACTACATGGATAGCTTCAATCGGTTTGAGGAAACAGAATTGCCTCCAAAGAATGAGTTTTATAGTGTGTTGAATGACGAATCGATAACCGATAAACAGTATTCCCATGCTTTGGAGGTTTGGATCTCGTTTGAGATGAGAGCGATGGGGGATTACCATGACGTGTACCTAAAATCGGATGTTCTGTTGTTGGCTGTCGTCTTTGAGAACTTTAGGAAGACCTGTGTTCAGTACTATGGGTTGGACCCCTGTCACTACTTCACTTCACCTGGGTTGGCATGGGACGCTATGCTGAAGATGACTGGGATTGAGCTGGAGCTGATGACTGACATCGACATGTTCCAGTTCATTGAGAAAGGACTGAGAGGTGGTGTCAGTTACATAGCCAACAGATATGGGAAAGCAAACAATCCGTATATGAAGGGGTATAGTGAGGATGAGGCTGTGAAGTATATAATGTATCTGGACGCTAATAATCTGTATGGTTGGGCCATGAGTCAGTGCCTTCCGACTGGTGGATTTAAGTGGATGAGTGAATCTAAGCTAAGAAACCTGGCCTGGGAACTGCCGGAAAATGACAGTCGGACTGGGATGATACTTGAGGTTGATCTTGAGTATCCTCCCGAACTCCACAACCTTCACAACGACTATCCGTTAGCCCCTGAGAAAATGGAAATACGGGAAGATATGTTGTCGGAGTATTGTTCCAAGATTAAGGAAAAGTTCGGCGTTAGCGTTGGTGGTGTCAGTAAGTTGGTAACCAACCTGATGGGGAAGGAAAGGTATGTCGTCCACTACAGAAACCTACAGCTGTACGTCAGACTTGGGATGAAGGTGAAAAAAGTTCACCGAGTTTTGTTGTTCAATCAATCCCCTTGGCTAAGGCAGTACATCAACTTCAACACGGTGAAAAGAACCGCCGCCAGGAACGCCTTCGAAAAGGACTTCTTCAAGCTGATGAACAACAGCGTTTTTGGTAAGACGATGGAAAACCTGAGAAAGCGTGTAGACGTTCGGTTGGTCACCAGTGAGGAAAAGATGTTGAGGTTGGCTTCCAAACCAACCTTTGTGTCCGCCAAAATATTCAACGAAAACCTTGTTGCCGTTCATAAGATTAAGGAAGTCCTGACGCTAAACCGACCGGCTTATGTTGGTATGTGTATTCTGGATCTATCAAAAACCCTGATGTATGACTTTCATTACAACTATGTGCTGAAGAGATATGGAAGTAGGGCTAAGTTGTTGTTTACAGATACGGACAGTCTAACATATGAGATTGAGGCGGAAGACGTTTACAAAGACTTCTGGGCCGACAAAGACATCTTCGACAACTCGGACTATCCGGAGAGCTCGAAGTACCACAACAAGTCGAATAAAAAGGTTATTGGAAAGATGAAGGACGAAGCGGCTGGCGTTCCCATAACCGAATTCGTTGGTCTCAGAAGTAAGATGTATTCTTATCTGAAAGACAATGGAACAGGTGGCAAAACCGCGAAGGGAATTAAGAAGAGTGTCACTAAAAAACAAATCAGACATGAACACTACAAAAACGTATTACTTGATAAAAAACAGGTGTTTCAAAAAATGAAAACCATCCGAAGTGTAAAACATGAGTTGGGTAGTTATGAGATTAATAAAGTGTCACTCTCATGCTTTGACGACAAGAGATACCTGCCGGAAGACGGGATTAGTTCCTACGCGTACGGACATAAGGATATCTAATTAAAACCGACAATGGGAAAAGTAATATAACCTATTATATTATGGAAGGAGTAGAATTTCATGAAATGGAAGACAGAACACCTGAGTCAAATGAGTTAGACGAAACTGAGGACCAAGACGAAACTGACTTCGGTGGTGGCCCAGCTGTCCGTTACACAGCCACCGGACCAGAGGGGCAGCCATCCGTAAATATAAACCTGAATAATAGGTTAAGACTTAGGGATGAGATGGTGTTGGAATCACATAGGAAACTGGAAGAACTTTTCACAGAAACTCTTAACCTTGAGCCACAATGCATAGATCCCACCTTCTTACGTTATCTGCTTGATAGGGAAATCTTTGTTCTAAGTAAGACTTATGACTTTGAAAACAAAAGTGAGTATTATGAGTTAGAGTACCTTGGCGGAGAGCTTAATCCTAGTACAATCACAGATCAGAGTGTTGACAACCTAAGAACCAATATCCGGAAGTATTATGACAAATGGCAAGAAAGTCTCTCAGAAAGGGCCCTGAAAAGAGCTGGCATCATAACTGCTGTTGGTCTGTCGGTCATTGCAATAGTAACTGGGTTGTCGGTTGGACTAACACGAAAAGGATCAGATATCGTACACCAAGCCAAGAAGTGGGAGAAGCTACATCCGGCAGCAAAAGGATCTATCATACCATGGACGGCCATAGAAAAGGCAGGCTGTAAAACTATTATTCTCACAGGAGAGTATCTGGTTATTATCCTATCATGTGGTATTATTTACTACATATGGAAAAAGCGTTGACCACTCACTATAGGGAAAGAGTGATGTTGTAGCCATGATCACACCGTACATACCATGTCTCGGACTGCTATCTGGTGGTGTAACTGTGGGGAAACATGTGTACCAACACAAAACAAAAGTATCTGAACAGAAACCGGGGAGTAAGTAAGGTGTGTCAAAACCACAACCCTGATCGCTCTGACGTGTTTCATATCAAACCCAACAAAAGCGTCTGGAAAGGGTGGGTCGTTTTTTCACTTTTTTGAAGTATAAGCAGACGAAAATGGGTTTTTGGAGGCGCGAAAATTATTTTCCCCTTTCAAACATCCTTTCTTGATGAATTCCGAATTTATTTTTTTTGGTTTGGGTCCCTTTTCGTCCCTTTTTCTTATACTTAAAAAATTTTTTAAAAAAGCTTACCGTTTCGGGCGACCATCCTCGCTGAATCTGATCATCTGGGGGCTGTCTTTGTTAGGAAAAAAAAAAGTGTGCTGGTACCCTCATGTTCTATACTACTCATTTAGTGATTCAAAATACTGTGTTCACAAGTTTATGTATGTTTTGCCTATTGTTTTAAACTGTTTTCATACGTCGTTGAGCAATAATACTTTAAAACTTTATAAATGTCGCTCGCTGAAATTTTGCTTTTTCACAGCATTCTCGCGTTCTTTTAAAATTCGCTGTTTTCACACGAAGTTGTCAAAGCCATTTGGATAATAAAACTCATTTGCATCCCCGTAGCTCTCTGTTGAATATATTTTTTTCTGTGGCAAGCGAAATAGTTATGAAAATCGATCAATTTTACGGCCTATAAAACACATTTTAAAAAATTATCTCGAGCGGTCCGTACGGGCTCATACGAAACATACCTGTGGACACCTACTTAATTTTGTTGAGTTTTCTCGTTATTCTACTACATCAGCCTTGTTTATCAAAAAATATCCTCGACCTGCTTCGGTAAACAAAGCAAAACTGGCCGCCATTTTATTCTACTCAACTTCTTTCGTGTTCAAATGACGTCAAACGTGCCTTTATGTACTCAATGATACCAACAAATGCGAAAACTAAGCTTCTAAATCTTGTGCACTGTTCCTTGTTTGATTCCAATAATTTAAATTTTCTTAATGTGGCTTTTTCCGTCTCTTTTCTGTCTACGAAAACATACAATTTTCCATGGCGGCTATTTTAGTACTCCAAATTCGTCATCTCCGGCGGCTTCATTTTTGGAGCCGGGTGAGCAACCAGTTTTATAGAGATCAGTGGTTACACCCACTGACCTGTATATAACTGGACCGCTTGCTCTTGCCAAAAAAGTGTGGCCATTTGAACATGGCGTCAAATGGCGAATTTGAGTCCTGCTCATGGGAGCAGCCACTGACCAGTGCTTGACACTGGTCTGTAGGCGTTTTATGCTATGTTATGTTCTTTAATTTTCGTAAAAAAATTTTTTTCTTTGTTTGAAAATTGATCTAAAATGGCCAGTTTAATATATTTTTACGCTCCGTTGTTGGCAACTAGTGACACCTGGAGAACACCAGCTTATAGTAAGTGCAGTTAAAACTTTCAATGTAGCCTGTCGGAATACAAAATAAATGTTTTACATCGTACGTTTTTCAGTATATGATTGATGTTTCGGGTTTAAGTTTTAATAATCTTAACAGTTATGTTTACTTCGTATTTGCCTGCCTTCACTGGCCCTTCTGGTTCAGATTTCAATCTCACTGGAACATTTCAACATAAGGACAGAATTTTTCGCAAGATTTGGACATTTGGTGATATGTTTTACAACGAGAAATACTGATGTTTTACAACAGTAAGCTCATTAAATCCTTTTCGAAAAGTACTAAAATGTGCCGAAAGCCTACGAAAAGTAGTAAAATACAAGCCGTTGAATTTGCCGACCTGGTATTCACTTGTCAGTTCAGTTGTCCCTTCTTCGTTTCGGCAACAAAAACAATTAAATATATGCAACTACAACCGAGTAACCGACAGGAATTAACAATGAAACTGCTTTGTGTATTTATTTCTGTACCTTTTTTAACCTTTCAAAAAAGATTTGTTGTGTTTATCTTTGAAAATATCAGCAAGTCAAGGATTTTTAATTTTTCTCTTCATTTTCACGGGATATTTTATAAAGCCTGCGTCTGTAATCCAGTCAAAATCGCGGTCAGTGTTGTCTACCATGAGCAGAAGGACTCAAATTCGCCATTTGACGCCACGTTCAAATGGCCACACTTTTCATAACTCAAAGATAATAGGAGCAAGCGGTCCAGTTATATACAGGTCAGTGGTTACACCCATTGCAACGTTTTACTTCTGGCATTTGGACACGCGTTTTTGAATGCATGTGTCAAGTACTATCATGATAGCAAAGCGCACGCGCGAGTGTGTGTGTTCTCTGCGTAAGTGGTAAGGTAAAAGATCCTAGTTTGTCTTTTGACACGTAAGGCATCGCCAGTTTGACTATCTCTAAAAAGATTTTCTTTCCCAAGATTTGGAATTAAGCACTAACAATAACATTGTCGCAACGTAACCAAACACGGCTGATATTACCAACTAGAGAGAGAAATTAGCAGTCACCTCGTTTTACTCAGAAATGGCCCAGTAACTCATGCTAAGACATGCAATTTTTTATAATTTTTGTTGTTTTATTCTTAATTTAATTTTATTCGTTTCACTTCACTTCAGTTTACTTTACTTTACTTTACTTTGCTTTACTTTGCTTTGCTTTGCTTTGCTTTGCTTTGCTTTGCGTTGCGTTGCGTTGCGTTGCGTTGCGTTGCGTTGCGTTGCGTTGCGTTGCGTTGCGTTGCGTTGCGTTGCGTTGCGTTGCGTTGCGTTGCGTTGCGTTGCGTTGCGTTGCGTTGCGTTGCGTTGCGTTGCGTTGCGTTGCTTTGCTGCGCTGTGCTTTGCTGTGCTTTGCTTTACTGATCACGTCGCTTCACTTTACTTTACTGATCACGTCGCTTCACTTCACTTCACTTCACTTCACTTCACTTCACTTCACTTCACTTCACTTCACTTCACTTCACTTCACTTCGCTTCGCTTCGCTTCGCTTCGCTTCGCTTCGCTTCGCTTCGCTTCGCTTCGCTTCGCTTCGCTTCGCTTCGCTTCACTTCACTTCACTTCACTTCACTTCACTTCACTTCACTTCACTTCACTTCACGCCACTTCACTTCACGCCACTTCACTTCACGCCACTTCACTTCACGCCACTTCACTTCACGCCACTTCACTTCACGCCACTTCACTTCACGCCACTTCACGCCACGCCACTTCACGCCACTTCACGCCACTTCACGCCACTTCACGCCACTTCACGCCACTTCACGCCACTTCACGCCACTTCACGCCACTTCACGCCACTTCACGCCACTTCACGCCACTTCACGCCACTTCACGCCACTTCACGCCACTTCACGCCACTTCACGCCACTTCACGCCACTTCACGCCACTTCACGCCACTTCACGCCACTTCACTTCACTTCACTTCACTTCACTTCACTTCACTTCACTTCACTTCACTTCACTTCACTTCACTTCACTTCACTTCACTTCACTTCACTTCACTTCACTTCACTTCACTTCACTTCACGTCACTTCACTTCACTTCACTTCACTTCACTTCACACCACTTCACTTCACGCCACGCCACTTCACTTCACTTCCCGCCACTTCACTTCACGCCACTTCACGTCGCTTTACCTCCTTTCGCTTTCCTTTACCTTATTATTCCATCTTACTTCTCCTTGCCTAATTCTCTCACCTCCTCTCACGTCACTCCATGTCACCTCACTGATGTGATTCTAGTGTAACTTATTTCTTCTATTTGGTAGAGAACCCGAAGGCTTTCATGATTGCCTACATCAAGAAGCTAATGGATTCCAGAACAATTCAGATGAACTATCCATGCTTGTTTGATGACAGCAATGTCAAGTCTCTATTTGGAATGTTAGATGTTACAAATCACGGTTATATCAATTACGAACAGTATAAACAAGGTAATGATTTTTTTCTTTTGCTTTTACTGTAAAGGTTTGTTAGCTTGGATCTTAGAACATTGAAGAAATAGGTCAAGCTGTTGTTCTACAAATGAACTTTTCAGACTGCTGAATATATCAAATCTGATAGTACAATATTGTATTATCTGAGGCTCAGATGGAAAGCTATGGTTGCACATATGACTATGAATTTGCAACCTTATAGTTTTCCATCTGAGCCTCAGTGACTCAATGGTTAGAGCATCGAACCGGTCATTAGAGAGTTGCAGGTTCGAACCCTGTCTGGGGCTCGGCAATCTCTTCTGAGTAATTGAGCTTGACGAACGTCTACCAAACGTCTGCAATAATACTATATTCATATTTGATACTTAAACAATTTACAAGGTCGTGGGTTCAATTCCAGCCGGAAGGCCTGTGTAGTTTCATTTTTCGCAACTGGTCCCGGTTTGGTCTTAAAATGTATATAGTCTACACTCAAATTTTCCTTCACCCCAAATCCTTAGAACATGCTATATAATCGAGTGAAATGCCCAATATTACTTATAATATACCCAATTCTCTCCTGGCATTACCACCTTATTATATACAGAACTCGCGATCAAGCTCTCGGCAACGCCCTCCATGGCTCAGTGGTCAGAGCATTGCACTAGAATCGCAAGGTCGTTGGTTCAGTTCCTGCCGGAAGGCCTGTGTAGTTTCATTTTTCGCAACTGGTCCCAGTTTGGTCTTAAAATGTATACACTCGAATTTTCCTTCACCCCAAATCCTTAGAACATGCTATATAATCGAGTGAACTGCCCAATGTTACTTACAAGTTACAATTAGCCGGGCCGTAGTAGACGGGGCACATCCCCCCGCCCCCACTTTTTTCCACAAAAATATTTTTTAACCTAAATAATGCCTAAATAATTGCTAATGGCTATACTTTACCAGAAATTTCACAGCTTTATTGCAAGATGTGTTTACAGAGTTGGAGCGAATCTGCTAACAAATGGTAACAAACTTGTTATTCTATAAGAGCACATCAAGCTTGCGATCAATAAGTTTGTTGCAACTTGATGTATGCGCAAAATCAAAAGTCCGCAACATGCTTGTTGATATAACGAGTGTCAAAACAATTACCAACAAGCTTGTGAACAGTCAACCTGTTACAGAATTTTCACATACCGTAGTTTTAATACCCTTAAATACCTTTAAATTTTCATAAATTCTCCTTTTCAAAATGCAGGAAATGCCATTTCAGGTGTTTCAGAAATCCAAAATTTCTTCCGGGAAAACCCTCCCTCTTAAATAATGTTGCTTCACTGATTTTCAAACGTCAAGTTTTGCCTCTCATGTGAAGTTTTGTTCCTACGGCGCTGACAAAGTATAGAGTTTGCGTTTCTGGTAGCGCATAGATATTTCAGAATTTGGTTGAGGAATATTGCTGATGACAGCTTAACGTACTGTTCTGTTTCCAGGTCTTGAAAACTTAGGTGTCAAGAATTTCGATCGCAATCCTTCTGGTGCCAATACAGACGAGATTACGTTGGACGTATTCTTAAAAGAAGCGTACGTGTACCATTTAAATCTTTTATTTAATTTACTTTTTATCTCCGCCAGGAGGTTATATTTTTACTCCTTTCTGTCCGTCCGTCCGTCCGTCCGTCCGTCCGTCCGTCCGTCCGTCCGTCCGTCCGTCCGTCCGTCCGTCCGTCCGTCCGTCCGTCCGCCCGTTCGTCCGCCCGTTCGTCCGTCCGTCCGTCCGCCCGTTCGTCCGCCCGTTCGTTCGTTCGTTCGTTCGTTCGTTCGTTCGTTCGTTCGTTCGTTCGTTCGTTCGTTCGTTCGTTCGTTCGTTCGTTCGTTCGTTCGTTCGTTCGTTCGTTCGTTCGTTCGTTCGTTCGTTCGTTCGTTCGTTCGTTCGTTCGTTCGTTCGTTCGTTCGTTCGTTCGTTCGTTCGTTTGTTTGTTTGTTTGTCTCTAATAACCCGCTGGCGGAGGTATATGCAGGCGCAGTCTCTGAGTGCCCTCTAGTTATCTTATGTTTAGCCTGAGAAAACAGACGCTTTTACACGCCCCATTTCCCCTGTGAAAGCCTATATATATATATATATATATATATATATATATATATATATATATATATATGAATAGTGGAAGTTGTCACTCAGGTGGATAAACGGTAATAAGGTTGTTCTCCGAGTGTAACGAAACCAAACTGGGAAGCATTTTAAAAATGCAGCCCCAGTAGGAATCGAACCCACGACCTTCCGAATTTTTAAAATGCTTCTCAATTTGGTTTGTTACACTCGGAGAACAACCTTATTACCATATATATATACCATATATATATATATATATATATATATATATGTATATATATATATATATATATATATATATATATGGGTGAGTGTAAATAGCAGTTACCTTCATCCTGCTGATCAGCACTACACTGATGAGGCCCAAAAGGCCGAAACGGTACCGTCTGTAGTTAGATATCGCTCTATGGCCTTTAGGTCATATTGAGCGCTCTACAGGATGAGCCATTGCTGCTTACGCATTGTGCGCACGCTCACTGTTTGCAGTTTGAGCGCTCTGGCATGGTTTTGATGTCCCACAATTTGTGAGGCACCAAAGGTGACTGTAAATAGCAGTTACCTTCATCCTGCTCATCAGCACTACACTGATGAGGCCCAAAAGGCCGAAACGGTACCGTCTGTAGTTATATATATATATATATATATATATACATATATATATATATATATATATATATATATATATATATATATATATTTATACACATACATACATATATATATATATATATATATGTATATATATTTCTATATATATCTATATATATATATATATATATATATATATATATATATATATATATATATATATATATATATGTATATATATATATATATATATATATATATATATATATATATATATATATATACTGTATATATATATGTATATATATATATATATATATATATATATATATATATATATATATATATATATATATATATATATATATATATATATATATATATATATATATATTATGTATATATATATATATATATATATATATATATATATATATATATATATATATATATATATATTATATATATATATATATATATATATATATGTACTATTTACAGAATGAGTGACCGTTCTGTATCGGGGTATACAGACACGAGGCGAAGCCGAGTGCCTGTATCCCGATACAGAACGGACACGAATGCTGTAAATGACTTCTAAAACGCCTATTAAGGTAACTAAACAAAAATAAATCATGTTAACAGCTGATAAACCTTTGAGGTAAGGTTTAATAGGCTACGAATATTAAATTAGTGATACGAGCATGCGCTTTAATTTAATATTAGTCCCACATTTTCTATTCTACGTGACGTGGCATAAATGGCCATACTGATCATCATTTGTTATTCAACAAATGTTGTTGGGCAACAAATGTTTGCATCTTCATCTTGTATGAGGACGCTACCAGCGTACCTCACTCAAGATAGTTGAATGCGTAGTGTCTGTACACTTGCTACAGAACTGATATGATCAGTGTCTGTAAATGTGATACAGAACTGATGTTTTATTAAACAGTTCTGTATCACATTTACAGACACTGATATCAGTTCTGTACCAGGGTAAACAGACATTGATTAAACATTAATTTCTTTTGAATTTTCCTCATGAATTATTAATGAGTTTTAGAAATATATATATATATATATATATATATATATATATATATATATATATATATATATATATATATATATATATATATATATATGTTTTTGCCGACAAAGTTAAACCGATCAACTACAGTATTTTTTACAAGATTTTCTATCGAAATGAAACGATTTCCCACACATCGAGCGTGACCTGCCGAGATTTCAAATGGTTGTAACGTATTAAAGTAATTTTCCCCTGTACATTATTAATATAGAAATTAGTGTGTGGGACGAACTAAAAAAATTATGAAAGAAACGCTAAGACAAAGAAAGCAAAGGTTTATATAGCGTCTTTATTGACTTAATAATGTCGCGAGACAAATTGAAAAAGGGGTGTTATGTTGGGAGCAATGTACGGCGATTGTACGGTTGGGTAAAATTTGAAATGCGCGTTGCTATGAAATGAAGAGGGCATTTTTTTGGTAATTCAGGGCAAAATTGCTTGCATTTGATTGATGTCTTGATCAGCAGTACTTGCATGTGATTGGTCGCTTTGTTACTTAGCAACAGTGAACCTCAGAGGACTGACCTATTTTCAACAAATCTGCAAGGTTTTTCAGCCTGAAAATACTTTTTTATTTACTTTGAACTAATTTTTAAACTATTGAAGGTGTGTAAACTATTAGTGAAAATGAATACTCGGGCAGTTTTTTAAAATTTTGAAAACACTCGTAAAATTAAACGTTAATTTTCCTCGGCCCCATGCGATTACCTATACAAACTGGACGGGGCGTTTCCTATGACTATGCAGCAGTCAAAATGCCTTGCTAGTACTTCTTACTTAATACGTGGTAGAATATATGACGCATTGCGTGCGGCCTTAGAATTTTTGCCCAATTTCGTAATGGACTGGCAAAAGCAATCTTCAGCACGGCCAGGTTAACCGGGAAGTCCGAAAAGCCGTAAAACAAACAACAACAGGTTCAGTTGTCACTGTCCAAAAATACTCAGCTGAGTGACAAATATAGTCCAAAGATGTCAAATAATACATACATTACACGAGATATTGTTCAGGCAATAACAATTACTATACTAGAAATACATGAACGTAACCACCCCTCGCCCGCTTTTACATATAATTTTCTTCAAATAAGCATCCGATTAAGTTTTCTTAAAATATAATAACCCCCCCCCCCCCCCCCTGTCTCATGCTCCTGTCATCGAACCGAAGTAAATATAGTACAGTAAAACGAACTGTCACGATGAAGCAAAAAAAAAAAAACAACGTTCGACTGCGTGGCATTCTCAGTGAGACACGGCAAAAGCAAACGATAATCACATGAATTGCAAAGTTGGACATAAAGCAAAAGTTTACTAGATTTTGCAAGCGTTTAAATGGCTGCCTTGTCTGTTTCGCAATAACAAAAAACCAACGTATTAAAATTAATAGCTCTAAGACTATAAGAGTATAATAGAACTAAAAACAAACCAGTACAATTAGATTGCCATGAAAAAGTAACAGGCAAAGTTTCAGTCAAAAATATGAAAAAACAGCGGAGAAAATCATTTGTTCATATCAATAATAGAGTATGTAGTTTAACGTCAAAGTCAAAAACACTAGAAAACACGTCGAAAAACACCACAGAAAACAAATTAGCGAATTTATTTAAGAGATTGAATTGCAGAAATAAGAGAAAACAAAAATAAAGTAGGTTAAATAGACTTTTGATTAATCAAACGGCAAATTTTCATTCAAAAGTAGATAACAGTGGTCAAGAATATGGGAAAAAAAAGATTGGCGTCTTCAGCAAAATACAGCAAAAACCCTCAACGTAATAAAATTGATATCTCTCAAGATGAAACAAAAGGGAAACTTTCATTCGAAAATATATTTTCAGTGGTCGAGAAAATATGAAAAACGTAAGCTTACCTTTTTATGGTGACTTAATCTTAGTGCGGAAGTTTTCAACCTTCGAGTTTATTCTTGCTGCCATCTTTTAGTTTCCATTTTACTCACAATAAACAGTCTTTCCTCAGTTTTTCTTTCTGTTCCTTCGAAAGAGATGTACTGACTGATCCAAAATGCGACTTTCTTAATTCTCATCCCGAGATTCTCGTCAACAATAAATGATTTGGCAATATTAAAAGACGGTTTATTTTGCTATCGTGATCGCTAAATGATTTTAAATGTTGATGTCAGCCAATGAGCCAATCAATAATACTGATCTGGTGCTTCATATTGTTACCAGTCCCCCAAATTTTTACGGCGCAATTTGAACATCCTACCAAGGACTATATATATAAATATTCAAATCACTCAAAATCCCCTCCTTGCTTTTTCTACACGCGTGTACCTTTCAAACTAATTTAATTCGAATAAAACTTTGGTGACCCCCAATTTTTTTTTTGATTAAAATTTTTCTTGAAGTATGAGTAATCAATAAGCCGATTTAAAAAAAAAAATTAAATCCAAATTTTTTGAAAATTAACAAACATGATTTTTTCGGAGAAAAAACTAAATTATTCCTTCTACAGAATTTTTTTAAAATCGGCCTATTGATTACTCATACCTCAAGAAAAGTTTTAATGAAAAATTAAATTAGTTTGAAGGGTAATTGGCAGTCATTTTGAAACGTCATTGTTGCCATAGCAACAACTATTGCTATTTATTTGGTAACAGTTTTTGATTGTCAGACTGTTTAACTATGCATAACATTTAGTTTTATTCTTTTCCCGAATTGTTTATGCACGTATTTTGGACTCTCAAACTTGTATATTCCATTTTTCTAGAAACTGTATGGAGCCACCTTAAGTGACTTTTGTTTTCAATCTACGAAATTTTATAAGCTTTGTGGCGGCCATGGTCGCATCAGATTTTTTTATATTACAGATTTTTTACCCTATCCAGTTACATGTAAGTGTATGTTGTTGAGATCAGTGGTTTTGGCCCACGTTGGCTTAGCCCTTTCCTCAATTTTGCAATCGCGAATACATGTTTTCATTCACAGCCGTTCGGATGATGTGCCCTTGATTGTTCGCACACACACACACATCTAATTTTAATTGTAACTGTTTACAAACTTTTAGGAGGTCTGGCCTATTGAAATCATCCGCCACGTTTGTGACCACATAGATCATGGCTGTATCTGCATTTGTACAATTTTAAACTGAGTATTAATATATTTAAAAATAATATTATCTTAGAACATTGTTGAGATATAGTTTGGAAACTGGGCGGAAATCTTTGTTCTCTTTTTTCCTTCACGTTTATGCAAACTTGTGCACAGTGAGGAGTGAGGACAATGTATTTTTGGTTTTATGAAGCAGTCGTCCAATAGCAACATTTGGGACAAATCGCTTTACCGCGTTGTTTTGTAAAAAAATATATACTAGTTTGCAAGAAACAAAAGATTTGTGCACAATGAAGACTTGGTATCTCAGTTTTTACTATAATAAAGCAGTCGTCCAAATGTAGCATTTGGGTTCAGTCGTACAACTGTGTAGTACTTAAATATAATAAGAAGAAAAAAAAAAGAGAAAAAGAAACACCAAAAGATTTGTGCGCAGTTTGCGGCCGTGTTTCCAGACCATACCTTAATTGACTATGGTTAAGAGTGTGAATGTTGTGCATTATTAAGGATATGTGCGTAAATGTAAATTCAGTAGTCAGTTATCTAAAACATATTTGCCTAGATGTTGAAAATCTGTACTTATCAGTTTAGTCATGCCAAATATATTGTTTTGTAAGTAGTGTTAGTATTATTAAGAATGGTTTTAGTATTCTTGCCCTTTCTCGACTTTAAAGTGAAATTATAGCATTCTGTATTTAGATTTAAGTTCGACTTGACTTTCTAAGACACTGATGTAATTTAACGTGATATTTTAGGCAATGATTTTTTAGGCAATGTTTTCTGTACTTACTTCTCAATATCCGCCATTTTATACACGACACGTATATCAAGTCATTTTCAACTGTTTTTTTCTGGAGTTTGTTAGATGTTTTTGCACGTATGTTGATAACAATTTACTCCGAGCGAAGGCTCTATAATTGATATATTATACCGAAACATAATCTTTCCAGAAAAGTTAGCTTAACTTTTGTCAGCTTTTCATTGTCTGTTTCCATTTTGTTGATATTAAGGTGGCTCCACACAGTTTCTTGAAAAATGGAAAATACAAGTTTGAGAGTCCAAAATACGTGATTAAACAATTCGGGAAAAGAATAAAACCGAATGTTATGCATAGTTAAGCAGTCTGACAATCAAGAACTGTCACCAAATAAATAGCAGCAGTTGTTGCCATGGCAACAATGACTTTTCAAAATGGCTGCCAATTACCCTTCAAACTAATATAATTTGAAAAAAACTTTGGTGACCCCCAATTTTTTTTTCATTAAAACTTTTCTTGAAGTATGAGTCCGATTTAAAAAAAATCTGTACAACAAATTTTTTTAAAAATTAACAAACATGATTTTTCCGGGGAAAAAATTGTTCGTTCTACAGATTTTTTTTTAAAATCGGCCAATTGATCACTCATACTTCAAGAAAAGTTTTAATGAAAAAAAGATTGGGGGTCACCAAAGTTTTTTTCAAATTAAATTAGTTTGAAGGGTATTTGGCAGCCATTTTGAAACGTCGTTGTTGCCATAGCAACAACCGCTGCTATTTATTTGGTAACAGTTTTTGATTGTCAGACTGTTTAACTATACATAACATTTAGTTTTAGTCTTTTCCCGAATTGTTTAAAGACTCTCAAACTTGTATTTTCCATTTTTCAAGAAACTGTATGGAGCTACCTTAAGTGTCGTCTCCAGGCTTCTAGTTGCGTTCTTTGTTGCTTCCTTTGTATTTTCTAAATTCCTATTTTCTTGTAACCTTGTCAACATTTGCATGTTCAGGCGAAACCTCTTCTTGTCCCGCCATTGTTGACAGCTTCGTGAATCGTGCGTGGCATCCACGCGTGTCGCGTAGTACACGAACTTGAATACCGCGCTGTGGTGGGGTATTGAGGGGTAATTCGATGATTAATTGACTGGTCACATGGTACAAATCAAGCTTTCTGACTGGGCAATTTACAGTTGTACCGATAGTACCGATGCCCTGTCGAGCTATCCAGTGAGAGCGAGATGAGCAACCCATTGTGTAGGATTTCACTGACCATAGTGTCTAGGACTACACAGCCAAAAATAGCACAGGTTGTTGCAACAATGATGGCTGAACAGTACTGTAACAAGGCGGCTATCATGCGTGAACAGCACTGTTGAACCAACAGTATTGTTCATCATTGTTCCAACAGCATTGTTCAGCAATGATGAAGCAACAGTAGCTGTTCATGGCTGTTGGAACAGGAGAGAACAACACTGTTAGAACAGCATTGTTCACCGTCGTTATAACATGGCTGTTCAGCACTGTTACTACATCATGCCATAACAACCTGTTGTATCATGCATGAACAACACTGTTGGATTCACATGGTTGTTCAATGTTGTTTCAACAGGCGTGAACAGTGTTGTTGGACAAAAATAGTATGCACACGCGATTTTCTCGCGGTTATTTTGGCGAATCAGTTCGTGAGCGATAAAAGAAAGGAGAAAGTGTCAAAGTGAACGCTTTCAGTAATATCTGGCATGGGAAAATGAACAGAAGAGAGCCGAATTCTCAATTAAAGCACTCAAAACTTCACGTCTTTTCAAAAATATAATAGTTCAATGTTAATTTCAAGTTGTGGCATCTTTCTGCAAGTGTTTTTGTCGCCGAAAATACGTACCAAATACGTGTGGATTTACAGTGTCTTGAAGATGAAAAAAAGACAGTTTTCTTGACAGGCGAAGACTGACAGAAAAAAAGGTGAAATCAGAGATCAACTGTTCCAAAAAAAGTTATGGTGTCAGCAGCAAGGAAGAAGACAAAGTGGTTTTCTTTTCAACTAATAAAGGTGAGTGTGAACTATCCAAATAACTAATATGTTTAATATTGTAGTAAGAAATATATTAATAATAGAAAATAAGTTTCTTCTGACGAATTTTGTCACCCTTCTCATTGACTAAGTGTCTCCATATAATTTTTAACAACTATGATTTCTATTCCTATTTAATATTTTTTACCTGATTATGAGCTGCAATCATCAGAGCATTGTAGCTTCAAGCTCATGCATAGCTGACCATATTAAAAAGTGGCCCCCATAATAATTTCACTTGTTGGGGTTTTGGACCACCTTCATAATAGACCACATTTTTGTCATTTTTGTCAAAAATGAGAGGTGGGTATATTAATTGTTGCAATGCCTTTTCACATGATGTACTATTAAAAATGATTCCTTGGCAAACCATGCCAAACAATAAAATTCAGTCCAGTCATTTTTGTATGAGGTGTGGAAGATTATTTATATTCAATTTGTAAGAAAATCAGCCATTCTATTAAAGGAAGTTAATAGTTTTTCAACCTCTTGGGAGGCAGGGTGCATGTGTGTTTCTTGTTTTTCTTCATGTTTTTCCATTGCATTTCACATAATGCAAGAAACAAATATGGATCAGGCCCAAGGTTAGATGCATGCATAGAGGTGGGGGTGGTGTGGTGTGCATGGAGAACTTCCAAAAGTATTTTTTATAACAATGTTAGAAATCACAATACAGTATTAAATACTTAAAACCATTTACACATCACCATTAAAATAACTAATTTCAAAGCTTTACACAGTACATTGCTCTAATTTAAGGTCCTTTTATTTAAAATACAGGCAATACCACATCAGATACCCAGGACATTTAGGACTAGCTAGTGTGCTCCAGGATGCTAATCTGTACCTGTAGCCATTTGGACTCATCTTTCAGTTCAGGTAATAACATTCCTTTAATATCAGTGTACATAATAATTGTAAGAGAACTGAAATTAAACTTCTCTTGCAGCCATTATGAAACATTTTGATGAGAGGAGCTTGGTTGAGTCAACTCATGTAAACAGCCCCAAGATTTCCTTTTAGATGTGCCAAATGACTGCAAGATTACTCCAAAATTTCTGTTAAAAAATACAATAAGCATTTAGCAAAAAATACATCAAAAATATATAAATACACCAGCACTGTACAACAGCATGATGCAGTGCTGCAAGGAAAATATTTTGGTTTTTACAGGAAATGTTTCAGGAAAAAGACATGAATGAAATATTTAGCTTTGTCAACCAACATTCATTGCACGAAGGCAGAAAAATCCCAACCAGGTTTCAAGAACTAAATGTATTCTCTGTTTTCTCTTTCTTTACAGTATACACTACAGTACATGGCTTGCTTGACAGATATACATGGCAACAAAATACAATTGATGCTACTGTAAGTACAGGTATATGTGAGTAAATATATGAAAAAAATAAGACCTTAATTAATTGGCAATTTAATTTAAACAGGTTTAATTTATTAGAAACTAAATACCATGTTTGATATTTGTCTTAATTTTCTTTTTATATAGCTTAATGGCACTTGGGCTTAACAAGAAGCTAGGATAATAGGATATACATGTAAGTATTTTTCTTTATAGCACTGGCTTCACATGGGGATAATTCATAGCTGATATCAATTTATAACTATAAAAAACTGATATTTGTTTTTCTTCATTACTGAGTTCACTTTGTAAATTTCAGTTTGGCCAGACAAGAAGAAATATATTAATTAGAAGAATTTGCTTAGCATTCAACACATGTGGCTGGAAAATAATAGAAATTGGAGTTTGTTTACGAATCACTAATCAACTGTGTTTCTTTTTCTCTTTTAAATTTTAATAGAAATAACATAGTTTGGAAGAGAATTTCAAAACTGCGACCTGGAGATCAACTCATAGACAGAGTAGTTTGGCAATGAGAAACTTGGGTTTTGAATAAAGACTATTGCGACTTGCAAGCAAATATATCGCATCCTAACATTGTTTACTTCGGGTTTTTGTTTTTATACATGTAAAAGAACATATATCGTTTTTCATTGTTCTAAAACACATGATATGTACGTTTAAACAGAATAAAGTTTTTACATACCTGTTGTTTCAGTCGCAGAGTTTTATTTGTCTCCATCTCGAACCCGTTTCTTCTGTATTGTGTCGAGTTTTTCGATAGCTTGCGATTTGCTAGTCGCCTTCGCAGCTGTTTTTCTGCCTGTGCTATTCTTCGGTCCTAGGAAAAATAGGATCGAAGAATAGGATCGCCATAAGAACGGCTGCGAAGGAGACTAGCTCTTCGCTCGTTGTCGAAGGCTCGAAGCAACCGGGGTAAATTTTCGTACCGGAGTTTTTTACGTCCAGGAAAACATCCCTGATATAGCCTGTTGCAACAACATTGTTCACGTCTGTTGGCACAGTAAAACAGGATTGTTATCAGGCATGATAAACACTGTTAGAACAGCATTGTTCACGCCTGTTGATTCATCATCCGTGAACATTGTTGTTCGAACAGCCATGAACAGCACTGTTGACAATACTGTTCACAGGGTGCAGCACAGCATTGTTCACGGCTGTTCCGAACAACAATGTTCACGCCTGTTGACAACTTGCAACAGGCTGTGCGTTTTTACGCGTGTAAGGTGTCGTGCAAACGCAACCAAACCCTTTGTTCTGATTGTTTTTGTTCTCATTTATACAAATTGTAGACTTTCACATTTACTGAACACATTGTCCATGTTTTCTGTATAATAAAGCAATATTGAAAATACACATCTTTCAATAAATTTCTCAACCTTCCAATGTATTTAAAAGGTAAATAAAAGTACCGTGCTGGGTAGACAGTGTTGAAATAACAATCGAAATATAGCTTAGGTTAGATATACTGCCGAAACAGAGAACGTAGGACTCTTACGTTTCGAGCGAAGGCCCTTCGTCAGAGAGAAACGTTTCTCTTTGACGAAGGGCCTTCGCTCGAATCGTTAGAATTCTAGTTCTCTGTTTCGGCAGTATATCTAACCGAAGCTATATTTCGATTGTTATTAAGGTATGTTGAATGTATAAGGTAGACAAAAATGCTAAAATAGAGGTTTTGAGTGGGGATCCAAAACAAAAATGTTGTTTGAACTTGAAACAATTTTGCTTTGATTATTGTAAATATGGCGGATTTAACATTTTTGTATCATACCTACATTCATAATTATGGAAATTTAATTTGTACCTTTCAATTTGTTTCTCAATCCCCAAATGCAGCTAAAAAGTATAATGACTGAATAAGTTCAACAATAAAGCCAAATTAAAGAGGTTTTGAGTGGGGAACCAAAAGGAAAATTGTTTTGAGCACTTTTTACCAAAAATACGTGACAAGGGTTTTATGACCGCGCGCGAGCTGGTTGCTAATTTGGCGGGAAAATTACTGATAATCGGAAATTCTTATGACGTCAGCACTCGTTAAAAGTCCAAAAATGAACGCAAATTTTTCGCGTTTCCTTCGGTGAAATTTTTTAAAAGTTTGCACAGTTCAAGAGGAAGCTTTTTCTTTTGTAATTCTCTCCTTTTTTTAAATTCTATGGAACAAATTTATGGACAAAACCATGCATCCGAACAACCTTGCGTTTATTTTGCACTAAAACGTTTCTCGAAGCGATACGCGAGTTTCAGGGTGTTGCGCGCGCATCATTCTTCAAAAAAACTGACAAGCTCGCATCAAAGTAAACATACTTTTTAAAATAAGCAAAGTATAGATACAGTTTCTGGATGTTTAATACTGTTATTCTGCTGTTGTTGGCTCGCTAGCAAGTCTGTTTGCCATTGCTTACTTTGTGAGGAGCCCACCAAGAGCCCGCCAATTCCTTTGCAAAACGATGCGCGCGCAACACCCTGAAACTCGCCTATTCCCATAAGTTTGAAAAAAATTCACCGAAGAAAACTCGAGAAATGGCAGAAAAAAGATGAAAAATACGAAAAAATCCTTTATTTTTTGGACTCGTGCTGCCATGGCAACAATCTTCATAAGGTAGCTAACAGCGCAAAATTAATTGCGAGAATGTTAAGTAATAACGGAAGGAAACTGGCTTCCTAAGCATTTTAGTCGAACATAGTTATGCATTCTATAAAAACCCTAGGAAGCCAGCCACTATACAACTGGATTGCTCATCCCTTGTGGTCAGCAGTAAACATTTTGCTGAACGCTAACTCCATAAGACAGGCCCTATGATTGGGTGAAGTCAAACTTCCAGCCATTGGGGGTAGCCATTGCACGTCTGACATCAACAGAATCTATGAGGGGCACAATGAAAAACTGAAAACTCGCTGAAAAAAAACAACCATATTTTAGGCCTAAAGTTTTTTTTTATAGATGATAACGAAGAAGATAGTATGTATTGGGCTTATTGGCCTTGTACCTGAACAATTTCTACACATGAAAATGGATTGAATGACGAAATATCTGCCGAACAAAAGCAAAATTCGAGTCCGAAACTCGTACGGAAAATGCAGGTTTCTCTTATTTTTCTTTGTTATCTCAAACGTTTGAAGGTTGTCTTGCCAAGAATTAGTAATAAGATAATGCTAAATTATAGCTTTAACTCAAGTTTCAATTGTGGAACTGCTAAATCTGACATTTTTCAATACGAAGAGTAATTCCAGAGCTGTAATAACACACGGTAAAGTACTTTTTTCCCTCTTATTTTCCTATTGAAAATTGAGAAATTTAAAACCCAACTGTTTTTATGAACAACCTCTTCTTTTTAAACCTGGGTTTCATATGTATTTTCTTTATATTTGTCCAAACCAATGGCAATTTTGGTTGCGTATTGTTGACTTTCATTTGAGAGCTTATATTTTTATTGTTTTCCTTGTTTTTACTCATGTCAGTGTTCACCTACTCTACGGTATATTGGAATTGATTTAAGCCTTAATAATATACATGACAAAATTACTGCATCCTGATTGGTCGAGAGGAGTGCAATTTCAATGAAATACAGTGCAGAAAAGGTGTAATTCAGTGCAGAAAAAAAGGAAATACAGTGCAAATTTCAATGTGTAATAGGCCTTCTGATTGGCTAATAAACAATGAAACTCACAGACAGCCAATGAAATGCGATCTCTTAGGAGCAGAAATTTTGGAAAACAAGTTGCGAGCTAGTCAAAACAATGGCTGGCGTTTTCAGTAGCTTTTCTCTGGCGACAGAAAATACAATACAGGAGCTAAAAAACAGCTCTAAAAATGAAAACACAGTAAGAAGTACTTCGTTCTGGATGAGTGTATGGAAGACGTGGTGTGTTAGCAAAGGAATTGTAGATGAAATCCAAAATATTCAGCCCGAGGAGTTAAATAATTTACTTGAGCGCTTCTATGCCGAAGTAAAAAACAAACGCGGCAACGACTACGAGCCAGAAAGCCTGAGAATAATGATAACAGCGCTAGATAGACACTTGAAGGACAAGGATTACAGTCTTTCAATTGTACGAGATAGAGAATTTTTCTCGTCCAAGCAAGTGTTAGAGGGAAAAGCAAAACAACTACGCCAATCTGGACGAGGCAAACGACCAAACAAATCAAGACAAGTGTCACAACAAGAAGAAGAAATACTATGGGAAAGCGGGAAATTCGGTTGTAAAAGCCCTGTAACACTCATTCAGACCATGTGGTGGCTACTCACCCAACATTTTGGTCTTCGGGGAAGGCAGGAACACCATGGAATGAGGATGGAGGATTTCCGTTTTGTAAAAGGTGACAACGGCCTTGAGTTTGTAGAATACACCGAAGGACCAACCAAGACCAGACGAGGTGGTTTAACATCAAAACAAAGACAATTCCAGCCTAAAATGTTCCAGACCGGAGGTGAAAGATGCCCAGTTGCATTATTTCGAAAGTATCTAAGCCGAAGGCCTCCAACTTTGCAGCGGAGTGGTCCATTTTATCTCTCGGTAAAAAGCAGGGATGGCAAATCTTCTTTAAACATTTTTTCTTTAATCTTCTTTAATGATTAAAGAAGATTTGAATTGAAGCTAAAAATCGTCTTTAATCTTCTTTATTTATGTTCTTTCTTCTTTTAATATTTAACCAAAATTACATTAAAAATAAAAAAGTATTTTAATACTGCTTCATTCACCCGTGCATTCACTAAATGATGATTGATGACACTTATGAGAGAGCCTAGTGACTAGTTAAATTACCGTATTAATTAAGTTATGAAAAATTGTTGAAATTTTAAAGGTTTTCTCAATTAAAGAATTGTCTTTAATTGAATTAAAGAATAAAGAAGATTTTTTTCCGGGAAAACCTTCTTTAATCCATCCCTGGTAAAAAGCAACAGACGAGCCGACGACGAAATTTGGTACAAACTTCAGCCAATGGGAGTCAATAAGATTAACTCGATGATGAAAGATATTATCGCCGGAATAAGCCTTGAGACGAGTGAGAAGGAGTTTTCCAATCACAGCGCCCGCAAAACGGTAGTAAACAAGATGAAGAAAGCCAATCTCGAATGGTCGGCCATTGCCAAAGTCACTGGCCACAGAAATATCCAGTCTTTAAACGACTACGATGAAGCAGATGAGGACGAACAGCGAGATCTTTCGTGGGCTATTTCGAAAAGAAATAGACAAGGAGAACAAAATCCAGCCACTTCATCTATCACCAGTGCCATGATTCCACACATGAGCTCTCAAGCACATACTCTGATGAACTCCTTCTCCAAATGCCAAGTCACATTTAACCTCAATAACAAGACGTCTCCCGTCATTAAGCAACGTAAACGGCGATTCCATTTCCTCGACAGTGATTCCGACACCGATTAATTAATTGAACAGTTTAGTCCGTTTTTATCGGCTCAAAGAACTTTGTAAAACATCAGAACACGTTGTTTTGACTTAAATAATATTGATTATTTGGTTTGAGTGAATAAATTATTGTGCACGTGATGTACGCGCGTGACGCAACTTTGCATAATTTATTTATCGTAATTTTGTCATGTATATTATCAATAAGTAATAGCATGGTTTTGAGTGCAATTTTGGAAAAAACATACACTCGTGAGTTTTTCAAAGACCTCAAATAGCACTCGTCCTTCGGACTCGTGCAATTTTGATAGTCTTTGAAAAACTCACTCGTGCATGTTTTTTCCAAATTGCACGCAAAACCATGCTATTACCTATACAAAAATGGTTAACAAGTTTAATTTTTCTTTGATTTCAAGCTGCTTTTGCAACCCAGTTCACCAAATTCAGCTACATTTTCTCTCGGTTATACAGTAAAAGGGACTGGGGTTGACGTGCGTGGCGGCCCCACTGACCTGTATATAACTGGACCGCTTGCTCCTATTATCTTTGAGTTATGAAAAGTGTGGCCATTTGAACGTGGCGTCAAATGGCGAATTTGAGTCTTTCTGCTCATGGTAGACAACACTGACCGCGATTTTGACTGGATTACAGACGCAGGCTTTATAAAAGAAGAAAAAAATCCTTGACTCGCTGATATTTTCAAAGATAAACACAACAAATCTTTTTTGAAAGGTTAAAAAAGGTGCAGAAATAAATACACAAAGCAGTTATACTGTTAATTCCTGTCGGTTACTCGGTTTTGTTGCCGCATAAGTTATATTTATTAAATTGTTTTTGTTGCCGAAATGAAGAAGGCACAACTGAACTGACAAGTGAATACCAGGCCGGCAATTCAACGGCTTGTATTTTAATACTTTTCGTAGGCTTTCGGCACATTTTATTACTTTTCGAAAAGGATTTAATTATAAGCTTACTATTTTAAAACAAATTCAGTATTTCTCGTTGTAAAACATATACCAAATCTTGCGAAAAATTCTGTCCTTATGGTGAAATGTTCCAGTGAGTTTGAAATCTGAACCAGAAGGGCCAGTGAAGGCAAGCAAATACGAAGTAAACATAACTGTTAAGCTTATTAACTTAAACCCGAAACATCAATCATATACTGAAAAACGCGGTACGATGTAAAACATTTATTTTGTATTTCGACAGACTACATTGAAAGTTTTAACTGCACTTACTATAAACTGGTGTTCTCCAGGTGTCACTAGTTGCCAACAACGGAGCGTAAAAATATATTAAACTGAAAAAAATATGGCCAGTTTAGATCAATTCTCAAACAGAGAAAAAAATTTTTTTACCAAAAGAACAAGCATAAAACATGGCATAAAACGCCTACAGACCAGTGTCAAGCACTGGTCAGTGGTAGCTCCCATGAGCAGGACTCAAATTCGCCATTTGATGCCATATTCAAATGGCCACACTTTTTTGGCAAGAGCAAGCGGTTCAGTTATATACAGTTCAGTGGGCGGCCCCCATGTCAATCTCGTTCCCAGGCCCTTCTCACGCGGGCCGTGTCCGTCGCGGGAAAGGTCTTGGATAATTGCATCGTCTCTTGCCAAAATTTAGCTTCCGTCGCAACTGCATGAGCATGATGTTTGAGATTAGGAAGCGCTTCTTCAATGAAATATTTACATTTACTGCGGTTTTCAAGAGTATTCGATGTTGTCGGTATATTAGATTTATTTGTTATGGCCTCGAAAAACGTTGACTTATTTAATGCTGCATTGAAGTATGCACTGCGAGAAACAAATAGAGATGGATTCATTACGCATCGAAGAAAAGCAGTTCGAAGCCCTGAAGACGATTGTTGTCGAACGAGAAGACACCCTGTGTGTTGTTCCCACTGGTTATGGCAAATCGCTTATTTACCAGCGGATAAACTTGTCAAGAACATAAACAGCAAGTAATCGACGGCTTTTGTATGGTTCCAAGAGAGAAAGCAATGACTAGCAAACTTGTCGTAGCTGAAGTGACACGGCGGCTATACGGCATATAATTATCTTGTCATTTGTGGAACAAGATGACTAGTAATTTCAGAACTACGCATCGTTGAAATATATTGTATACGTATGTTGTTATATGTTGAATGACCTTTCATTTGATGTAGAGTTCAAGATTGTGCGTTTTATGAAACTTGTTAAAATGTCAAAAATGTGCGAACCACTGTTCCAAATAATATTTCATTTAGTAATATTATACAAATGTACAGGAAATCGACGCAATGAACCAATTTTTCCATTCAGTAAAAATATTTCCCGTTTAATTAGAAGCTTGAAATTTCCACCCCGAAAATAGAATTTTTCATTAGCTTCTGTATGATATATATCTCAATGTTGTGCGTTCAATATTTCAAAAGAAATCTAAAATCTTGTATTATCACTTGTGAGAGGCCAATTTCCTTCAAACAGTGGTTCGCACATTTTGGACATTTTAACAAGTTTAATAAAACACAGAATTGTGAACGATACAGCAAATGAAAGCTCATTCAACACGTAACAACATACGTACACCATATACTTCAACGATATGTAGTTCTGAAATTACTAGCCATCTTGTTCCACAACTAACAAGATACTGCACCGCGGGCAACACTCCACTTCAGTACTCACCGCTTTCCCTTTTGAAACCAGGCATAAGCCACCGAATACTTGCTGTTCAACTGCTGTTTGGTTCCAGATGTTTGGTTCTTGACAAGTTTCAGTCGCCAGATAAAATTTGAAACCCCTCAAGGCTTTCGAAAGAACAAGCAATACAGATTTTCCGTCAACTAGCCACTCTTAATTATTCAACCAATGAAATGTCGATTTGAAACGGATTATCCCAGAGCTTTCGGTCGACGGGCACGGCCCGCGTGAGAAGGGTCTGGGAACGAGATTGCCCCCATGTTGGCTTCAAAACGTGCAAGCGAGTTATCGTTCCAGTTTATTTAGAGTTCCATGTTTGCAGCCACTGGCGGCCATATTGGTACTCCAGGTCCAGTGTACCTTGCTGGCTTAAGAGTAGCAAGAGTTTGCCAGGAGAGTCGTAAAAGTCGTAAAACAATTCTCAAATGGCAGTTTACTGTTAGTACCGAGAAACAGAAGGGAAATACAAACAAATATATACCGTCCGAAATTGTCAACTACATATTTCAAGGCTTTGGAAAGACTTGTGCTTTAATACCAAAGGTATATAGATAGTTTTATAATAAAGTTATTGACTGATACGAGTTTTGTGATATTGGCAAGTTTCTCGATTAACGGGCGGAATAAGAAACTACAAAATAACACGTTTTACTGCTAAATAATACCAACAAATGCAGAAACTAAGCTTCCAGACATTTTACAGTGTTCTTTGTTTAATATGGCTTTTTTCGTCTCTTTTCGTGCTACGAAAACGTACAATTTTATAATTTGGTACTCCAAATTCGTCATCTCCGCTGACTTCATTTTTGGAGTTGGATCAGTGGAGCCACCTTAAAAAACGTATAATTTAGCCGCTGATTATTATGGACTATGGGCTGACATAGCACCAAGTATTTGTTTCGGAACAGAATTGCATTCGCATATGTAAACTGACAAATCACGTCGCGTTGCATACTCGCGTTTGACTTGGGCGTCGATATTCAGATTTTAGTTGTGTTAGTTGGTAGACTGTCTTATTTATCTAAGAATCATTTTTCTTTCTCCCTTACGTTATCCCCGAGCCGGGCGTAGGGCCGAAGGCCCGGAGCCCGGTGAGGGTGCTAATCTCCACATGCGTGGAGTCCACTTTACACGCGTGTTCAAATGCGAATCAGTTTGAGCGATCTGAATATTTGTATATATATATATATATATATATATATATATATATATATATATATATATATATATATATATATGTGTGTGTGTGTGTGGACGGACCACGCGCGGTGAAGACTGTAGGGCACTGGAAACGATATAGTTCTTGACAAAAAAGATTTGAAGTAATATATTCTTGACAAAAAGACTTGAGAAAGGAGTTTTGCGGATACGTACATTCATTTCAAAAGAACAGAAACAAATCAACGTCTTGACTAAAGGAAACCCGTCAAACCGAACCTCGAAAGAGGGAAAAAGATATAGAAAACCAACGATGATAAAGGCCGAAAAGTTCAAGCTACGGTAAAAATATAGAGCAGTCGCTCTCAGTAATCACGAACACTTAGTAGCAAAACTGTTCGAGTTTCCCTGTTTACGTCTATGACTGTTAATTTTGTTTTATATTATGATATTTTGTGTGTCCTTGAAGTCCGTTGTAAACGTATCATATCCATAATTGCATGTTTTTTTCTTGCCGATGCCCGTTGTATTTTTTACCTGTGGCTGCCGTCTTATCTTCTTTTAAATAGTTTTCTTTTTGTAAAACTACTTAATATGACTTAGCGGTTGTTTATAATTTAGCATAAAAAATGGAAAGGAATTTTTTTAAAACGTACAAATGCTGTTGAAATATTTATTAAGGCCCATTAACATGTATGTGAAAAAATTTTCAGCAATTCAGATTTCGAAATGAAAAACTGTTTTTGTTATATTTGTTTAAATAAATTTAAAATATCATAAATGAATACCAGCCAGGCAGTTGGAGTAGTTTTCAAAATGCAAATATTTTTAGATACCAAGCAATGGTCTTCGTAAACATGGAAAGAAAGAACTGTAACATATAACCCTAATGTTTTGATAAAATTCTGACGCCTGCTTCAGTAGCGTGGTGGTTAACGTCGTCGGCTTGCACGCGAACGAGATCGAGTTCGAAACCTGGGAGGCGACATGTAATTTTTTTCATTCAATATATTTTACGAAATATCATCCTTAAATTTTTCTTTGTTTTTTTGTAGCATTTTTCTTTTAAAAAATAGAGATTTTGTTTTTTATTTCAAATATTCTACCAGAATTAAAACTATATTTTCATTCCGACAGGAGTAGCTATTTCCAGGCCTCCAACAAGAAAAGAGCGCAAGGGGGGTTGCTGTACAAGCGGGCGAGGGGTTATTGCATTTATGTATTTCTAGTTAAAACAACTATCTTTCCTCGCAGAGGAAATTTGTCTATATCTGATTTTAGCGTCTCCCGCCGATAACGAGTTTTCATCCTGTGTGCTTGGTTTATGTCATTTAATTTCCACCAAATTTAATTAATATCACTCCTGAATATTTGGATATTATAATTAGGTCTTTCAGTATGCGCTTTAATTGTAATTTAGATGTATACGGTTATCTGTCGATACACAGTGTGAAACTACACGTTTGACTTTCAGCTGCTGCAATGTTTAATTAAAATTATAAATAACATATAGCACATGTATAAACCAACTAGTACATGAGCTATAGTGAAAGAGTCAAGTTTTAAATACAAATTAATGGCAGAAAATTCTGAGGTTTCAGTAGTTTGTCCGATTATAGTTGGCTTATACTAAAATAATTAGACAACTCGTCCTCTTTGTGTACGAAAGATAGTCAATTCAGCTGCGCCTCGTGGCAGAGGTCTCTACAAGTGAGAGACCTCTGCAAACATCCGACACTTTTCCTGTCGCGCATGCCCGAAGTTACCTTGGCAACGAAGTTCAGAAACACGAGTGTCTCACCAGCTCTGTGAGGCGTCTTGTAACTTCCCAAGCACTGTAAAGAACTTTTTACTGACTCTGTGACAGAGTCTTCTTATTTCTTTGCGGACACAATGTTTAGAATAGTAAATAAAGAGATGAAAACAAGGTTACAGAAGCTCAACTGGCTCAGGAACGCTAATTTTTACACTCTAGCGCCACCGAGCGCCACCGAGCGCCACCACGTAAACAACTCGTTGGTCATTGCGTAAGCACGCTCAGTAGCCAATCAGAATGTGTGTTGCACCAAACCTGTTTTTAAAACTGGTTTGACACGTCCAAGATCATGGACGGCGGCTACATCAAACAAAGTGTCGGATGTTTGCAGAGGTCTATTCCTGTAGAGAGACCTGTCTAATAGTTAAATAGACTGGTTTCATAAAAGCCATCACTTTAAATGTTCGTTTATTGTAGCAAAGATTTTTTTGAATTGCAGACACACAAACGAGGCGAGAAAGACTTTTTTATAGTGCACTTGAACGGGAGAAAATAAGTTGCGACTTGATTAAGGCACGTCTTATCTTAGATCACGTTTACACGATGCCGGTACAATTTGAAAACGGAACAAAATCATGCCGTTTAGGCCTTGCGTTTACACGATACCGGCACAAAAATAACATGAAATGTTATATGCTGTATTTGCATACCGGCATGATTTTGTTCCGTTTTCGAATTGTACCGGCATCGTGTAAACGGGGTCTAAGTCGCAAACACATAAACTGTCAATTTCTAAAATGGTCACGACTTATTTTAGACTATAGCTTTCAATCCCTGTTCTTATTTTAGTCGCGACTTATTTTGATCACGAACAAGTTGACCATTTGTACAAGTGTGTTCGCGACTTAAATTAGGCTATGTGCATACGGTAACGTTTCCGAGCGTTTTCGTATTGTTTCAAGTAATGAGCTGATTGTTCTCGATTCCCTTGAGAACAGTAAACAATACGAAAACGCTTGGAAACGTTATCGTGTGCACATAGTCTAAGACGCATTGTAATGAAGTCGCGACTTGTGTTTCCCCCCGTTAAAATGGCTGTATTATGATGCATATAAAATAATATTTAAATTAGTCGCTATGATTAAAGTGCACATTCTAAAAACTGGCGTGTAGTTACTACATACCTTTTTTGTCTCCATAATTACACAAGGTTTCTGCATGGTATGTAGGAAGTGTTAAGTCGCATGAATGTCGAGGCAGCCGAGCAATAGTCCAAGTTAGAATTTCACAGAATTGTACAGTATAGCCTTGGCTCCGTTATTATGCATTCTTTTTATGCATAGTAGCTCTGAAAGCAATTCGTTTTTATAGTTAATAATATACATGAACAAATTTCTCAATTTTGATTGCCCGAAAGCAGTACAGTTTTAAGGAAATACAGTGCAGAAACAAGGAAATACATTCAGTGCAAGTTTAGAGCCATGCAATGAGCCAATCAGAAGCAATAAAAACTGAAAAATGCGCTGCCAAATGTTTGCGCATGCGTGAATTCGCTAGAGTAAACATTGCAAGAGAAGTGGGAACTAGCCGTGGCGACAACAACCAGACAGTGAAGATTTAAGTAAGACTCGACTTTTCATTTGTGTTTTAAGAAAAGGGTGAAGAAAATTACGAAGGGGTAATTTCAGAATATGTTACAATATTGAAGTACAGTGTATGCTTATGATTTTAACTTTTGTGCCGGACTCTCGGACCAGTCCAAATAGTTCAGTGCTTTCCACAATTTTTTGAAGCGCGAGCTCGGACGTCGCGCATGCGTAAAACGTTTGGCAGCGGTGTAACGACACCGCTACAGTGGATTTTGAAGGACGGCATTTTTCAACTTCGTACCCAGGCTCTTCCAGCGCAAAATTAACAAATATGGCGGCCATGATTTGGCTTAGTGGAGAACAAGTCGTTCAAATTTGAAGCTATAAATTATTCTTTAACATTGCCAAAGACTTAAATAGGCTCGATTTCCAGTCATATCTCGGGGAGGGTCGAGTGTGATATATAGTAATGTAAAAGTAATGCTGAGGAAAGTGTATGCAAAAGTGGCGGCCTTACGAGGAATAAGACGGATGATCCCTATTGAAGTCGCAACTAAATTGTAAAAAGCCTACATTCTACCACACTTGGAGTATTGCTGTCCTCTTCTTATTGGTATTGGAAAAGGCTTGAATAAGAAACTGGAGTCAGCGAACCATTACACACTCAAAACTCTTTTTAATATGGGCAGTACTTCAGATTACGATACTGTTTTGAAGATGGCGTCAGTGCAATCCTTAGAACAAAGACGGTTTGAACAGTCACTAATTATGTTTTTTAAATGCTCACGCCTTCACGGGCCTCAATATATTTCAAATTTTTTCAAAGTACGGACTTCGCGTTATAACCTTAGAAATACTGGACTTAATGTTGAGCAGGCTAGTTATAATACTTTATATTTACACAATTCATATTCATATATCATTTCGCATATTTGGAATGAGCTGCCGAATGATATTAAAAACTCCGATTTGTTATCTGAGTTTCGAATTTTAATCTCTAAGATTGATTTTACTGACAAACTTAATCTCGGTTGTCGATGTGCGAGGATTCACTCGGCTATCGCCTTGTGTCTATATGTACTATTTACATGCAGAATGGGTGGCCGTTCTGTATTGGGGTATACCGAGGCGAAGCTGGGTGCCTCATGTATCCCGATACAGAACGGGCACGAAATGGCATCTAAAACGATCCGATTTTGCAAGTTCATTGGCGTAGTAATTTTGTCCCCGAGCCGGGCGGAGGGCCGAAGGCCCGGAGCCCGGTGAGGGTGCTAATCTCGACACGCGTGGAGTCCATTTTACACGCGTGTAGAAAAAGCGAGGGAGACGAAAACTGGGAAATAGTTTATATATATATATATATATATATATATATATATATATATATATATATATATATATATATAAAATACGTATTTAAAATGTTTGTTTCATTCCATTCAGATCTGATAGAATAAGCCACACAGTTTTAGATGTGCCGACCGACTAACTGACTCACGCCGTTTTCCCCGAACGGGTACGCAAGTGCGCTCAAATTCTTAGCTCTATCTCAGAACGAGCGATAATATAAAGGTATTTAGTGTTTATTTCACAATACTTACACGGGAGATTTCAGGTTATCACCACAGGTCGAAGAGGTACCGCCTCGAACATGAATAGACTTCCATTCCCCAGCTATCACAAAAGTGACTCTAGCCCTTAGGACACTGGAAGGCGGGTTAAAAGTTGGAAGTCTAAAACATGAAAGATTTTATTATACAACAAGTAATACAATGTCAACAATATAGTTAAATTAAGAATCCATAACATAGTCAAAAGTTGGGTTCAAATACTTGAAGTGTTGCCATATAAGGAATGATGTTAGATTGTGTGATGAGTCATCTGGTTTTTGGCCGAAATAACAGCTGGTAAGCTTAATTTATTAACGTGTTTATTCACGCGCGTACGAAGAGCGCTCAAACAACAAGTGTGGGCGATTTATAAAATACGTATTTAAAATGTTTGTTTCATTCCATTCAGATCTGATAGAATAAGCCACACAGTTTTAGATGTGCCGACCGACTAACTGACTCACGCCGTTTTCCCCGAACGGGTACGCAAGTGCGCTCAATATATATATATATATATATATATATATATATATATATATATATATATATATATATATATATATATATATATACAAAATGAAAACTCGAGTTACTTCATTGAAGATTTATTCACGACAAATTTGTTTCGTATCACACTCATCAGGTGATGGCAAGTGCCATACGAAACAAATTTGTCGTGAATAAATCTTCAATGAAGTAACTCGAGTTTTCATTTTGTATTACATAGCTCTGCTTACGCATTGAGCACTCTATCCATATGATTTTGAAACTGCTAGTTTCTATAACCGCACTTATATATATATATATATATATATATATATATATATATATATATATATATATATATTTATATATATGTTTGGTACGGTGTCACGCGGTAAGAATTGACTAGCGACGAAGAAAACTAAACTCTCAAGCAAATAGTATTTTGCTTTTGTTTATTTAAACGAAACGAAATGGAGCACGAAGAAAAGAAGGATACAAACAACTCGTTTAATATATCTTGAAGAGAAACCAGAGAACTTTGAAGAAACCAAACGCCGTATGGTAAACAAAAACTCGATCTGAATTGCACTGTTTCAGTCTGTTTGTAGTAACTCCGTGGTCAAAATACGGTAGGATTCTTGTTGTTTTCATGTTTTCGCTTATTAACCTAAACAATATACAGCTTCGCGTTTTCATGCTTTCCCTTTGCTCGTCCAAACCATAAATCAGCTTAATTAAAGCTAACTTAAAACTAAAACACTACCTTTATATAAAGCTTAAATGTATTATTACATGTAAATACTCATGGGCTTCGGGGTTTTTTTTGGCTGTATTTCCAAATTTTCGACTGAAACGTTGTCTGTTTAATATTTCTTTCTAGAACCTGATTCTAGCGAATTGTTTTTATCTCGGACTCTATTTTAAATGTAATTTTTGAGCTGTTGACTTTTAATTCTGCCTTTGCAAAACATGCATGTATATGTATAGGGAAGCCATTTAAAGCTTGTTAAAATAATCCCTTTTGAGACCTCCTAAAAACATATTTTGTACAACCAGACTTTAACAATGAAATCTAAGTTTTGCTTTGATATGTAGAATTATCTTGAGGATTATCTTGAGGATTATCATTTGTTTATATACAGTATCTGTTTGTTTTTATATTGGCTGTACACAGTGCTTATTTTAATTAGGGTGGGTGGGTGGGTGTATGGGGGGTGTTTCAAAAAAGCATTTAATAAAAGCCGGCGAGGGGTTGTTGCATTCATGTATTTCTAGTAGTGATCTGATAAAACACTGCTGTTCATATTTTAAATAAAATTATATATTATATATATATATATATATATATATATATGTATATAAATAAACGTGGGGAAGAAATTCCTAAGTCTCGTTGACAGGCATTTTCCTAAATTGCACCCACTTCACAAAATCTTTAACCGCAACAACGTCAAGGTGAGTTCAGCTGCATGCATGGGAAACATGAAGAACATCATCAACAAACACAATTCCCGCATTTAATTTTTTCACAGAAACAAACGACCACTAACAATGACAAGAAATGCAACTGCAGAGAAAAAAAACGAATACCCGCTATCAGAACGCTGTTTAGCCACGAACTTAATTTACAAAGCTGAAGTTACAACCACCGACTACAACCAAACAAAACTATAAATCGGCATGACAGCTAACGAATTTAAGCAACGGTACAGAAACCATCAGAAATCCTTTCGCAATGAAATGTATAAAAATAGGCACGCTTTGGGGTGCATGTGTCTACTGTGTAGCAGCTGCTAGCATATTAAACAAAGAAACAAAGAAGAAAGCATTAAAGTTCTCAAAAGTGAAAAAAAAATAATATATGAACGCGAAGAGCAACGGCAGAGCTTCGTTGTATTGAAACCTAATGAATGTATATAAGTAAGTACATTTACATTTTTGAATATATATATATATATATATATATATATATATATATATATATATATATATATATATACTACTGCAGATTGAATATATTGCTCCCACATTTCGGTGTGGTTGAGCACTCTATGGATATAAATAGGTAACAAATAGCATTACGCATAGCCCACCACTCTAGCAGTGGTTTGAGCACTCTGTTCCTATGATAACATATCCATGTTCGTTCCGAGCTGCACTGATGAGCTGTGGTACAGCGAAACGTACGTCTGCAGATTGAATATATATGCTCCCACATTTCGGTGTGGTTGAGCACTCTATGGATATAAATAGGTAACAAATAGCATTACGCATAGCCCACCACTCTAGCAGTGGTTTGAGCACTCTGTTCCTATGATAACATATCCATGTTCGTTCCGAGCTGCACTGATGAGCTGTGGTACAGCGAAACGTACGTCTGCAGATTGAATATATATGCTCCCACATTTCGGTGTGGTTGAGCACTCTATGGATATAAATAGGTAACAAATAGCATTACGCATAGCCCACCACTCTAGCAGTGGTTTGAGCACTCTGTTCCTATGATAACATATCCATGTTCGTTCCGAGCTGTACTGATGAGCTGTGGTACAGCGAAACGTACGTCTGCAGATTGAATATATATGCTCCCACATTTCGGTGTGGTTGAGCACTCTATGGATATAAATAGGTAACAAATAACATTACGCATAGCCCACCACTCTAGCAGTGGTTTGAGCACTCTGTTCCTATGATAACATATCCATGTTCGTTCCGAGCTGCACTGATGAGCTGTGGTACAGCGAAACGTACGTCTGCAGATTGAATATATATATATATATATATATATATATATATATATATATGCACCTTGGAACAATCATTCAGATTGTTCCAAGCTACACTGATGAGCTGTAGTACAGCGAAACACGTGTCTGTAGATTGAACTATGTACGCTCCTCCACTTCGGTGTTGTTGAGCACTCTGTGAAGTTGCCGTGGGTACCTATTAGCGATGATGCAACGCTCACTACCCTTGTGGAAGTTTGAGCACTCTGGGCCCATGCGCACTTCACGCTATCTGAATGTACTTCACCGATGCTGTCCCACATGCGGTTGTCACCGACGATCGCATGTGTATAAGTATTCATGAAATTCATTCAGATTGTTCCAAGCTACGCTGATGAGCTGTAGTACAGCGAAACACGTGTCTGTAGATTGAACTATATATATATATATATATATATATATATATATATATATATACCAAAGAGAGTGTGTAACAGGAGTGACACAGTATTGGCATTAGTTATGAGACCGCTCAATACCATAATAGGTAGAGCGATGTATAAATAAATAAGTTTTAATGCGGTTGCTACTCCGAGTTTCACGCGTATTGCGACCTTCAGGCAATGAAACGCAACGAATTATTCGCGAGGTGCCGCCATGTAACCAAACACCAACTTACGTAATCTAGTGACATCACGAACACGACCTAATGAATAATATAGCCTAATCTGTCAGTTGCCTGAAGATCGCAATACGCGTGAAACTCGGAGTAGCAACCGCATTAAAACTTATTTATATTTATATATATATATATATATATATATATATATATATATATATATATATATATATATATATATATATATATATATATATATATATATATATATATATATATATATATATATATATATATATATAATGAAATTATTGTAAAATTTAAGAAACCCCTGCAGAATAGAGCAATCTATCAGTTTTGAAATGGTGTAGTATTAAAGTATTAACTTAGACTTTATGTTATATCAGTCATATCACAAAATATGATATTCCTTAAATCGCGTGGCGCCGCTTGCAATATGACTTTAATAAAGTCAAAGTTCATGTCAATCAGATTGCTTAGCGCAAACAATTACGACAGAGAGGGGAAGTGATAATCATCTACCGACAATAGACAATAAGGTTTAACTATATATATAATAAACAGAGATGCGTATATGGAACTCAAACATGGATGGTTTTAAACGTGAATTTAGAATTTAAATTCTTAGAATATGTGATATAACTAGGTGAATGATCACATTAAACAAAGATTAATATCATGCAGGCACATGAAAAGAATTCTATGTTTGAAAACCGTTTATAATAATTGTATGTATAGGTCTAAAGCGGCTGATGCATGCAGATGTTTTTAAGGACAATGAGTGGATAGCATTTTCATGCAATTTAATTTATTATCAGCAAATATAGCTTGGCGTCACACTAACAAAGCTGCATGATGTATTTATAACGCGGACGCAGGATTAATCAACCCACTATAGTCCTGCTTATAAGGGACGAAAAGCTAAAAGCGTGGTGGAAGCGTATTGCATAGCTTTGTAAGTACAGTTTTGCCTATAGTTCTATGCTTAAATTTAATTTAAAGATCTATACTGTTAATTCCATATGCTTATATCCTTCTTTTTAAGGGGATAATTTTTTCTATGTCGCGTAACATATACGCGCAAAATTGATATCTAGTGATAGCGTATCTACATTAATTCGTAATTATGGAAAAAATACACATCTTTCGATATATTTCTCAACCTCCAAATGCATTTAAAAGGTATGTTAAGTGTGCACGCTAGAGAAAAATGGCGGATTCAACATTTTTGTATCAATAATCATGGAAAATTCGTATACCTTTCAATTTGTTTCTCAATCCCCAAATGCAGTTAAAAAGTATATGTTGACTGAAGAAATTCGACAATACATGCAGCAAAGGAAGAGGTTAATTTCAGTCGGGAACCAAAAGGAAAATTGTTTTGAGTGCTTTGCACTAAAGATACGTCACATAGAAAAAAAAGGATATCTTCTTAAAGTGTCTATGAAGTGAAAAATTCGTTGGCATTTTTGTTGTTTTATTGTACAGAGGAGCATGACAGGAGCACTCACTGAAAATTTCAAGAGAATCTGATGTGTAGTTAAGTTTTCGCGCTATCAACTCTCAAAATTTGCTGTGGATAGTTTGTTTATGGGAAATTTGGGCTTCTTGCTCCTCTGTACAATAAAACAACAAAAATGCCAACGAATTTTTCATTTCATAGACACTTTAATAAATAGCTTGTGTTTTTCTTCACCATGCACTAAAAAAATTAAACTTATTCAGACACATCGATGTCTCTATGCTTGCTGAGACATCCTATATACTTACTTGAATACTATTTACATCTCTTGAAAATAAAGCTTGCGAACAAGTAGTTAGCTGGGACTCAACTATATATAGAGGATGATATAGAGGATGATTGCAGGGAAAGATTTCCTCTTAGACCCGGCCCTTTTACACGGTCCGGACGAATTCAGAACCAGTATCGAATTAAGCCGGTTTTACACTAGGCGATTTTTTTCTCGCGAAGCGACTTTCTTTTGTTCGAATTCAATAGATTTCTGATTAGTTCCAGCTCCGAGCTCATGAGACAAAAGAAAAAGTCGCCTCGCGCGAAAAAAGTCGCCTAGTGGAAAGCCGGCTCTAGTACGGCTTCGCCTGTGTACACGGCGAATTAGGACGAATTCGAGACCGGTCATCGGATTCGTCCGCTACCGTGTAAACGTAGCCTTAGACTGAAACTTTAGTTCGGTAGGCTGCGGGCGGTAAAATGACCTAAGCGCTTGTCGGAGCTAGTACTTTCAGTCCGTGTTGATTTGATCATCGAGGAGTGAACGCGGATGTAAAACCTGCACAGCGAAATTTAAAGATATTTCTGCCTGGGTATACCTTAGACCCTGTTTACATGAAGCGGATTGAGTGTTCAAGTCAAATCTCGCATGTTGTTTCTCCTTGTTGTGTTTACATGAAGAAGATTGGAAGTTTTCGGTCTGGACGATACGAATGGCTGAAGTCAATCCAAGCAGTGGAGTGGATTGACTTGAGATTCAAGCAGGATCCACTCTGATTCATCTAAACACGGTTTGATTTGAAAATGACTGGACTTATACGCATGAGTAAAGTCAGTGCATGTTGTAAACATGGCGGACATTTAGGAAAGCCCTGAAAATAGTGTTGAAAAATCGCTTACAATTAAAAAGCCAAAACAGATCGGATTCTCCATGTAAAAATTTGTCCGGATTGACTTCACTCGCTTTTTCGATTCGATTGTACCATCAATTAATTAAATCGGTGCAGGTGCCCAAATGTTAACATCATTTTTATTGGAAAAATATCGATGTATTTTTGGTCTGCTACATGTCATAGTTCTACTTAACAATAGCACAACGAGCCGGAGTTGTTTATATCAGTTGATAGTCGACTTAATCTCTCCCGTTAAAATGCCTTATAAAAGTCTTTCTCGCCTCGTTTGTGTCTCTTTAGGTAATTCAAAAAGAAACAACCTTTGCTTCATAACAAAGTCAGAAAGGCTTATTAATTCGATACACATTAAAAACTATTTAAAGTGGTCGCTTATATAAAAGTAGACAAGTTCTGATCTGTAGAGTTGTCTGTGAATGGATAGTCGACTGTCGAGGAGTCGCACTTCGTTCGTTCGTTCGTTCGTTCGTTCGTTCGTTCGTTCGTTCGTTCGTTCGTTCGTTCGTTCGTTCGTTCGTTCGTTCGTTCGTTCGTTCGTTCGTTCGTTCGTTCGTTCGTTCGTTCGTTCGTTCGTTCGTTCGTTCGTTCGTTCGTTCGTTCGTTCGTTCGTTCGTTCGTTCGTTCGTTCGTTCGTTCGTTCGTTCGTTCGTTCGTTCGTTCGTTCGTTCGTTCGTTCGTTCGTTCGTTCGTTCGTTCGTTCGTTCGTTCGTTCGTTCGTTCGTTCGTTCGTTCGTTCGTTCGTTCGTTCGTTCGTTCGTTCGTTCGTTCGTTCGTTCGTTCGTTCGTTCGTTCGTTCGTTCGTTCGTTCGTTCGTTCGTTCGTTCGTTCGTTCGTTCGTTCGTTCGTTCGTTCGTTCGTTCGTTCGTTCGTTCGTTCGTTCGTGCCCCTTTCCGACCTACGCAAGTTTCGGGGGAAAGTGGGCTCTGCCAACAAACTCGATCTTCGCCCCAAATTTGGGGCGAGTCAGTCAGGTTTCAAACTGGTCAAACAAGTTCTAGTTTACGAACACGCGTAAACAGAAAAATAGGAAGTGACGCGTTAGAGCCTGGGCCCAAAATAGTATCTTGGCAACCGTTCACGTATGCTCAAAAAGAAATATCGCGTTTGTTGGCAGAGCCCACTTCCCCCCGAAACTTGCGTAGGTGGGAAAGGGGCCTCGCAGGGTAAGCGATAATGTGATAATACGAGTCGTTTTTTAAAATTAAATCAATAATTAAGTTTTGGCTAAAAATAACGCGTCTTGCCGGCATAGAGCGGCTCTTTATAAAGCCGATGGCAGTGGCGGTGATACACTAGTACGACGTGATTTCCAATACTTGTATGTTGCAGTGTTCGCGACTGTAGGTTTTTGACACAAAAGCTTCCTGCTGTCTATCTATATCATCAGAGTTTTGGAGACTTTTTCTGTCGCAGATTTCTGTCTGTGAGAAGAAAGCGGTTATATCGGAGTGGATGACGATCGCAATGCTGATATTTTCAGTGCCAGATCCCAACCACGATGATCAAAGTGAATTGCGATTGCGATCGAGAATTGGCCGCAATCCCAATTGTGAATAAAGTAATATTCAGTATATATAGTACATGGGACACAACCCTCGACAATTATTTCGACCTTCTCGTGGTCTCTTCAGGAGGGATTTGGGTTTGGCAGTCGATGTAATTATGTTGGAAAATAAACAATAAACAGCATAGAACGAGGCTAATAAATATAAATAAAAGTGTGTGCTTACCGAAGTTGTTGTTATTTCTTGACAACCAATGCGCCGTGCCTTCATTTTGCAAGAGCATTCCTCAAGTCTTGTTCTCTTGTTGGTAGTCATATCAGTTAGTGATCAGGTCAGATGTAATGAGATCGGTTGGTTGTAAGTGATAGTTTATAAATGTTCGTTATTACGTCATTGGTTTTCCATAGTGGATGATGTATGGTGTCGTTAGGGGTTAGTTGGGGTGACCCAGGATGTAGATAGAATTTGTGGGGATGGGTGTAGGATAGAACAATTTGAGTCAACTTTGTCTCAGTTGATGTACTCTATTCTGTGTTGTAGTTATTGAGTATTGTTTGTTGCATTGCATTTTATGATTTTACACTATTAAAAACTTATATTTTTCAACTTCAGAACTTCTGGTCAGAGCCTCAAAGGGCCCAGGGCACTGGGGCAGCAGGCCCTTTTCTTCCTTCAGTGGTGGAGCAGTGAAAAGGGCCCACTGGGGCAAATGCCCCACCAGTATATGGTATTAAAAAATGCCCTGCTCAGCTGGACAGCTAAGGTTGCAAATTTGTAGTCATATGTGCTCCTAAATGGTAGCGTTTGCCTACGAGATGTAATTGAAGTGGTATGAAAAGTTGAGCTTGACAAACGTCCACCAAACGTCTGTTGTAAACAATTAAGCGGCAATTAATTGCACGACAAGACCGCAGTTATAACGTTTGCCTCATGCCCCATGTTGTTTTTTCGATTTAACTTTGGCTTGCCATCAGGTTTAGCTCACTTTAAGGCTGAATCACCGAATCATGCTATGTATAAAATGGTTCGATTTTGTGAAAAAAATATGGAACTTATCGCAGCTCGAACTCGCTTTGAAAATTAAGAATCCTACTTTGTTGGCATTATCCATAGACTTTGTTGTTTGACAGTTAATAAGCTGTTTGCCCATAGGCGACATTCGGTTTTAAACAGCAAAACATTCACCTCACTCGTTTGTATCTGACCAGCGCCTTCGTTTTTCAGTGTACTGAGGAGATCCTGGGAACTAGGTTGTGGGCAGTAAAGCCAGCCTCGTTCCCAGGACCTTTTTGAAATTGGTGGGGCGGGAAAAGTCCCTGGCATCGGCTGGTGGACTCTTCATTTTCGTTGGTTGATTTATTTTCTTAAACAATTCTCGTGAAACATATTTATGCATAGCTTTGTGCTAGTTGTGATCAAATAGCTTCAATGCGATCGACCGCCATTACAATAAACTTCCCCCACGGGACTGTCATTACTCAGCATACTAAACTAAATTGCGAATTTATGCACCCTGGATTTCTGGGTGCTGCCGAACCAATTTTCAAAATGTTTATAAAGATTAATTGACATGACTAATCCCACCCAAATAATTAATTTTTCTTCAACTAATAACTATTTTTTTTAATTCATAGCTTCAAACTTCTTAAAGGGCAGAAAAATGTTAAAATCAGTGATGATAAAGATGGGGTACATTCTCGTCATGTTGGGTTCGTCTTGCTTTTCTATACCAGCTACACGATCTCCAAGTAGTCCTGGTAAGTTAATCCCCGAGCCCGGGCGTAGGGCCGAAGGCCCGGAGCCCGGTGAGGGTGCTAATCTCGACACGCGTGGACAAGCGTGATATCTGTACAGATTTCTGTGATCTGAATATTTATTTTTATGCATGATATGTTCACTTGCGCGGTAAGGATTGTGGGGCACCGAGAAGAATAAAATCTATTTCTGAGAAGAAAAAACAACTTCAACAACATAACTTTGTTCTTGACAAAAATACTTCAGGGTAGGCTTTTTTTGGATCCGTATATCCTGTTCAAAAGGACAGAAACAAATCAACATTTAGGTAGTAGAAGAAAACCCGTCACACCGAAACTCGAAAGGAGGAAAGGGCACTAGCGAAATATCCAACGAAGAAAAAGGCCGAAATGGTTAAGCTTAATACGGTATTAAATTAATCACGAACATTTAGTAGCAATGCCGTTCGAGTTTCTGTTTTTAATGTATCCTGTCACTGTTACAGGATATATTATATTTGTTAAACATATAAATGCTGCATGTTTAAATATTACAGATGTAAAGACTGCATGAAAACAGTTTTTCCAGGTGAAAACAGTTTTAACACAGTTTTTAACAGTTTTGAGACGAAACTTGTTTTTGCTATTTTATAAATGAGTTTGAAATGCCAATGACCAATACCTTTGAAAAATGCAAATATTTTTAGATGCTCTGGAAATATTCTTTGTAAACATGGAAAGGAAATATAACCCTGATATTTTGCTTATATTTTGACGTTTGCTTCAGTAGCCCGGTCGAGTTCAAACCGTGGTGGCAACCTGCGTTTTTCTTCATCTCAATTTTTTTTCTGAATATTGCTTTGAAAATTTTCTTTGTTATTCATTACCGTTTCCTTTTAAAATTAGAGTTAAACATCTTTTTATTTCAAATACTATACTTTAATTAAAGGTTTAAAACTATATTTTGAATTGTTCCAACAGCTATTTCCAGGCTCCCAATGGAAAATAGCGCGAAGGTGTTTTCCTATAAATCAAAGGTTATGCAAAGGATATTCCCAAAATTCGCGTAAAGAGGGCGAGGGGTTGTTGTGTTAACATATTTCTAGTTATGTAATGCCTTTGTCGATGATATTGAAGCTCGGTTACAAAACAACGCAAACGCCCTATATATTATAAACCTTGGGCTAGCTGGTACAACTTGTTAGTTGGTACTTTTTAGCTGTTTTCGTACGGGGAGGGGCAATAATTATATAGGAAAGAAAAACAGTCGATAAAATGTTCCACAATGTGTAGTATTTTACAATACAATACAATACAATACAATACAATACAATACAATACAATACAGTGCAGTGCAGTGCAGTGCAGTGCAGTGCAGTGCAGTGCAGTGCAGTGCAGTGCAGTGCAGTGCAGTGCAGTGCAGTGCAGTGCAGTGCAGTGCAGTGCAGTGCAGTGCAGTGCAGTGCAGTGCAGTGCAGTGCAGTGCAGTGCAGTGCAGTGCAGTGCAGTGCAGTGCAGTGCAGTGCAGTGCAGTGCAGTGCAGTGCAGTGCAGTGCAGTGCAGTGCAGTGCAGTGCAGTGCAGTGCAGTGCAGTGCAGTGCAGTGCAGTGCAGTGCAGTGCAGTGCAGTGCAGTGCAGTGCAGTGCAGTGCAGTGCAGTGCAGTGCAGTGCAGTGCAGTGCAGTGCAGTGCAGTGCAGTGCAGTGCAGTGCAGTGCAGTGCAGTGCAGTGCAGTGCAGTGCAGTGCAATGCAATGCAATGTAATGCAATGCAATGCAAGGCAATGCAACAAAAACTATCAACAGAGCAAACACTATCAACAAAAACTATCAACAGAGCAAACTTCGCCATCAGAAAACGAGTCTATTCCGCAACGGCAAGTACCAAGTTGTACATCAAAGGAAGGGAAAAAGAGTAAAAACCAAGAAAGAGTGAATTCAACGAATACCCTAAATGGCCAACACGTAAGCGCCAAGAAAACTAGTCCACGGAAGAAGCCAGTTACAGTAATAGCTGGTGATTCCATTGTACAACATGTTCATGGATGGGAACTATCAAACAAGGATAAAGTTGTGGTGAAATGTTTCTCTGGCGCAACATCTGAAGACATGGAAGATTTCTTGAAACCGATTCTGCGAAAGGAACCTGAAAATCTTATTCTACATGTCGGTACGAATGATTTGAAATCTATGGAACCTGCCCAATTGACTGAATCAATTCGCTCTCTGGCTCAGCAAGTAGAAGATAATTCGCCAGGCACTAGTCTAGCCATTTCAGCCGTCCTCCCAAGAAAGGACATTCAGCTAAGTGTAATATCTCATATAAATAGTTCACTTAAATCAGTTTGCCATGAATTCCAGTGTAATTTCATTGAGCACAGTAATATTATAAGGGAACAACATTTAAACAGGGGTGGACTTCATCTTAATAAGTCTGGCAATATTATTTTAGCTAATAATTTTAAATCTTTTATAAATAAGGAATAGGAAATTACTCTGCCGTGCGAAACTACTAAAGACCGTAGTTTGACTTTTTCTGGTGATGAAAATGTTTCTTTTCTTCCTGCTAAACGCGGTTTTAGATTAGCTAGCTTAAATATTACTAGTTTAACTAAGCATGTCGACGAGTTGAGAATTCTGCTTGCCAGTAATTCTTTAGATATCCTTGCTATTAATGAATCTAAGCTTGACGATTCGATAAACGATAAAGACGTCCATATCTCTGGATATGAGATAGTTCGTCGAGATAGAAATAGGAATGGCGGAGGTGTTTGTTTTTATGTCAAAACTTCAATAAACTTTCGCGTACGTATTGATTTGAATATGCATAATCTAGAAAACTTATGTCTTGAAATTCGAAAACCGCGATCTAAACCGTTCGTTGTCGTTACTTGGTATAGGCCACCTGGTTCCTCTGTTGATTTGTTTTCAGCGTTTGAAGACCTCCTTGGACGTTTAGATGCTGAGAATATTGAATTTCATTTGATGGGAGACTTTAACTGTGATGTGGCCTCTTCCAGTTATGACAATAATACTTGCTTACTGTCTGAAATAGTTGATATCTATGGGCTTCAACAGCTTATAAAAGAACCCACTCGTGTTACAGAAACTACATCTACATTAATTGATTTAATTTACACCAACTGTCCTGATAAGGTAGTCTGTTCTGGATTTTCTCATATCGGTATAAGCGATCACAGCCTTTCGAAAATTATCCATAGACACTATATTTAAAGGACATGGTATTATTGAATATAGGGATTTTAAAAAGTTTAATAGAGAACATTTTCGCCGTGATATTGCATGCCAAGACTGGAATTGTATACATTCAGTGCATGATCCAAACGACTTATGGGTTGACTGGAAAACGAAATTTTTGGCAATAGCTAATAAACATGCTCCAATTAAAACTAAACGCATTCGTTCAACCAAGTCACCTTGGATCACGTCTGATCTTAAAGTGCCCCTAACCCCAAAAACTTTTTTTAGCTATATCAAATCCTGGCATAATTTCTAGTGTTTCTGCGAAAACAAAATTTAATTTCTTAAAAAACTCCGATTTTTATGGCAGTTGGAAATTGGCAAAACAGCGATCTTAGCTGGCACACTTCCGTGAAAATAATTCGTTTCGACGAGGCTGGAACGAGTGTATTTTGTGACGTCACGCAAGGTACTCGTAGGCTATAGCGCCTTCAAGGCTTTATGCTATAAATTTCGATGTCTATAAATATTTGCGCTTGCTGTATCGTTAGAAAACTTGTGAAAAGATGGTGTTTAGTTGTGTTGCTGCCAATTGTACGAATAAAGCTAGTCTCAAGAATGGTGCAAGTCTTCACAACCATTCCATATTTCAACGATGACCAATCTGACGCTAAGAAGCGAAGAAAAATTTGGGTTGATTCAGATTTCGTGAAGACAAAACCTGTCTTAGAACCTTCGAAAGCTTCAACACTTTGCTCAGATAATTTCAAGCCTAAGGAATTCGAGAGAAGATATTGCGTGTTACATGGTCAAACAAAACCGATCTATCAAAAATTAAGGACTGATCATCTCAGGATTTGTGTATTTCCAAGTTATTCATGACCAAAGACCAGAGTGTAAACACATCGCTAAACACCATTCGCTTATTTCCACTGTGCTTCTGTTGTAATTTTCCAACCAGTCTTCGTCGGCCAAAGTGTTTGGCATATTCCAAGCTGAGTTTAATACCTTCCTCTCGACTTGAATATTCATCTTCTATCACACCATATCCACGAATAAAGTTTACGCCGTGTAGTTCCGACACCGGATCTTTAGGTTCGATGGCTATATAGATCCAACATTGACATAACGCGTGCGATTGCGAAATAGTTCACTTTGGACTTAGTGCTTGTCGAATCTTTTCAAAACCAGCACAAGGCCCGACATTATTTAGTCTTTTGAGTTTGGGGCAAAAGGTTACATAGAAAGAAAACTTAACTGGCGAGGAAAATTTATTCATACTGATGTTTCTCGTCTGAAAGATGCATTGTCGTTGACATTCTCTGTCTTTCGGTCTCTCTCTCTCAAATCGGATTAAAGTTTAAAAGACAGTTTTGATATTTGACAGAACCTAGTCTGTTTCGAAGCAAAAAACGAATTCTACAGATTGACCGACTTAAATTCAACCACGGCCTTAGGTTCGTCAGTTCGGTAACCGCATTAATATTTCTATAATCGCTACACTGTGTAAGTCTTCCCAAGTCAGTTTATGCTACGATGTCTCGATCGATGATCTAAGACTGAGTGATAATGTCGGACCCTGTGCTGTTGTTGAAAAGATCCGACGAGGACTAAGCGTGAAATAAACTGTATTGCGATCTATAATAAACTGTATGTAGCGATCGAACCTAAAGTTCTGGTGTCGGAATTATAACCACGGCGTAAAGCAGGGCGCTATAGCGTAAAGTTTATGTTCGAGTCATCAGACTGATAACTGATTTCAGAATCTGATTCACTGCTAGACATGATTGCTAGACAATACTTAGAACTTGAAGAATGTGAAGTTTGTCGAGCGCTGGCCGAATCGATGGAATGATATGTAAATCAAAGCAGCTCAGATCATCGAAGCAACAGCATCAAAGCTATAAATCGACTACCTTGCGTGACGTCAAAAAGACGACTAGATCCAGGCTCCTGGTTATAAAAAATTACGACGGCACTGGGCCACCAAAAGCCAAATTCAACACGCCATAAAAACCGGACAATTTATCCAAATTGGAAAATTTTTTCACTAAACCACTGCAAATGAAGAGTACATTCGATGAGCTGAAAATTGATTTTGGGGTTAGGGGCACTTTAAGAAGCGCATGCATACTCGTGATATAGCTAAATTGAGAGCAACCCGTTCTAATGACCCACGGGATTGGGTGGAATACAAAAGATTGCGTAATTTTGTAAACGGGGAAATTAAGTCTGCCAAAGAATTCTATTATAAGAATACTTTTAATCAGTACAATGGTAACTCACGTAAAACTTGGCAGACTATAAACGAACTTACTAATCGCAATTCAAACAAAACATCTGTTAAAGAAATAAAGGTCAATGATATCTCTATTACTAAACCTAATGAGATGTCTGATGCTTTTAACGATAATTTTTCTACAATTTGTCCTAAATTAGCTAACGAGATACCGCTATGTGACAATAGTAGCGAAAGTTATCTCGATTATGTCATAAATACAGATAAGAGATTTTTTTTTAATCCGACAAATAACAATATTGTTTTTTCCCTCTTAAAGAAACTATCCAAAACTAAAGCAACGGGTCTAGATAAAATTTCAGCTATGCTTATTCGTGAATGTGCTGATCTTATTTCTGGCCCTGTTTGTAATATCTTTAACAAGTCTCTAAACTCTGGTGTGTTTCCAAATGATTGGAAATGTGCTAGAGTCACACCCTTATTCAAACAGGGTGAGAGGAATAATTTAAATAACTATCGCCCAATTTCTGTTATTTCTATAGTTGCCAAGGTTTTCGAGAGAATAGTGTATGACCAACTTCATGATTATTTATTAAAGGAAAATATCCTTTCAAAACATCAATCAGGTTTTCGTACTATTTCTAGATTTGAAAAAGGCTTTTGACACGGTCGATCATGAAATACTATTATCCAAAATGAGTGTCTATGGATTTCAAAATGTAGCATATAATTCAAAATAATTGGTTTAAGTCATATTTAGACAATCGCACACAAAAATGCATGATTAATGATGGCTCTCTTTCTAAAAGTTGTTTTCTCAAATGTACCCCAAGGGACAATTTTAGGTCCCTTATTATTTCTCTTATACATTAATGATCTGCCAAATTGTTTATCATCTAGTATCCCAAGAATGTATGCGGATGATACGCATATAACATACGCTGGCAATGATATTAATACCATTCAATCTTGTTTAAACGTAGATTTAAATAATATCAGCAAATGGCTTATTGTTAATAAGCTTACACTAAATATGACAAAGACTGAATATATGCTAATTGGTTCTAGGCAAAAATTGAATACTTTGGCTGAGCCTCCCCATTTACTCATTAACTCATTCCTGTCCGGGGGCTTCCCCAGAGGTGAATAAAATCGTCTGGCGTTAGCCAGAATAAAATACTAAAGACCAATTCGGACAAGAAAGAGTTAATGATACTCCTGTAAAACAAGTATTTACTACCAAGACCCTTGGAGTAGTAGTTGATAACAATCTCATGTGGCACGATCAGATTAATAAATTGTCGAAAAAGATTGCCTCTGGTATTGGAGCTATTAAACGAATAAGAGCTTCTGTCCCTCTGGACATATTGCACCTTGTTTATGCTTTAGTACAATCTCATTTAGACTATTGCAATGTTGTCTGGGGAACCTGTGGTAAAACTTTAACTAATAAACCTCAAAAGCTCCAAAATCGAGCAGCTCGAGTGATGACCTTTTCCAGCTATGATGCTAATGCTGATCATTTAATTGATCAATTAGGCTGGTCAAACCTGCAAACACAGCGACAAATTGCTAAAGCTGTGATGGTTTATAAATCTCTACATGGTCTCACTCCTGAATACTTAAGTTCGAAATTTGTTTATCGTGATTTTTCATATTCTTTCAGAGATTCCACTAATAAACTTGCTCTACCATTGCCTCGAACCAATTACCTAAAAAATAGTTTTAGTTATAGCGGAGCTGCTCTCTGGAACAAACTGCCCTTAAATTTAAGGCAAGCAGAGTCCTTTCCTAATTTCCATCGACTGCTTGATTCTCACTACCGGCTGTAGTTGACACACGGCATTCATGGAAAGCAGGCGTAGATACTAATTATTAATTATAATAGAATTTAATAATATAGTTAGTTTATAGTTTGTTTTTATATAGTTAGTTATGTTTTAGTATTTTACCTTAGTTTTGTATATTTATATAAAAATATGTAAATAATTGCCTGATGAATTTTCCGTGTTTAAATCAATCAATAAAGTTTCAATCAAAAATGCAATGCAATGCAATGCAATGCAATGCAATGCAATGCGATGCGATGCGATGCGAAATACAATGCAATGCAATGCAATGCAATGCAATGCAATGCAATGCAATGCAATGCAATGCAATGCAATGCAATGCAATACAATACACGTAGAATAGAGTAGAGTATAGTAGAGTAGAGTGGAGTGGAGGGAGGGAGGGAGGGAGGGAGGGAGGGAGGGAGGGAGGGAGGGAGGGAGGGAGGGAGGGAGGGAGGGAGGGAGGGAGGGAGGGAGGGAGGGAGGGAGGGAGGGAGGGAGGGAGGGAGGGAGGGAGGGAGGGAGTGGAGTGGAGTGGAGTGGAGTGGAGTGGAGTGGAGTGGAGTGGAGTGGAGTGGAGTGGAGTGGAGTGGAGTGGAGTGGAGTGGAGGGAGGGAGGGAGGGAGGGAGGGAGGGAGGGAGGGAGGGAGGGAGGGAGGGAGGGAGGGAGGGAGGGAGGGAGGGAGGGAGGGAGGGAGGGAGGGAGGGAGGAAGTAGAGAGGTGTGGTGTGGAGTGGAGTGGGGTGGAGAGAAGTGGGGTGAGTGGAGTGGAGTGGAGTGGATAGGAGTGGAGTGGAGTGGAGTGGAATGGGGTGAAGTGAAGTGGAGAGGTATGGAGCAGAGGCGGAACGGAGTGGAGCAAATTGGAGTGGAGTAGATTGAAGTAGGAAAAGAGTGGAGTAAACAAAATTTTAGAACAATTTGAAGATTTTCTTCGAGTTTCTCGATTGAATGTGCTTACTATAAAAGCTCTATTAAGCACCTCCCCCCCCCCCCTACTAAAAAAACACTCTCTATTAAAGCCTGTTTAGAAGTCCAATCCAATTTTTAAACACAACTTCCTTCCACTTTTAAGCCCTCCCCCTTTTCGATGGTAGCGTAGTGTTCTCTGTATTTTGACGTCTCCTATTTCAAAATTTTTTGTGTGACAAAAAATTAGGCCCAGGGGCCTTAGTAGAGCGTTTGTATGCAGTGCACAAAATAATGTCCTGTTTCGGTACTAACTTTTATTAGGAATGACATGTTTTTTCTATGTTTCAATTTTGATGAACTTATTTATCAATCTACAGTTATCATAGAGGGAGATATTGTTTATTCAAAAAACATCAAAGAGCTCATCAGCAACTCGAAAACAAATCTTTCAAAAAATGGACAAAAGAGAAAAGTTATCCGGGGATTAATACACTACTGGAGCAGTGGAATACTACCATACACTATTTCACCAAATTTGCGTAAGTTTTCATGCCAAATGAAAAAAGGATTATGTTTATTAATAGGAAATGTTTATTAGTTGTTTTTTTGTTCTTGATGTCATATCTCATCTGTAAGCCGCCATTTTGGGTTTGGACTATGGCTCAAGTATGATGTACAGTGGGGTGTTGTTTTAAATTGTGACGTCGCAACTTGTGACAATGTTAATTTTAATGTGGCAACGCAGTACCACTAGAGATCTCTAAAAGAAGACTGGATCGAGTAACTCAATGTTTTCCGGGTCAGAAAATTAAACTCGTTAGTTGTTGATTTGGTCCTTTGGTAATGGCACCGGAGTAGGTCAAATGTAAAAGATGGAGAATGCTGGACACAATGCTGCGTTTGGTTGTAAATAGAAAAAATATGAGAATATGATGAAAAAGAACGAGAACAAACTTCTTAACGACATTTTACACATGCAGTTTGTCCCTTAGTATCATAATGGTGGATTCTGGTTTCACTTTCCAAACAATAGTTGCTCGATTCAATTTCTTTTGAGATCAGTGCGCAGTACGCGAAGACAATTTAAGATGGGAAAATGGATACTGCTTTCAATTCAGCTTTGAATTATCCTTCACTAGAATATTTTTAATTTTAATATCCACAACTCCTAAACATTATTATTATTTTCCCGTGCTACTCTAGATTAAGTATAGGCAAGCATTTCCTTCCTACGAAAGTTTATCTTTAGCCATATATCCTGAGTATGGCATTTTCATATTATAAAATGGACTATATACTGGCCGACTAACACCTTCTGCTATTTATAGCTGATCAAACACGGCGGAGTATTCGGCTAGCATTCCGTCGACTTCAAGATAAGACGTGTATTAAATTTACTCCGCGAACAGCGGCTCACAAAGATTACGTTTCCTTTGTAAATGAAAATGGGTAGGTTACACCGGTCAATTTGCTTTATTTTGTTTTGTGTCGTTGTCGTTGTCGTTGTCGTTGTCACTGTCACCGTCACCGTCACCGTCACCGTCACCGTCACCGTCACCGTCACCGTCACCGTCACCGTCACCGTCACCGTCACCGTCACCGTCACCGTCACCGTCACCGTCACCGTCACCGTCACCGTCACCGTCACCGTCACCCTCACTGTCACTGTCACTAGGGAGCTTAAGCAAATACAACGCGAACGTCAAGGACAACGTCCTCAATACAATAGATTTTTCCTCAAACAACAAAGAAAATGAATAATTTTTAGCCCCAAGAGTAATCCTAATGCCGTCCCCGTTCTACATACAACGTTATTCAGATCATTTTCACGTCTTCAGCACGACGTTAACTCGTGACACGGCGAAACCTGTTAGTTGAGTTTGACTTCAAACTGTGCGACAAAAATCCTTTTAGAACTCTAAAGCTTTTGGATGCCGAAAAACATACTTTAAGTGTTCATTACTACGCAAATGATTCGTGGTTTCTGCTAGATACTGAACTTTAGATAGCCGTTGCCGTCCTAGCTTGCTTGAGCTCCCTACTGTCACTGTCACTGTCACGGTCTCGGTCACGGTCACGGTCACGGTCATTATTCTCTTTTCTCGTAATCGAGGTAATTTTCCGTGTAGTTTAATCCAAAACTAAATTCGTTAATCTTTTTTGCTTCATTGCAAGATGTTTTTCTTCTGTTGGTCGACAAGGAGGAGAACAAAAGGTTTCACTAGGCCATGGATGTGAATCAACAAATAAAGTATTGCATGAGATATTGCATACTCTTGGATTCTTTCACGAGCACTCCAGATATGACCGTGATAAATATCTCAGAGTGTTGTGGTGGAATATTGCACCAGGTAAGTCACCACCATCAAACATAGCCTACCACTATTTTCTGATATACATAATTCTTTATGAAGGTGTCATACCCTGAAAAGGCCAAAGATGCACGGGACGGTGAAACTCGTGTGGCTATAGACGTTATTTAAAAATGACCGCCGAATTAAAATTCTTTTATATCATACAAATTAGCCCTTATGAACTCGTTTAAATGATTGTGGGAAATTCAAAAGAATTTTTACTTTAAAACGAGGTCATACGGCCTAATTTATATGCACATCAAAGAATGTTAATTCGGCAGCCATTTTTGATTAAGGTCTATGGAAATGCTTTTTTTGTGGCTGTAGATTAGATTTTCTGAAAAAACCCCGTAAAATTCTGCTACTATACTACTATTATCAGAAAACTAACCGCAGAGAGTTACTATTTGATAAATATATCATTTAGGGTGTGATTATTCTTGTACCGCTTGTTATACCCAGTATTATAAGACATATTTTAAACCTTTCACCTTGCTCATAGGGAAATTGTATTGGCAAGTAAAATCGTCTGACGTGTTAACCAGAGTAAAATACCGCAAAAGACGTGTATACACGTTTTTCGAGGTAAAAGACTTAAAATCAAAATCACAATAAACTACGACACATAATACTGAAAGCTACAGCTGTCTTACTGCATAGGTATACTTAGTATTCTATTGATCGTTTTCACTCACGTGATCGGTGGCCACGTTGGGGTCATCAAATACTTCGTTATCAAATTTATTCTCAGCAGTTTACCACCATTTCACTTTGCTCTATTAAATTTATGTTCTGTAGGTAAAGAGAAAAATTTTAATACTTATAGTCACGATTATGTGGATGACCTTGGTTACTCCTACGACTTGAACAGCCTGATGCATTATGATAACAAAGCCTTCAGTGCCAACGGTCAAGACACTTTGGAAAAGATTGGTGACCCACTACTTAGGTTTGGAAGACAACAGAAAATGAGTTATGTAGATGTACAACAACTTCGAAAGTTATACAATTGCGAACAACTTCAGTCGACACAAGGTTAGTTGAATCGATATGTTTTGTTATATTAAAGGGATACTCCAGGCCCAAAACAAGTCTTGTTCAAATAAAAGACCTTATGTGACCTTACCTCCGAAGTCCGAATGGCTATTAAGGTGCTGTTACACGATGCGATTTTTCTTGCAACTTGCAACAAATTTACACATGGAAAAAAAATCGCAAGTTGCAGGAAGGGTGTTACACGTTCAGCAACTTGCGATTTTTGTTGTAAGTTGCAACAAAAAGTAGAACCCATCCAACTTTTCTTGCAACTTGCAACACGGCAAAAGTAACAAAATCGCAAGTTGCTACGGGGTGTTACACGGTGCGACTTTTATGCAACTTGCAACATTCAGTGATTTGTTGCAAGTTGCAAGAAAAATCGGATCGTGTAACAGCACCTTTAGTTTCCTTCAAATATTTTTAGTTTGGGAGAAATTTGACTTTGTTTGCCGTGTTTTCGATATAACTGTTAGCCGCCATTGTTGCTTGATTGCGCGCGAAAGCGGTCGCTCCCAATAGTATTTTGACGTCATTGAATGATGGAAACAAATCATAAGAAAAGAGGAAACTGTTTCAATCACTCAATGACGTCGAAATACTATTGGGAGCGACCGCTTTCACCCGCAATCAAGCAACAATGGCGGCTCACAGTATATGGAAAATACGGCAAACAAAGGTAAATTTCTCCCAAACTAAAAATATTTGAAGGAAACTAATAGCCATTCGGAGGTAAGGTCACATAGGTCTTTCATTTGAACGAGACTTATTTTGGGCCTGGAGTATCCCTGTAAGCTACATGTTCGAAGAATTAGGTTCTTTTATAACCATCATAAAATTTGACTTAGATTTGTTTGAAACTATAAATATTATGTAGGTAGAAAATGCTTTAACAGAATACCAGGATGTGATAGTTACAGTCTAAAGAGTGATGCTTGCGAATCCAATTTCACGTTCATGAACAAGTTTTGCAAGAAATCATGCGCTTTTTGTAAGTTTGTCTATATATCAAAAAATATTGTCAGTTTATCATCTTATCTATCTATCTATCTATCTATCTATCTATCTATCTATCTATCTATCTATCTATCTATCTATCTATCTATCTATCTATCTATCTATCTATCTATCTATCCTATCCTATCCTATCCTATCCTATCCTATCCTATCCTATCCTATCCTATCCTATCCTATCCTATCCTATCCTATCCATCCATCCATCCATCCATCCATCCATCCATCCATCCATCCATCCATCCATCCATCCATCCATCCATCCATCCATCCATCCATCCATCCATCCATCCATCCATCCATCCATCCATCCATCCATCCATCCATCCATCCATCCATCCATCCATCCATCCATCCATCCATCCATCCATCCATCCATCCATCCATCCATCCATCCATCCATCCATCCATCCATCCATCCATCCATCCATCCATCCATCCATCCATCCATCCATCCATCCATCCATCCATCCATCCATCCATCCATCCATCCATCCATCCATCCATCCATCCATCCATCCATCCATCCATCCATCCATCCATCCATCCATCCATCCATCCATCCATCCATCCATCCATCCATCCATCCATCCATCCATCCATCCATCCATCCATCCATCCATCCATCCATCCATCCATCCATCCATCCATCCATCCATCCATCCATCCATCCATCCATCCATCCATCCATCCATCCATCCATCCATCCATCCATCCATCCATCCATCCATCCATCCATCCATCCATCCATCCATCCATCCATCCATCCATCCATCCATCCATCCATCCATCCATCCATCCATCCATCCATCCATCCATCCATCCATCCATCCATCCATCCATCCATCCATCCATCCATCCATCCATCCATCCATCCATCCATCCATCCATCCATCCATCCATCCATCCATCCATCCATCCATCCATCCATCCATCCATCCATCCATCCATCCATCCATCCATCCATCCATCCATCCATCCATCCATCCATCCATCCATCCATCCATCCATCCATCCATCCATCCATCCATCCATCCATCCATCCATCCATCCATCCATCCATCCATCCATCCATCCATCCATCCATCCATCCATCCATCCATCCATCCATCCATCCATCCATCCATCCATCCATCCATCCATCCATCCATCCATCCATCCATCCATCCATCCATCCATCCATCCATCCATCCATCCATCCATCCATCCATCCATCCATCCATCCATCCATCCATCCATCCATCCATCCATCCATCCATCCATCCATCTATCCATTCAAAATGGCGGACGGTGGTTCTTCCTTAGAGCTCTCCGTAAATTTGACTAATAACTCGCCAAATAATGGTGAAGAAGATGAAAATCATTCCGATTTGCCATTATTAATCGAAAAGGAAAATCACAAAACAAAAATAAAGTGGTTAGGAGATCTGGACAGCCTCAAATCGTTCGTTGAATGCAAACTCAACTTGACAGGATGCTGGTCATATACTCCTACAAATGGCGGATTTCATGTTTTTAAAGCTAGCGTAGCAACGCTGTGCTTTTATCCCGGCACCACAACCCTCGCTGTTCAAGGGGCCAAGCATGAAATCGTGCGAAAATCAATCTGCGCGTTCTACTCAATGGAAATGGCCGAAAAAACATCTGACCACGTGCTCGATGAAGACACGCAAGACGGCCATCTTGAGACGATCAACAACAACAATGCAGCTGAAATCTCGGACGAATGCATTGAAGTAAACGACCCTGAAACTTCAGCCGTCAACAACAATCTATCTTGTTCTGGATGTGAACAAAATACGAAATTAATCTCCGAACTATGGATGAAAACTACAGCACTTGAGAATAAATTTCAATGCTGTAATTCAAACAAACGTGACGACAATGACTGTCCTTCGTGTGAGAAATTGAGATCTAAGGTCGAACATCTCGAGGCGGAACGAGAAAATTTGTTAGCAGCGATTCAACTGCTGACTCAAGATAAGAAAGCAACCTCAAACAGTCCAACTAGTGGCTCGGTCGATACCAAAACCAACGACTCAAATAGCAAATCAAATGGCGATGGACCGTGGATAAAGGTCAGCAAAAAGGGCAAAGGAAAGCAACAGGATGCTTCTGTCAACAATGTCAACAAACAAAGGCAAAGAAAGAACTCAGGTGAGCGTTTAAATAACAGTAAACCGTCTCACAATGGAACAGCCAACCAATCTCGGGTCACAATCATAGGTGATTCAATGACCAAACACATAAATGGAAGAAAGCTCTCCAAATCACAAAAGGTGATATCAAAGTCATTCCCTGGGGCAGTAATAGAAGATCTTGAACATTACATCAAACCAACACTCAAACATAAACCAGATAAGATTATCATTCATGCTGGGACAAACAATCTTAGGAATGATAGCCCAAAACAAATTAAAAGCAAGTTGGTCAAGGTCATTAGTGGCATCAAAACACAACAGCCAAGTGTGGATATAGCCATATCCTCTGTCATCAAAAGGAATGACAACCCAGCCTTGAATGCAAAGATCTCAGAGGTAAATGCCTTACTTAAGACCTACTGTGAACAAAATAATTTAGATTATATAAGTAATGACAATATTCGAGAACAATGCTTGAATACAGGTGGGCTACACCTAAATCCAAAAGGTATCCAAGCCCTCGCTAGTAATTTTAGAAATTACATCACTTATTGATGTAATGTTGTCAATGCAGATAATTTAACCAATCATAATTCAACATCATGTCCGGTTTTACATGATGAAACTGACCTTTCCAGAGTTAGAGGATTTAAAATTGGATCACTAAACATCAATAGTCTTTCGAAACACATTGATGAATTACAAGTATATATAAAAGATGGTATTTTTGATGTTCTAGCAATTAATGAGACTAAATTAGACCAATTTGATCCTGACTCTTTAAATAACCTCCCAGGTTATACCTGCATCCGTAAGGATCGCAATAAGGCTGGAGGCGGGATTTGTATATATATTCGAAATTCTATCAATTTTGCAAGAAAACCTAATCTTGAAGACAAAAGTCTCGAAATGATCACAATTGAAATAAAAAAGCCACATTCTGATCCATTTTTAATAACAACATGGTATAGACCACCAAAATCTCCTATTGAGCTTTTTGACAAATTTGAAGAAATTTTAATTAAGCTAGACTCATCTAACAAAGAATACTATATTTTAGGAGATTTAAATTGTGATTTAATATCATCTAAAACTGGCTTTCATACTTCAAAACTGGTCAATTTATTGGATAATTATCAATTGATGCAATTAATTGAACAACCAACCCGTGTGACTGAAACAACAAAGACACTAATTGATCTTTTTATTACGAATAGTAAAGAAAATTTAACCAAATGGGGAACTATTTGTACCTCTATCAGTGATCATAATTTAATTTATGCAATTCGAAAAGTTGGGATTCGAAGAGGATCACCTCGATTTATTGAGACTAGAAACTTTAAAAATTTTATTGAAGCAAAATTTATAGATGATATCAAAAACACAGTATGGCCATCTCCAAACAATGAGGACGATATTAACATTGTTTGGGGAAAGTGGAAATTTAAAATGCAAAGTATTCTTGATAAGCATGCACCTTGTCGAACAAAAAGAATACGCAACAAACCATCTCCCTGGATTAACTCAGAAGTAAAGCGTGAAATGTACGCCAAAGATTTATTAAAGAAAAAAGCCACAAAATCAAATTCACCTGCTGACTGGCTGCAGTTCAAAGCAAAAAGAAATGCAGTTAATCATTTGGTGAAGAAATCTAAAAAATGTTACTATAAAAATGAATTGAAAAACAATTTAGGAAACTCAAAGGGTACTTGGAAAGTGTTAAATAACCTGATAGGTAAAAAAGCAAAAAGTACTGAGATAAATAAAATAAATATTTCACCTTCTGAGTCTTTAACAAAAGCCAAAGACATAGCAAACACACTTAATACTCATTTCACAGAAATTGGTCCTAAACTAGCATCAAAAATACCATCGCCACCCAACAACAAATCATATAAAGATTACTTAAATAAATCTAATTCGATTTTTGGATTTGAAAAGATTTCTTCTTTTCAAGTCCAAGCATTACTGAAAACTAGTGATGTAGCAAAGGCAGTCGGAGTAGATAAAATTTCAAACAAAATTTTGAAAATTTCAGCTCCATATATTTGTGAGTCATTGGCTGAACTTTTCAATTTATCCTTACTAAATAATACATTTCCTAGTGATTGGAAAATGGCAAAAGTGACCCCAATATTTAAAACAGGGGATCGCTGTGATTCAAACAACTATAGGCCTATCTCGATTATTTCTGCAATTGCTAGAATATTTGAGAGACTTGTGTACACTCAACTAGAGAACTATGTTCAGAAACACAATTTGATAAATCCTAAACAATCTGGATTTCGTTCAATGTTTTCAACTGCAACAGCAATGTTAGATTTGACAAATGAATGGTGTTTTAACATTGATAGAAAACTTATAAACGGAGCCTTATTCCTTGACCTTAAAAAGGCATTTGATACTGTGGACCATGAAATTTTACTGAATAAATTACAGTATCTAGGCTTAAATCAACCAGCAATTAACTGGTTTAAATCTTATCTCAGTGGTCGAATACAAATGTGCACTGTGAATGGAATTTTATCAGATGCACAACAACTCTCTTGTGGGGTTCCACAAGGAACTATCTTAGGACCACTCCTTTTTCTCATTTACATTAATGATTTACCGAATTGTGTTACCCATAGTTCTACGAGAATGTATGCAGATGATACAAACCTAACTGCACCGGGATGTAGCATCCCAGAAATCAAATCATTGTTAGAACATGACATTCAGTGTGTTGTAGAATGGCTTTGTGCAAACAAACTCACACTGAATGTCATTAAAACTGAATTTATGATAATTGGCTCAAGACAAAGATTAGCCACCCATACTGAAAATTTAAACATAGCAATTAATGGAATAGCTCTCAAACAGGTCCACGAAGTTACCTGCTTAGGGCTCAAAATTGATGAAAACCTAACATGGAAAGGTCATGTTGAAACCATTAAAAAGAAAATTATAACAAGTTTACGTGTTATGAAAAAAGCCAAACCATATCTGAACCGACAGCTTCTCATTAACATTTACAACACAATCATAAAACCTCACTTTGATTACTGTAGTATTGTGTGGGACAGTATTGATATGACGCTGGCAGACCAACTACAAAAGTTGCAAAATCGTGCAGCTCGTATCATTACTGGGGCACAATACAAAACAATTCACACGTGCGATGTATTTTCTGAATTGGGGTGGTCATCTCTGGCACACAACCGAAAAGTTCAGAAAGCTATAATGATGCACAAAATTATGAATGGATATTCACCATCATATTTATCAGAAATGTTTGAGAAGCAGTTTGGATCAACTATTTATAATTTAAGATCATCTGATCGAAATGTTCAGATACCTCATGTCCGAACTGAATGTTATAAAAGAAGTTTTGCGGTATCTGGATCTTTACTTTGGAACTCCTTACCAATTGAACTTAAAGAGGAGAAAAGTTTATCAACATTTAAGACAAAAATTAAAAAATATAACTTCTGCATTGACAACCTATAAATTTTACATCTTGCTGTAAATATATTATGTAAATATTTTTAAATCTATTATACCAAAAAACACAAAAATAATGTAAATATAGTTTTGTTACAATGTACACGGCTTCTAGGTAGACCAGATTTAATAATTTAATATTTGTAAATGTTATTTCTGATAGAACCACCGTGTTTAAATAAAATCTATCTATCTATCTATCTATCTATCTATCCATCCATCCATCCATCCATCCATCCATCCATCCATCCATCCATCCATCCATCCATCCATCCATCCATCCATCCATCCATCCATCCATCCATCCATCCATCCATCCATCCATCCATCCATCCATCCATCCATCCATCCATCCATCCATCCATCCATCCATCCATCCATCCATCCATCTATCTATCTATCTATCGTTCGTTCGTTCGTTCGTTCGTTCGTTCGTTCGTTCGTTCGTTCGTTCGTTCGTTCGTTCGTTCGTTCGTTCGTTCGTTCGTTCGTTCGTTCGTTCGTTCGTTCGTTCGTTCGTTCGTTCGTTCGTTCGTTCGTTCGTTCGTTCGTTCGTTCGTTCGTTCGTTCGTTCGTTCGTTCGTTCGTTCGTTCGTTCGTTCGTTCGTTCGTTCGTTCGTTCGTTCGTTCGTTCGTTCGTTCGTTCGTTCGTCGTTCGTTCGTTCGTTCGTTCGTTCGTTCGTTCGTTCGTTCGTTCGTTCGTTCGTTCGTTCGTTCGTTCGTTCGTTCGTTCGTTCGTTCGTTCGTTCGTTCGTTCGTTCGTTCGTTCGTTCGTTTGTTTGTTTGTTTGTTAGTTTGTTCCTTTGTTTATGCTTTCCTTTGTCCCGTTTGTTCATTTCTTTATTTTATCTGTTCGTTTGTCAATTTATTTTCTATTTATCTTTTACAAGGTAGTATATAAAGGAAAAGCTCTACACCTATCGACACTAGTGTAATTTAAGTCATTTAGTATCTTATATTAATAGCTCTCAGTATTTGCACTGCTAAAGCACTACTAAAAAGTGCAAGTAAACTAGAGATAAGGCATAACCAGCTCAAACATATCAATTCATATAGATCTTTAATTTTAGTAAAGCCATAGGTTTAGGCATTATGGTCTTATCCACTTCATACGTCATTGACAATCTACAAATGGATGTAAAAACACTTGAAACGGCTTTTCTCGATGGGACTAATGTGTAAGAGTGACATTTTTGCAGTTTTTGAATTTCGTTTCCTTCCTTCGTTGAATTTGACGTCATTAAATTCATTACGCACGTGTGACGTCAAAAGTTTTTATTTACATATAAAAAACCTCCGAAATATCTCAACAACGAAGCAATGAGACAAAAAAAACCTGCAAAATATGTTACCTTGTCATTTTAAGTATTCTTTCAAAAAAACAGACTTAATTTTTGTTTCACATGCACTTTTAGATTATTCAAGCAATAATTTACCAAAACTAAATACCATTTAAATAACGTGTAATTGTTATGAAAAAGTGTGAATATCAAACTAAAAGCTAAAATTCAACAATTAAAAATTCTCAGTAGAACGTCCTAACGATATCAAAGCGCTTTTCGTCGAAGCAAACTCTTCAACGACTTAATTCAGATATAATATTATAAGTAATATTGGGCATTTCACTCGATTACATAGCATGTTCTAGGGATTATTGGTGAAGGAAAATTCGAGTGTAGAACATATTCTACACTCGAATTTTCCTTCACCAATAATCCCTAGAACATGCTATGCAATCGAGTGAAATGCCCAATATTACTTATAATATTATATCTGAATTAAGTCGTTGAAGAGTTTGCTTCGACGAAAAGCGCTTTGATATCGTTAGGACGTTCTACTGAGAATTTTTAATTGTTTAATTTCTAATAAACCCAATTCTCTCCTGGCATTACCACCTTAATGTATACAGAACTCGCGATCAAGCCCTCGGCATCGGCCTCCGTGGCTCAGTGGTCAGAGCATTGCACTAGAATCGCAAGGTCGTGTGTTCAATTCCTGCCGGAAGGCCCGTGTAGTTGCATTTTTCGCAACTCGTCCCGGTTTGGTCTTAATTCGGATATATATTGATGTTTACAACCAATCTTGAAATTTGGGAAACAGAGGTACGTCGGCCGCCATAAATGTTGGAGGAAAACCTACTCCAAAAACAAGATGGCACTCAGAGACTGCATATATATCTCCGCAAGCGGGTTGTTAGAGATGGAAAACGGGCCAACCCACTGGTTGGCTCACGAGACCTACACATGTATGAATGAATAAAATGCTTGATTGCACTCGTGCCACAATAATACGAAAATGTTTGCATAAAATAAGTATAATGAGCGCAATTAAAGGATTCTTTCTACACGGAGAATCTTGTAGTAAGATTTTATTAATTTCTCATTCAAATTTCAACCAAATTCAAACAAAATTGAAAGGGTTGGTGTTTGATCTATGATCAATTTTTCCACAAACTTTCATGAAAACCTGTCCAGTATTTTGCGCAAAGCGATATATGGGGGGTGGGGGGTGGGGGGTGGGGTGGGGGTGGGGGTGGGGGGGAGGGTAACAATTTGAGGGAGTTCGGGGGCATTCTCTCTATGAATACACAGTACACAATAAACTTAATTTATTAAAGTTACTCTTGAGAAAAAGTAGAAGGAGGGTTCCGCCGTGGGTGTAACAGACAGAGTCACAGACCAAACCGACCAACAGATAAACAGACAGACAAACAGAGGCAAAAACATAACTTCCTGGCGAAGGCAACAAGTAATAGATAAATACCGAGAACGGAGGTATTCAGACATGTAAATCCCGAGGGCTATATTAAGGACTAATCAACCGAGTACGATGTCTGTACGGGAAAGTATTTGCCTGAGGTTTTCGTACAGACCGAGCGACGAATGAGCGAGGTTTGTGCGATAAAACCGAGGGCAAATATTTTCCCGTACAGACCGAGCAAACGAGGTTAATAAGGAATTTATTATCAAATAGAGATGAAGTTTGTTATTATGATTTTCCAGACGATCTTCTCAACATATTTAACCATATTTCATTCCAGTGATCAGGCACACCAGGTAAACACCAGTGTTTACAATCAGTTATTGCTCCGATAGCAGTTTGACTCGAGGGATGAGCGTCTTGACGATAACTACTCATTTTAGTAATATCAAATAAAGTAATATTTGTTGATGTAGTTGCCAGAGATCCAAACACGGCTTCTTGAATAAACAATGAAACAGCGTTATAAATCGGATGATTACTAGGGTTATTTCTTTTACATTCTCCACCAGTGTTCCATTCACCACCAAAAAAATGACTGACCTAAAAATAAACGTATGCGCTTAAGTCCCATTCACGTATTCCGTTAATATCATGCTCAACCTTATCCTGCAATAATTAAAAAATATTTAAATTTGGCAGAGAACTTAATCCTGTTTCTTTGTTTCTTCCTGTTTTCTTTATCCTGTTTTCCTCAGCCTTCGGGCAGATAACATTGACCTTGGCCTGGATAATTATCAATTAGACAACGAGCCCAAGTTTCCTATGAGCTGATAGTCAACGAGGTGAAGTGCTTGTAGAAAACGAGGGCGACTTGTCTGATTGCTTTAGTATCAACCATAAACAACTTTTGTTTAACGTAAAGAAGTCTTATCAGACATTGTTCGAAATTTTCAGATACACTCACAAATTTAAAGAACGAGAATGGTTCAAAGTGAATAGTTTTCCGTTACTTTCGTGCCAAAGTTTTCCTCACTCGATTAAAAATTTTAGCGGACGCCAAGTCTGATTTTACAACCTAGTTTCCAGGGGTTTTTCCGGCGTGAATATGCCGTGGATTCTGATTGGTCAGAATAGGAATATTCCAGTTATAAGAAGGTTTGTCATGGGATAACGCTATACTAGTGGTCTATCATCAATAAACCACTAGTAACTCAGTCAATAAGGTTAATAGAATTCCGGTTTTGTAATAGACCACTAGTTGGTTGATTCTAATTCTTGATATCATACTTTTAATATTAATAATTACCTCCGAACATCTCCAGTACAACTCTTTTTTAGTAAACTTCGGTCTACCAAGATATTTAAGTACTGTTCTAAGAGCCTGGCGCAAAATATCTCTGGATTTCCGATACGTTGATTCATCATTTGACACCTGTCTCATTTGTAGGTCATGTTCCCACCAGCCACCAGTAGAAAACATTAAGATATCGAATTCTTTAGCACGACTTGCCCATGTTCTGTCTACGTTTTGTACATCAAGGCAAGGCTCTTCGGCCAATTCTACAGTTGAATCACTGTCGCAATTTACTTTCGTCTGTTTTACCAAGTAATGCGAGACAATGTACTCCATGGTAACTGAAAAGTCTGGATATCTAAAACAAAATAAAAAAATCCTTAAATTTTTGAATAGCGACGTGTTGTCGTTGCTTTCGTTGTCGTTGTTGCCGTTGTTGTTGTTGTTGTTGTTGTTGTTGTTGTTGTTGTTGTTGTTGTTGTTGTTGTTGTTGTTGTTGTTGTTGTTGTTGTTGTTGTTGTTGTTGTTGTTGTTGTTGTTGTTGTTGTTGTTGTTGTTGTTGTTGTTGTTGTTGTTGTTGTTGTTGTTGTTGTTGTTGTTGTTGTTGTTGTTGTTGTTGTTGCTGTTGTTGTTGTTGTTGTTGTTGTTGTTGTTGTTGTTGTTGTTGTTGTTGTTGTTGTTGTTGTTGTTGTTGTTGTTGTTGTTGTTGTTGTTGTTGTTGTTGTTGTTGTTGTTGTTGTTGTTGTTGTTGTTGTTGTTGTTGTTGTTGTTGTTGTTGTGGTTGTTGTTGTTGTCGTTGTCGTTGTCGTTGTCTTTGTCGTTGTACGTCATTGTCGTGGTGTTGTTGTTGCCGTCGTCATTATTAGGGACCTTAAGCAAGCTAGGACGACGAATGCAATTAAGTTACTGCGTTTAAAAGAAACCATGGTTCTGGACATCGCATATTGTATGCTGTATGTATTTTGTAAGACCTTTAAAAAGCAGTTATAGCTTTGCCACAACGTTACCTTGAAAACGTGAAATTTTTATGTGCAACGAGACGCTGTTGTGATATTTAGACCCCGTTTACACGATGCCGGTACAATTTGAAAACGGAACAAAATCATGCTGGTGTGTAAATACAGGCCAAAAAGTCTTGCGTTTACACAGTGCCGGTATAATATAATGACGGATTAGCATGTGACTATTCTCTTCCAATGAGAATTGAGAAGACTTTGTGAATACTGCTGACCCGAGTACTATGGTCGTATATATCGTGATTACCGTCATCAAACTATTACGGCACGGCACGGGCGTTTACACGATACCAGTTAGTGTTCCGTTTTCATTTCATGCCGTCAAGGAAACCGTCTTCATTTTGTGTCATTTTCACGTCATTTTTGTGCCAGTATCGCGTAAACGCAAGGCCTAAACGGCATGATTTTGTTCCGTTTTCAAATTGTACCGGCAGCTTGTTAAGCCTGGTTTCCATATAACCGCAAGAGCTGCCGGTTTGTCGGTGTCCTGCCGGCGACTTAGCCTGCGACCTAACATCGGCAAGGCATTTTTAATGGGAACAGATCGTGCCGGTATTCCGGCGGTGCCGCAGTCACATCGACGGCGGCAGTAGAAAAGTTGAATTTGGTTCAACTTTCAACGTTCCTGCGGTGACGCCGACCTACGAATTTTTTATGGAAACGTCTGACGCCGGCGAGGCAACCGTCTCTTTAACATCATGTGATCAGTGCACGTGTTAGCCAATCGAAGTATGGGTAGGAGGCACCATAAATAATCTCATTGTTTCAAGCCACGTGCCAGCAACGCCGCCGAGCTTCTCGCCAACCAATCGCAGGCACCGCAGTCACATTCCCAACTTTGCCGGCGATGACTGCGGTCTGTAGGACGCCGACAAGCCGGCGGCCCTTGCGGCTATATGGATACCAGGCTTAAACGGGGTCTTAGTATAATTTCACCGTTCAATACAAGAGGGAACTCAGAGACTGCCTATATACCTCTGCCAGGGGCAGTGGCGTAACTGACGGGGGGGGGGGGGGCAGGGGGGCGGGCATATTTGATCAAATTCAATCTGTTGGGTAATTTGTTTGAAAAACTAGGTTTCACAATAAAGTTAATAAACTGAATAAAATAACTTTAAAAATTAAGAAAATTTTATGGTCGCTGACCATCTCTGCCAGCATGCGCGTATTAATTCTCGTCTTCTCGATTTCCTTCGACGGTTATACTCGGACTTGCTGACTAAGTAATCTATTATCTAACTCGCAAGACAAGTCTCAATGCGATCACGAAGATACGCTGCACGCAAAGTTTCAAACACAGTAACACAGTGATTTAGGGTTCAGTCGTATGACGGTGCAGCTAATATGAGTGGGAGATTGAACGGTCTCCAAGCGCATATTAGCGAGGTTCAGATCACGCTACCGCTACCACTACTGCTACGGTAAATGTGGTTAAGGTGATGTTATGTTCATTTTTTCGTTCCGTAGTCGTAGTTGGTTTTAATCCTGGTATCGTAAAACGCTTTCTTTTTGCACCAGGTTTGAGACCTGCGACCATTACTGAACGTAAAAACAATATTTGACATGCTTAATTATATTTATGGTAGCGGTACTGATAGTGGAAGTGTGATCTGAACCTCGCTATTAAAGAGAAGGCAAAATACGCTATTTATGTCCACTGTTGTGCCCATAACTTAAATCTAGTTTTGGTTGATGCTGCTACTTCTTGTGTTGAAGTCAAGAAGCTTGTGTTAGAGCGAGTTTATACATTTATAACAGGTAGCCACAACCGCACAGATGTTATCGAAAAGAAAGCAGAGGAAATGGAATTTTTTTCTAAAAGAGGCAACAAGTTGAAACTAAGCAACTCAGCGAAACTCGATGGGCATCAAGAAATGATGCTGTTAAATCAATAATTAAACTCTACCCAGCTATCAGAGCTACATTGGAATATCTGCCTGGAAATGAACCTGTTGCGGAAACTTGTTCTGTTGCGAAAGGATTACATATACTGCCATAAATATCACAGTTTGAATTCGTACTAATGCTTCACTTTTGGAGTGAACTGCTTAAAAAAGTAAAAATTCTATCACGTTATTTACAAGAAGAAGGCATGGACATAGTGAGAGCATCCGAACTTGTTCAAAGTACATCAAAAGATATCAAAAAAATAAGAAGTGAGGAAGAATTCACCAGTTTCCTAGACATCGCAAAAGCCTTTGCTACAAAGCACGAGTCTGCGCAGGAATTTCAAGCTAAAGGACAAAGAAAAAGAAAACGGATGTTTGATGAATTAGCATCAGATGAAGTAATAACTGACGAATCTCACAAATTCGAAGTTGAAACATATTACGCTGTCCTTGATGTGATGTTGAACGACATGGACAAAAGATTCGAATCTTTCGCGGAGACAGTTATTCCATTCTGCTGCTTACATCCCAAAAATGTTGAATGTAAAGAATCTTTGGCAAGCTTTAAGCAACTTCTCCAAAATTATGACGCACTTTTTGAGACTGATAGTGATATCGTGAGTGAGTTCGAAAGTTTTCAGTCATTCTGGAGGCAGATTAACAGAGACATTAAGAAAAATCTTAAAACTACAGCTGCAGTTCTTAAGTTTTTGACGTCATATCATCTTCACAACGTTTTTCCACACATTTTCAAACTCTATCAAATCTGTGTTATTATCCCATCGTCAAGTGCATCTGCTGCACGTTCGTTTAGTCGCATGAAGCTTATTAAGTCGACCTATTTGCGAACAACAATGTCATCAGAACGACTTTGCTCTTTAGCTACTTTAAGCATTGAACGAGAAGTTGCCCTTAATCTGCCATATGATGATATCATTGACACTTTTGCAGCGTCCAAGAAAAGGATGGCTAAATTTTAGTTAATTTAAATATCGTTTTATATATTATATTAGTATAAATTTACAAGTTTATAATGCAAATCCTCGAATTTCATTGGCTATTGCAGGAGTTTATAATTGGTGATATAAACCTCTGGGATAAACCAATAAAAGTCATTCTTTTAAAAAAATTGACCAATGACAAAATGCGTAGTATAGCACGAACAATAATCGTTGGAGTCAGCGGTTGTTAAGCAACAATAGCGCTGAACTTATAACGGAGTGGGCAAATGAAAGAAGAAATTGAACACTTAGGCGAAGCAATACGTTCTACAGAAAACAAAAACGGCTACAAAATGGTTAGAATGGAAATTATTAATGGTAAGGTCGTTAAATTGTTTATCTGTGTTCGTTTAAAACGAAATCACTGCAAACAAAAGACATGTCAAAATTGCGCTTGCTGTTGACGAAATTTCATGATGTAAACTATATGCGAAATTGAATGTTTCTTTCAACTTTTTGTCACTTTTACAAATCAAATGAGTCGATATATATTGTTACAATATTGTACATGAAAATCCATGCTAAATTATGCAAGAAAATTTACTTTTCCATCAGTTACTGTACGGGCCAAGGAGACGTCCGAAATGACTGTTGAACGTTTGTTTTTGGCAGTTGAAAAATGTATTAAACGAGCCTCAAAGAATATGTTATGGTCGAGAATTTATTTAACTTTTGTTGGTAAATTTATACTAAAACAGTTGGACAACTCGACCTCGTTTTCTATAAGCGATAGTCAACTCGGCTTCGCCTCGTTGACTATTCGCTCATAGAAAACTCGGACTCGTTGTCTAATTGTTAATTATAATATAAATTATCAAACGAAGCAATGTCATCCTCAAAATATGTTCACTTTTGTAAAGTGTGGTTTGTCGAGGCTTTACACGTAAGGTATTTTGGTTGGTGTAATAATTCCTTCGTTTATACAATTATATGTAACATTTGAACTCTGCTCGCTGCCTCGCTGTAGAATAAGCTGATAAAGTTCGCTCAAATTGCTGCAAATGGTGTTTCCAGGGTTCTAGAGTTTCAGGGGAGGACCCCCGGACCCCGTAATAATGGGGTCACTAATTTCCTTTGTTAGATTTGGCGAGAAATTTTATTCAATGTTTTGTTTTGGTTCAAAAATACTATTGTATACTTGGGTCGTCATCGTGACGTTTGCGTTGTCATTGTCGACGTCGTTGTTGCTTTTGTAATCGTTGTCGTTGTGTTCGTCGTTGTATTTGTTTTTGTTTGCGTTTAAAAATTTTGAAGAAACAAAAATAAACAATTACTTTAGTCCAACCTGTATCTGTAATCGTGGTCCTGAATCATCATCTTTGAATTGTCTGGCACGTAAAGCAAACAGGCTAATGATTGAAACATGCTTCTTGCCAAAGAATCTCCAATAAGTACAATCCTCTTATTTCGAACTGTTTCTAGAAAACGTTGTCTGGAGAATCTTATTCTCTTGCTCTCGCATCTCTCGTCCTTCAGCACCCAACGATAAGCAAGATAAGGAGCATTTTGTTTATTAATCATACAGTTTTGTCGATAATCCACGGAACAGTTAATGTAACCAGATAAGTTACCTTTTCCATATTCTATAGTTGGGTCTTTCACCCACGTTCCATCCGTCCAGTCACAGTCATGGTCAACATCTGAACAACAATAAAATATATGATGGTACGCAAATATCCACACATTCAAAATCTAATGTAATAATTAACATTTAAATAATATTAAAATGTATTACGGTACGCCAATATCCACCGATTCAAATTTTCCAATGTAAAAATCAACATCTGAATAATATTAAATGTGTATTTACAGATTGAAATTCTAACGTAAAAATCAACGTTTGAATAATTTTAAAACATACTGTGGTGCGCAAATATCCGCTCATTCAAAATCTAATGTAGAAGTCAAGATCTGGATAATATTAAAATATGTCATATATATATGGTTACGCAAAAAATTCTGCACACATTCAAAATCTAATGTAAAAATCAACATCTGAAAAATATTTCACTCATTTCTTCAGTGAAGTAGAAGTGAATAGTGCTGAACCGACACTGAGGTGAATAGTTGGTTTAGCACATACCTCATAAATGAATAACAAGTCTATAATCAGTTTCAGCTTGGTTTTGAAATTCGTTTGTCAACATTTGTTGGAAGGTTCCGTTGGGAACTAGGGCATGGCATTTTCGTGCATTATATCAAGCGACTTAACCTTCATGATTGATCATGCTATTGATTGCTCAACATGAAATGTTCAATGTCGCCAGGAGTTTTATAGTAATTTTGCTGAACAAATTGGGAGATATAACTGAGTTTTCTATGTGTAAAAATT